>VDFB02193867.1:123753439-124148067 GCA_007258455.2 Sequoia sempervirens
TATATCTTAAAAAATTCTCTCTTTCATTTTTGCCTCATATAATTTGTCCAATATATTGTTTTGCTTCTTTTCTAGGGCCTTAATCGTATCGAACGTAGTTGTAATTATGCCTGATTATCAAATTATTGGGACCCCTGGGTATTTTTTCAAGCAACAAGAAGAGAAAATGTTGGCACCTGACTCACCTTCTCCTTCTTAACATGCCCCTAAATTTGGTCTACATTTGTCCCCTAAAAAATAAAACAGCCCTCCAAAGGTAAGCCCTATTAAAGCTTTGAACATTTATCAAAATGTTTGGATAGTGAAAGGGCATGTAACACATATTAGGGAGATGCATCATTTCTAGAAAGAAAGAGGTGAAGGGAAACTATTTAGTTTTGACATTGGGGACATAAATACGTATTACTTGTTTTGATGATATTGTTGAATTGCATTACGGTCGAGTTGAGGTGGGGTTAACTTATTTAATATCAAGATGATTGGTCAAGGAAGCCAATAAAAGATTCAATAAATTAAATAGTAATCTTGAAATTGTTTTGGATAAAAAATCAACAATAAAACGATGTGAAGATGAGATTCCTATCCCAAAAAAAATCTCTACTTTTGTGTCTATTAGTGACATAAGCAGCTATAGTGATAACAAATTCGTTGATATTATTGGCATTGTAGTGCATGTTGGGTACATTTCAATTGTCTGTAGGAGAAATGGAACTGAAACAATCCAACGAACCATTAAACTATATGATATCTATGCTTCTTTCATTGATGTTAATTTTTGGAGCCCAAGTTGGCAAGAAAAAGGTGATACCTCGGAGCGGATGTACCTTTCTGGTGAAATATTCATTGTTGTTGTCCACGGTGGCTGTGTAGGCTACTTTAATGGAAAATTTATCAACACATCAATAGGAACAGTCCTTGAGATTAACCCTTCTATTCTTGAGGCAAACACTCTTAGATCCAAGGGCCCAAATAAGTAGACCAAGTGGCTTCAACTTCTTCTACACCTCGTAGGCTGCACCCTTCAAATGATAGAGTTACTATTACATTTATCTTAAACAACTACCTCCATTTGCTAGAAACTGTTGAAGCCATTATTAAAGAAACCATTCAAATTGCAAAAACTGAGTCTTTTTGTTACCCTGCTTGCCCCTTGTTGGTTAATGGTAAAGAATGCAAAATTAAATGCACACACCCCCATGCTAATGTTTAGTTTTGTGATCATTGGCAAATGGAAATTGAGGAATGCAACTATCACTATCTTCTACAGTTAAAGTTGCAAGACCATTTAGGCAGCCTTTGGTGTATTGCTTTTGATGAAGCTACCACTATTTTGTTGCAAATTCTAGACCTCTACACATTGCAGGACAACTCTGACTCTACAACAAATCCTATTGTTGTTATTAAAAGCCTTGTTTGTAAAGCATACATCTTTATTGCTTTGATTAGAAAAAAAGCTTATAATTCTGAGGACTAGCTAAAAAGAGTGATTGCCAAAGCAATGAAAGTTGATTTTGAAGCAGAGTGTAAATTGTTGCTTGTAGACATAATGAAGATATCTACTCCTACTCCAGAAAAAGTCTCCACTAGCCAGCCTATGCTTTGACTGCTCTTTTGCACTTTTGATCATTTCTCATATCTTTGACTTTTAAATTATAACCATGGGATGCTAAGACTTCTATTTAAGAAATATGGACATAATTTATACCTATGTTTGCATCTACATATTTGCACATTTATTGACTTGCCATCTTTTTTATTATAGCATGGTGCATCAATTTTCCTGTCATTGTTGATTTCGAATATTTCAAATCAGTTGGATGGTTATATGATATGTTTACATAGATTACAATTTTAAGGACAACTGAACAATTTATTTCCATATATATTTCAAATATTTTCTATACAAGCAATAGTTGGCAATATATTTTAATATATATTAAATATTTTGTATATGGTTAATAATTGAGAATTTATTATCATATTGATTTGAAATATCTTGTATATGGCTAATAGTTGAAATGTATTGCTAAAGAGTTATCAAATTTGAATATAAGTAGTCTTGTTTTCTTATTGTAAAAAAATAGTAATTGTGATATTTGCATATTAACATTCCTAATATAGAATTGCTAGTAGATTATATTTATTTGACATACCTTCTCCTTTTTGTTGAAAACTTCTTTATGTCAAATTCAAAATCTGCATGAATGTTATAATTTTTTTCATTATGCAAAAAACATGAGTCATAAATTATTGATTCCATTAGTTTAAGGAGATTGTATTCAATTTAAACGTTCTTTGAATGCTAATCACTCTTTGTTCTTGGTCATTATTCACCTACAAATATAATGAAAAAAATATATATGTATATTTGTGCTTCCAGGTCTAATGAATATCAAAAGTAGGCCAAAGATAAACTTATGTTTTGCCTAAACCAATCTATATAATAGTTTGCTTCTCAACTCAAAATTCAAGCTATTAAAAAGACATTTACTATGTAACAGTTGTCTTGACAATTGTAAATTTATGATTTCTTTGCAAAGCTTATTGACCAATGAGGAAAATTTAGGAAAATTCTTTGCTTAAGATGTAAGCTCCAGGCTATCAGTAAAAACCATGGACAAGTGTTCTCTATTTGCCTATAATATTTGGTGCCAAGTACATGAAGAATAGAAGAGGTGAAAAGATTAGTGACCCTAACCATATTTTTTTGATGAAAGAAAGAACATTTAACTAGAACTAGTCATATGGTAATGAGTATAATTCCAATGCTAAAGAGAGATAACTACAAGCGATAAACAAAGGGAAAAAAGTATGCTTGTAGGTATATGTATATGTATATTTATATGTACATGTATATTTATATGTATATGTATATATATGTGTATGTGTATGTATATGTATATGTATATGTATGTATATGTATATGTATATGTATATGTATATGTATGTGTATATCTATATGTATAATGTTGATGTATAGAATTCTCTATTCAGCATTTTATTTTTTTCACCTTCCTCTGTATTGCTTTCAAAAATATAGTCTTCTGTATATTCCATTTTTTGCTTAATATATAATAACAGTCCATGCAATTTGTGAGGCCTTGCTCAGACCTCTTCACAACAATGGTGGACTTTGTTGACTGGATGGGTTGGCGGTTGTGGAGCTGGTTGCGTTGCTCGATGGGTGCAGAATGGTCAAAACCTACCATGCACTTCCATTGGTTCACAGATTGGATGTTTAACAAGTGTTGTGTTCTGCAATCTGCACTATCTCATAGACGTATTGTTGTTGTAAGTTGTTTTTCCCCTATCTTTTTGGGAATTTCATACACACCTAACCACAGATATATATTTTGATAGTTTTATTTTGTAAATTTATAATTTACTAGATTATAGATTTACCCCTTTTTCTTATTGCAGGGCTAGATATCCTTCAATGCATAGCAAAGTTTTACACTCACCCCTTTTCTTTTTGCATGGTTAGATACATTCCAAAATATACCAAAATTAGGTATGTCTATAAAAATATTCCTATACATTGTATGCTTTGAAACAAAACCTTTGCTATTTCTTTGATGTCTTCCTTTAAACAATATTTGTGTATTTCATCTACAAAATTCCATCTTCTACAGTTCTTTATTAGGCATTCTCTTTTCCTAGAAAGTTATTGGAGAAAAAAAAACTCTAGGAAAATGAATACATATACTAGAACATAGAATTTTTTTAGCGACTTCACTATTCTATGATATATAATGAAACTCCATCACATTTGTGGTCAGTGTCTCATGCTTTACTTGGCTCACAGTTTTCCAGGGGCACATGAGGCTTCATGATGCCAATGTCATGGGAAAGTGAGAAAACATGTGATCTGCACTTCTACCTTTCCCTGTCATATTAGGAGTGTATATATATATATATACAATGTAAACTGTATCTAAAAATTAATGCTTCAGAGCATAGACTGGTACATATACACATATATATTCAAATGTAATAGAGGAATTGTATGAAAGGTATTAGAATAACACTTATTTGTTACTAAATATTATAAACAAGAACTTAGTTCCCATGTATTGAGTCAACCAGCCATACCATTTCCAACCCACATAATTACCAAGCTCCATGTCACCACCAAAAAAAAAAAAAACTGCACAAGTTCCCATCAACCGAGGGGTCCCTATCATCGGTAAATCCAATTCACTACTAGCCTGACGAAAATCCTGGTGAAAAATTCACCCACATACTTACATACACTTGACTTCAGTAACCATAGTCTACTCTACACAATACATTTGTCCATGTTCCTATAGTTATCTTTTCATCTTCCTGAGGACAGATATTTTTTTGGCGAAAGAAACAAGATTTAACTGCAATTTCTTCATCCATATAAAACCATAATGTCAGGAACCCATACAAAATAACTTGCAGATTCCACACAACAATAGTTTTAACATAAACAAATAAATAAATCATTTTTTTCAAAACACCCATGTATACTCTGTTACAGACTTAGGAGGGTAACAGTTTTAAAACCCTGCAACCTGCCAGGAAACATAGCCAAAGTCTAAGATTTTTACAATACTCTACTGCCAAAGTACCTAGGGATATATATATACATATATGTATATATATATATATACATATATGTATATATATATATATATATGTATATATATATACAAACTTAATCGAGAATTCAAGCTACATTAGTGTTATTCTAATACCTCTATTACAATTTCTCTATTTCTCTATAGTATTTAGTATGAGGTGATGCATATGGAATTTTTAATGAAGCTTGTGGGGTTATACTCTTTTTAACATGGGTGTTTTGCATAGATGATTAATTTATTGTTAATGACTTCTTGATATATGTTTATGTTTGATGTTATACCCATCTTGGAGACTTCAAAGAGATTATCACTCTATGTGTGTGGAGGTATTGTAGTTAAATCATTATTTATAATGTATCCATTATTTCCAAGAATAATTAAGTAATCATCAATGATTTTAAAAAATACCCATGCAAAATCACTTATAGATTCTACACCACCACAGTTTCAAAACCCTATAATCTGTTAAAAAATGGAGCCAAATGCGATGATTTTAACAATAGTCTACTACCAAACCAACACCACGATGGCTCTTACGACAACATAACTTCATCAAAGTATACTTTCCCATATCAATTGCAACATTGAATATTGTATTTACCTTGTTTGAGGATACCAACTCCACCACCCACAACCCATCTAATTGCTAAGCTCCACCCTCATGTGAAAAACCACTTACCACTCAGCTTCCACATATCGAGGACACCAACTCCACCACCCTCAACCCATGTTTACATATAGAGAATTTGTGAAATTGTAACAAAAATCTATAAACATCGACAAATGTACCTATCCTTCCAACTTGCCAAATCAATTATTCAAACCCAGTTCTCCAAGGTAGCACCCATTTTCTCTATGTTATGGCAACAATTGTATGATGCAATGATCTGTCCAAAATGCATATAGCACCACAGTCTTAATTGGAAATTTAAGCTGCATTTTTTTGTATTCAATATTATGGATAAAACATTTATACAAAATACCTATTTAAAATGGCTTCCAAACTTCACAGCACAATAGTTTCAAAACTCTCAAATTTGTTATAGAACGGACCCAAAGATGACTATTCTTACAATACCCTCATATGCAAGCAACACCATAATGGCTCTTTCAACAATGCAACTTAACCAATACATTTTCTTGCCTTACAAATAAAAAGAACAATACAAATAACAGTTTGTTATAGAAAGATTTGAACATATTACAATATATATATATATATATGTGTGTGTGTGTGTGTGTGCATAGATGTGTATATATATATATATGTATCTATATATGTATATCTATATATATGTATGTCTATAGATGTATATATATGTACCTATATATGTATATCTATATATATTTTTGTTTATAGATGTATATTTATATATATGTGCATGTATATATATTTCCATATACGAAAATCTCCATATATATATATATATATATATATATATATATATATATATATATATATATATATATATATATATATATATATGTATGTATGTATGTATTGTGGTGCAATGGCTTAGTAGGAAGTAAATGCAATATTCAATGTTACACTATGGGAAAGTATACTACAAAATATGCAAGAAAATATATGGATTCAGTTGCATTGCCAGAAGAGCCATTCTGGCATTATGAATATGTTACACATACTGCACAATTAAATGCTCTATTCTTATCAATATCTCAATACTATATGATTCAATTCTATAACTGTATAGTGGTGATTTTTACACAACATAAACAATACTTATGCATGCTACTTTAAACTCTACTTAAAATCGCAGTTTACATAAATACACATAAACATAATGTACAAACCTATTTAGATATACATATGTATGTATATCTTTGTCTAGATATATGCATATGTATATCTTCCTATACAGGTATTTTTATATATCAATCCAGGAATTGAGTACATATATATATGTGCATATGTATATGTCTATCTTTCAAGGCACTCAATATGATTTTCCTCTTTGTGTGTGATAGTTACTACCAAACAAGTGTTATTTTAATACCTGTTATATAATTCCTCTATTTGTTTTCAATATCTACTACGAAACAATGTAGCTTGAATCTTATATCAATATGTATCATGATATTCTTTTTCCCTCATCGGTTTCAAGATTTACACATACTGCACGATTAAATGTTGGCTTCTCAAGAAATAGCAACTTCAAATAAATATCCTATCAGCTAAAGATATAAAGTTGAATAGATCAAAGAGAATACAACTATCACTATCTTTTGCAGTTAAAGCTGTAAGCCCATTCAGCCAACTATTACATACATTACTTGTGTTGTGTGAATATGTTTTATGATATTATTTCCTTTATTGTACATTCATCTATATATTCCACTTACCCATCTTCTTCTTACCATCTTCAAATCCCATTATGCTTTTTCTTTACTAGGATATATGTTTCCCATGTACTTCTTGATCCATAAAAAACACTACAATGTTATAGAATTTGGTTCAAAACACCCATCTTTCCACAAGTTCTTTTCCCCTATGGGTGTATGGTAAGACTCCATGGGATTTTTCATGGACCTTAACTCCTTTGGCTTGGGGGTTTGTTAAGAGCCCATGACGCTTCATGATGCCAATATGGTAGGGAAGAAAATGGACATCGATTTAAGTGGTTATGAATAGCAACCAAACACCGCTCTCATGTGCTTCTAAATGGACAAACAAACTATTGATAACATCACACTATTTATCCCTAGAAGCACATGAGAGTGGTGTATGTTGCTCCATTCCACTAAACCATTTGCACTGTCATGGTTGGCTTGTCTTTCATTTTGTACGTGATTACATTCTCTACCTTCAAATCCCATGAACCCAATTTCATTCTACTTGTTATTGTTTCCACAGCTCTCTTTTAGACTTCTCCAATAGATTATTCCTTACCAAGATATGGTGCATTCAAAATATTCCACTTTATCTATTTCTATTGAAAGTGAATAGTGCTAACCTCTTTTACTCTATATGTATATTTTTTTTTTTTAGAGTATTGCAAAAATATAATACACATTCAAGAAAATTAGTGTATTGTGCACTCTCTATTTCAAATTCTTTCCTACTCCTATGAGTCAGTCCAATGCAGCTCACCGTTCTTGAATATGATCAATAGTGTTTGTAAGTACGACACTCTTCCACTATAAATAGATAGATTTGGTTGCCTAATTGTTAAAATTATTCATTATTTTTAGCCTCGCATTATATATATTAATTTTACCCGCACGTACTTACTTTTTATCCTTTCTTCTTGATTTTCCATGGTTTTCCACTAACATACCCTTATATTACATTTGCAGGAACTAGGCTTAACCATGCAAAGGGATTCAAAAACCATATGTATCAATATCCAATCTATATAACAATTGACGTGTCAATTTGTTGACTATTTTTACTATATTCTTCCTTACATTGCAGTTGTATTTTTAATATAGGTAGATTTAAACTTCCATTATGAACTTAGATGGACCTTTTTACTTATTATGCATTGTTCTATATATTACTTTTATCCATCTTCTTCTAGCAGCCTTCAAACCCCATTATGCTAATTATTTCCAAGGATATCTGCTTTCCATGAACTTCTCAAGCCAAAATAAAACACTACAATGTTACATAATTTTATTAAAAACACCTGTCCTTCACCAAGTCTCTTTTTTCCTGGTATAGGATAAGTGTCCATGGGATTCTACATGGACATTAACTCCTTTTTTTCTTCAGGGGTTTGACTAGATCTCGCGAGGCTTCATGACGCCAATATGGAAGGGAGGACAATGAGTGTTGGTTTACGTGGTTTTGGATAGCAGCAAAACCCTGCTCTCATCTACTTCTTCTCAAATAAACAATCTATATGTACGACACTTTCCCATTCTTACTAGATAGCTTCGGGTAACTAGTTGTAAAAATTATTCATTATTTTTAGCCTCACAATGTAAATATTTATTTTACTTGTATACTTGCTTTTTATCCTTCCTTTTTTATTTTGCTTCCTTCTCCACTAACACACCCTTATATTCCATTTGTAGGAACTAAGTTTAAGCATGCAAAGGGATTCAAAACTAGGATACATTTTGTATTTCAAGTTGCAACATCAATGAAAACACAACAATATCAGATATTATATATGGAAACACTTGAGTTTTCCCAATATTTCTATTGTGTGGTGTACAATGTAACTCCCCAAGATCTCCCATGCATGTTGCATCCTTATCTTGCTCGGGGGTTTGCCTAGAGTCCATGGCGCTCCATGATGCCAATATGGTAGGGAGGAAAATGAGCATGGGGTTTGTGGTCTTACATATCACATCATATATTTGTTCTTACATACATACATCGGTGCACAAATTCTTGTATAGATTTAGTGTCATGTTATTCATGTTGCTTCAAAACAAGGTGTACCTTTTGGGTATGTGCAAGATCATGATGGGCCAAAAAGTGGGAATATGATGGGTATGTGGCTAACGACTATTTTTTTACCCAAAATTGATGAAACGAAAAAGGTTTTTAAAGGAGATTCTCAGCTTTCCACGATATAAATTATTCTTTACTTTGAATTTAATAAGTAATTATTATTCAATTTCTATTCAAATTATGACTAAAGTCCTGATTGATAAGTTGATTGAAAAACATCTATAGCTTTCAAACAGTGTCATATTTTTTGAATCCAAAACATGCGTCACATTCTATGCTTCACATACTATAGGATTAAAAAAATAAAAATTGAATTTCATGAAGTTTTGACCAAGTTAAGGTGGTTAGACATACAAGTTTTTATAATTTTTTAAAATTTGTAATAAAAAATTCATAATTAATTATTTACTTGGGAAAAAATTACAAAAAAATATGCATCACATCAGGGCATGAGTCCTTTAATTATATCTAAAATCTTATAAAAAAATATTATCATTTTATTGCGGTTAGGGTGGTTAGAAAGATGCCTACTTATTTTTTCCCTAAAATTTAAGTACCACTGCATTGAAATTTCATATTTTCACCAAATAGAATTTTTTTTTTAAGCAAACCTAGTAGTTTAGAAACTACATTCAATTTGCTACAAATTCTATTCTTACATATTTTTAAAATAATATAGATAGCTTATTCAAATTTTTACGTCAAATTGGCTAACTCTGATTTTTCTAATTTTTTTGCTAGTTAAGGGCCTATTTTTTCCATGATGATCCTACACATACCCTTTTAATTCAAGTAAAATAATAATGTATGATGAATCTCCACAATATTTTTTGTTACATATATACATGTGTACACAAATCATTGTAATTCAATTAAAATTACAATACAAAGTATGTGTTTCCTTTTACCGCATTCACAAAATTACAAAGTAGATAGTATTTATAACATCTTTCCTATTTGGAAAACTCATTTCCAATAACCATTGTAACTAATAAAAACAAAAAAATAACTTTTTAAAAGAATACTTTTTTCCCCAATCTTGCTAATATAAGATGTAACTATACTAATGGGGCCACTTTTCCAAAAGCACCCTTGTTAATTCGATCTTAGCGATAAAACACGTGACTAATAAGTCTTTAAAAAAACAAAATCCTTTAATAAATTTAAAACCATTCCTTCAACATGGTATATAATTTTATTCTAGAATTTGATAGCCCATTTCCAACTAATAGATTTTCATTCCAAAACACAAAAATGATTTACCCATGTCATGCAAATAGTTCTTCATGTTAGATTTGAGTTTATAATACTTTACTATACTCATATTCAATGAATATATATACAAAAAATAATCTATGTGAAAATTATTTTGTTTATAACCTTCAATTATACATAGATTTCAAATTCATAATGTAGACATGCAAAATTAACATCATGCATTTAATCAAGTTCATTAAATCCATTCATCAAATAAATCAAGTCTATTTGATTTATCTCTAAGGTCATCAATTTAAATTGAATAAATTAACTTTATTTAATTTAAGCCTATCATTATTCCTCTTTGATTAAATAAATCAAACCTTTATTTAATTAAATCTGAAATCATCTTTCATCTCCCTTTGATTTAGTTTAAATCCCTAAATCTAAGTCAAATGGGTCAAAATCACCTAATCCCTCACTAAATTAATCTAATCTTGATTAATATAATCTAATCTCCCATCACATCCTCTAGCTTTTCCCACTTGCACAAATAAATGATTTAATTCATTTATTAAATCCTCATTTTCCCTCAACAAGGCATCTTTGGAGAATAGTCCCTCAAATTTGAATTCAAACACAAGTTGACTTGTCCCTTCCAACATGGCATTAACTCCCCTCTTACATGTCCCCCACTTGGCATTTAAGTCCCTTTTTCTCCCTCCAACAAGCCAAATTTGAATTTGAAAAGGCCAACTAATCCCATTTATTGGCACATTGACCAAAACTTGCACATCCTCCATCCACTCACATGGTGACAAGTGGCTCCTTCTTATTGGCTAAATATTTGTCCCACATTGCTCTCTTTTGGGCATTCTTCCAACTTGAGATTCTATAAATAGAAGGCTTATTCTTCATTTCTAACATCCACAATTCATGCAAAGTTACTCTCTTCACATTGAGAGCTAATTTTTCTCATTATAATTTGCAACATCAAGCTTGTCAAAGGTTGGGAAAGGGTCACTTTTCACAACAAAGTGACACCAATCCACTATGGGATAGGTATCCATTATGCTTTTTTATGTTCTTAATTAGTTGTTTTATTTACATTGTGAGACATGATGGATTATTTCATAGGAGCACTATGGTATTTGCATAGTTTGAACTAACCATGCTAATGTGTTTTGAAGATTAAGTTGTTTTGTTGCAGATTTCTGGTGCTCACATATGGCACTAGAAGGAGGGAAAGAGCCCATGACCACCATTTTCAACAACTTACATGACACAATTTTCTTGTTTGACTGAAAATTTTTAGCCAAGGGCTTTCATGCTTTATTTCATCATCAAATTGAAGTGTCCCCATAGAATATCTTTGTCTTCTTCCTTAGCTTTGCATAATGTTCAGATTTCATATGATAGGATGCGTAATTAATGTGGAAATTCTCTTAATGATGCATCTTTAGTGACCCACGGGGAATGCTTGAATGCTTCGAAATTGACTAAATGATGCATCTTTACTACCTCTAAATATTCACTTTATTTGTTGTAGGTAGTCTAAATACACTATTAAGAAGACACGCTATTATCTGCTTATGTTTTCTTAGCATAATAGATCCTCTGCATTCTTAGGGAAGTCAATTCATAATAGATTATCAGTGCATTGAGATCATATTGAATATGTGTCTTTTTGGGTGTTGTTGTCCATTGTCCTAGCCGATGCATTTGGTGGTAGCTTTGATAGGTTTGATAAATGAGACTGAAGGATCTAATATATTGATTGCCTCCATTAAAAAAACAATCTCTACAACATACAACCAGATCTACGCATACTTCATTCATAATCCATCTATGCAAATCCTGCAGTCAATGTATTCCATGAACTTTTCTTCCAAATCCTGTTAAATAGTTCAAGTGCCCTGTTTACCCATCCACACATTGCATAAATGTTTACTAGGGTAGTTATTACTACAACATCAGAATAAAAAATCAAACTCCTTATCCTTTGCACCTTGATGAATGTCCATACCCTGTTCCAAAGCTCTCATTTTGGCATAAGCTAGGAGGACGCGGTGAATGAAGGGGAGTCTGGTTTTGCACTTGCTAATTGCATTTGCTTGTAGGTTTCTAAAGCCTTTTCAACGAATCCATTTTGTATACCCTGTAGCAGCTGCACCACATTTTATTTTAGGCATTCTATAAAAAAAAAAAGCCCGCATGCCCTCTCTATTCTTACATCTCTTGGTAAAAGTTTACAAGAATATCCTTTTTGTAAGAGTTTATACAAAGTAGGGCCAATAGAACATACTCGCAACATGTGGCTACCCTAAACCAGCACCACCCAGGAAATTATCTTTCGACAAATCACTTGAATGATTGGGACTCGGCATAAATTCAAAATCATGCAAATCATAGCTTTCGGCGCGCTTTTAAAGCCTTTTCAATAAATCCATTTTTCTATAGTAGAGTCAAGGGTCATCTTGCATGAAGAGTAAGCTGCGATGTGAGCATTAAGTGAGGAGTCAAGTACAAAGCGTGTAAACATTTAATGGGTGGTTGGACATTGCGTATAATGATCAATAAACTTTAATAACAAGAATAAAATATCACTTTCTGCAGGAAGGAAAATTTAATATGGTTTGGCTGAGGATTGTTGCAATGTCCAAGGTCGCCATGAAAGTCTATGCCCAGCCTTAAATGCATTGGACTCTAAGTCAAAAGAAGAAGATGGAGATGGCGTACAAAGAAAGTTGCAAGGAGAATTGGGATTTTCAATTTTCAATGCTAAGAATCAGACTAATACATTTTGCAGGGTCATTTATGTAATATCGATCATTCTTAAGGTGGGCTCTTAGAGAATTTTCATTTAAGCTTTAACATCTCAAGATGCACAGTCAACAAGAATCAATACATCATCATGACAAAGGAACCAATGTGTTTTTCTACATTTCTACGTTAAATCAATGGTCACTGCATTAACTCGCTACAAATTCTTTACTTATCTGCATTATTTAATGCATAAGTTATCTGATTTTGGATTGCATTAATCTTTTTCATATATTTTAGAGGCTTTAATATGGTGAAAATATTGTGGAAAGAAAGATTCCTATCGATGATTCATTTAATAGTTTAAAATCATTAAGTCTTTTTCATTTGAAACCATTCAAGATTTTGTTTGAAATCATTGATTAAAATGAATTTAATCCTCACAAAATTGTCTTTTTCTTTTATAGGAATAGGAAGGAAGGAAAATGAAAGAGGAAGGATTTTCATTCGAAGGACTAGCAAAACAGGAGGATAAGAGACGATCTTGAACAAATCTTGGAGGCTTGGAGACAAAGAGGATTGAAACCTTAAAACTCAAAATCAAAAAAGCGTTTTTGAATGCTTAAGACTTTCGTTATACGCTTTAGTTTTTTGTTTTGAACCAACTTACTTTTTTGGATTCTAAAAAGAACAACTCTTGAAAGCTTTCATTTTTTGCCACAAGGAACTTAAAATGAACTTTAGGAAAAGCTTACTAAAGTTGGTTTTCAGAGTTAACAATTAAATAAGGCAAGTTTTCACATTTCTTTTGGTGCTTTAAAACGAATCAAAATTATTGCTTTGTGGACTTAAAATGAACATGTGCAACTTTGTTTTGTGATTACTTACTCAAACTAACACCATCGAAAAGAAGTATGCACTTCTCTCACACCTCACAAAGATCTTGAGAATCAAAAGGCTTTTTGATGGTCCTAGGGTGGGATAAAGTGATCACCTCCACACATAATTTTGGGTTTAAAATTGAAAAAAACACTTTGCGAGTGTGAGTAAACCTATTGCATGTGTTCTCCCTTTGTTTCTAAATGAAGGTTGATCGAACTATGAATATGTTTGCTCGCTTTTTTTTATCTTAGAGGGCCTGCCTTGGGGAAAAAGTACTCACCCAAGGGAATGACTCAACTGGTAACACTCTAACTTAGCCAAGAGTATTTCCAACTGGGATATAAATGTGGGTATTGGAATAAACTCTAGTATCACGGGGTTGACTCCGGCAAGAAGGGAAGAAATGGTCTCTCGCCACATTGGGTCAACTCCTGCGAATGAAAAGTCTGAATTAAAACCCTTGTTGTAGAAAGACCAAAATCCCTATCTATTTGTTGGTGCAAGAAAGGTCGTTCTAAAGTTGCCCCACACTTTTATGGTCTTTAGTAGAAATGGAAAGCATGCCATGGGATTTTCATGGGTGTTGATGCTTGGCTGCCCTGTATAAGTGAGTGTCGTGGAGGGGAGCCAGTGGGGTCAAGCATCTAACCATTCTCTAAAGATAAGTGTAGTTGGACTTGTCCAAGTGGGGACTCAACAATTATTGTCTTTCATATCCATAAGGTTGTGCTTGTTCTTGAAATCAAAACACATTGTTTGATTGAAAACATCAGAAAACCAACATTCAACATGAGCATCAAATATCAAACCCTTTAGGAGAAGCAAATATCCTTGAATGAACTCACGTACTATTGCTTGCCCTTGGAATTTTATCCTTAGAGGCTTCTAAGAATTTGAATTTCATCTCAATTTTCTCATACTAAGGTCAACATTAGGAAACCTTTTCCTTGATTTCCTCAATTTCCACATAATGCACTTTGTGGGATGAAAGACAATTAGGACATTGGACATCTAGTTTCAAAAGCTAATCAACAAGTGTTTGTGGTAAAAAAATCCATTAAGAAAAGATTGAATCAATTGGACCCCCCACATGTGCTTGGCTTCTGTTGGTCATATGGTTTTCATGCAAACATTGGTTTTTTGATTTTGAATTACTCTTAGAGAAAGGCATATTCTTCGCTATCTTGGTCTCGTAAACAAGTCCCTCCTAGGCTCATTTAGGATCAAATCAAACAATTCATCCAAATTCAAAAAATCTATCAAAATCCATCCCAAAAACAACTTTAGGGCTTTGGAAACATCATTCTAAACTTGGGTAAATCATCAAAATCAAAATCACCTTGTTTAGTTAGGTGTATGGGAATGCATCCTTTCTCATACATTTAATTGGATTAGCAATCCTTTGAACAAGTTCATCCTAAGATCACATCCAACAATTTAGGGTTTACAAGTTCATTATCCAATCAAACCAATCAAAATCAAACCCTAAGTCTAGCATTGATCCAAAGTCCCTAAACATTTAACACTCATATCATTTACCCTTGCATCCTTCATCTCATGATTAGTCCTAAGAACCTTAGAGGTCACTTTTACAACAAGGTCAAACACAAGAAGAACATGGAATATAAACTTTCTCCATACATCATGAGTAATCCAGATCAACTAAACTTTCAAAACCTTGCAATGTCGATTGATTATCAAAACTCACATTTATACAATCTGGACATGGGATCATTATCCCCTACAAACCTCAATGGTACAACAAATGTGAGTATGCCCATTCAAAATTTGGGAACACCTTTCTCAATGGTAGATTTAAATCCAAGTCCAAACCTACAAATCTATCAACCAAACACCCAATGCATGAGTCTTCCACAAACAAACCACATCATCCCACCAAATCCATACATGCCAAGTACAATTTTTCCAAACATGAACATTTCAAATCCACAATTGGAAAAATTTGGGATGGATATGTTTGCAAATCATACAAATGTTGTCCAATTTCCAAACAATATGTTAACAACTCCATGTATTGGTCCAATTCAAGGTAACACCATCTAAAATCAAAGTTACCTAAATCAAGACAATGTTCAATTTCAACCTATAATGCTAAATTTGAACACCATCCCAAATCAGAACATTGTCCAAAATCAATTTTTTGATGATCCCATGCAAACACCACAAGTGTGCATCCAAAATCTACTTGAACAAAAGCCAAATCAAGGGAGTCAAATTCAAAATCAAGATAAATTTTCGCTAGAGCAACTTGCTTCACATGCCAAACTAATTGAATTATTGAGCCAAGAGATATCTTCACTCCAAAATCAATACACTCGTCCATTGGTTAATCCATGTCATCAAAGCATTGAGTTATGTCCACAACCACATCAAGAACAATATCTCCAATGTCAAGAAGTTAGATATCAAGATCAACAACATTAACAACAAACCCAATTACCCCATCTCAAAGATCAATCACCACATCTCAAAGACCAATCACCACATCTCCAAAATCAATCACCACAAGGTCAAATCTCACAAGGTAACAAACAAAAATACACATCACTTGGGAGACCAATCAAATCAGTCCTACAACAGTTGGTACAAGAAAATCTCATCAAAATCCCCATTTATGCAAACTATCAAGAACCAGATATAAAACCGCCAGGGTATAGTGAGAAGCACCTTTGTAATTATCATAGAATAAAGGAACACAAAACATCAGATTGTGTTCGACTCAAAAAACTCATCCAAGACCCGATTGATCAAAAGATAATCACTATTGGGGACAATGATAGCATTGGAAATCTCTCCACCACAACTATTGAGAACGAGGATCAAGATCAATCCACCATTGAGCACCTTGAAGTTGTGTCTACTTCATCCAATGATCAAATCAACATATGTCAAGAGTCACTTTTCAATCATGATCAAAATCGACCAACCAACAATGATCCAATCCAAGAAATTTCAACATCACTTGACCCTATGGTTGAAGACATTCACAATCTCTCTGCCACAATTGTTGAAAACAATGTTCAAGATCTCTCAATTAAGGAGCACATTGAAGATGTTTCTACCCCATCTGATGATCAACTCACCATACATCAAGAGCCACTTTTTAGTGATGTATTTCAAGGAGTGTTAGAATTATTTGATTCTATTGACATAATGCATGATCCAGCGACCAATGATCATATTGAAAATTTATCTACATAGCCTTATGAGTTAGAGGAGATATCTCAAAAATTTATTCCAAAGCATGATCAAAATCTTTCACCAAAGTCTAGCAATGGTCCTTTCCAAGACATGTTGACCCCCTTTGACCTCATAGTTATAGATACTGAAGGAATCCTCAACTCAACACTTGATCCAAGTCCACTCAAATATCAAGAGGATATTGAACCACTTACCATGCCTAATGATGATGTCCAAGAACCCTTTGTAAGAAATCCATCTTTTGAAACTAAACCATGTCAGGAACTTGATCCAAAGCATGTCGGAAGCAATCCCAAAATTAATCAAGATCAAGAATTTGTATCTCCAAGATACTACGGATCTAATGGATACTCTCCTATCCATACAAGATGATCATATCCAAATGGCACTTACTCCTCCATCTACCCATGAGATGCTTTATGTGGATAGACAGGTAGATGATCTTCATTCAGAACAGGATTCCCTTACTCTTGATATTATTACACAAAAAGAGCAAGTTATTAATTCCTACAGTCAAACTAAGTTGTCAACATCAAGATCAAATATATCCCAAACTTAGACTAAGGACATCATGAATAAAGATATTCAGCATTATCCAATCAAGGAAGCAGATCAGACAGAACAAGATATCCTGGAGTCAGTAGAGCAACAAATGGAAACAACGTCATTTGTAGTGGTCATTTATCAGAGAGTGCTTACTAAACAAGACATCTGAAAATAGGAAGAATCAAGGAACAAAGGTGATACTACCACAATACTGGGGGCAACTATGTCTCAAGCAAATGTCAACATAGGGAGCATGAAGAATCCTTATGATGAAACTGATGCCAATACTACAACTGGCCACATCATGAATCTTCATCCACCCATCACCCCATCCACGAATTGGGACCAATGTCAAAATAAAGATTTGAATCAAAGCACAAAGAACGTTATCAAAGAAAAAGAAGTAGAGAAGCATGAAGGACAAATAAAATACAAGTGGATGTACCAAAGAATACAAAGAAAGATTATCCCTATCAAACTCCATCAATCAAAGATACTATGGGGCAAATTAAAAATGGGAAAAGTATCCATCAAAGATGTCCACAAAGGAAAAAGCAAGCTTTTCAAGCAACATACAAAGTATATGAAGCAGTTGGTCCTAATTCTACACACACTTTCATATCCACCCATCATTGCTCATCTTCCCAAGGTTGCACTGGTATATTTTGACCCATTTTTCGACGAATGTCGGGTCAAAATTTTGACGTTTCAAATGCTGTCAAAATTCTGACGCAATAATAGTGACGAACATCTGTCAAAATTTTGATAGATGGTCATTGAAAAATGGGTCAAAATGTACCAGTGTTGGAGAATCAAAGGTTCCAAACTATCAACCAATCCATCTCCTATCCCTAAACACACTTCATCCATGCCTCCATGCATGATATCCAATTCTCACATTGACCATGTATTGGCAATGACCCTTCATCATAAGGATTCAGAAGGCACTCTATCGTGATGTGCACACCGAGACAAAGTGAACTCCGATATCAATAAAGTAGATCAAGAATATCAAAAGTTTCATTCAAGTTCACGTATCTTAGCAAAGAAACTTCTTCAGGTAGGATACCGATGGCACATTATGACAGAAGAATATACATCGACACCACTAGGTGGTTCAGCATGAACTTAAAATATTTCAGAAAAACCAAAAGAATAAAAAAATGTGAAAATCCAAAAAAATTAAAAAAATCATGAAAACAGTAAAGATAAAAACTGTCCTCTAGTGAAAACCACTACGGTGGCACTTTGGGCAAGACCATGATGAAAACCTGGAAAGCAAGCGTCATGTGTGGAATTAAGCATCTACGTGCACCAGTTCAGGTGGAAGAATCTCATCCCGTTCATAATAAGTCCAGCATTTCATCTGTCATATCCATAATAAATCCATTCATCCATGAACCATTTATCCAATCCATCTTTATCCATCTGCATCCATAGTCCAAATTATCTTGATCTTGAAAAATTTTGGTGCACACTTTATGCTGCCTTATGGTAAACATCTTGACATGAGTCATTTTCATGCTATCCCAATGTTATCTAAGCCATGAAGCAATATCCAATGAAGCATTCCTCTGTTCAAACACCTTATCTTATCACAAGATAATCCTTGGCATCCTTTGCATACTTACCATATCCATCCATCCATACACCTATCTGAGCATCCATCCATGGCATTCCATACATTGCTAGACACTGGGGGCAGATATTTAGATCTCGCTTCATGAATAAATCTTAATCTATATCCTCCAACTTATGTGGTGATCCAAGCATTGGTAAACGTGAAATCAAATTGGTCAAGCATTTGTGATCCAAAATCCAAATCACTAGCCCATGGCATATTTTGACAAGAAGATGTTCCTCATCAAGCTTTATCTTTCATTGAACATCAATCCAAACAATCACTATCAGTTGCATCTAATTTGCACGTCAAACGTCACATCAAATCATTCAAAATAATTTTGTTCCAAAATCAAGCTTCAAAATCTTGATCAATCAAGTCCTTGCACTGTTGTGCATCCTCAACAATGGTATCATCATCAATCCCATCATCATCTCGGATATCCATCCTAATCCTTGTGTTGCTTAACACTATGCTTGCATTGTTGTGCATCCTAAAAAATGTTATCATCATCAATCCATCAATCAGATCAATCAACCCTAGCTTGGTTTTCAACAAAATCCTAAACAAAGCATTGATATTGTCACACATATCCATATCCAAATCATCAAAATCATGCAAAAAATCCAAAAACCATCAGAAAAACAGAAAAATTCAAAAACACTCAAAAAATCAAAAAAATATCAAAAACATGCTATATGAACTACATTGTCTCTAAGGTTAAACATAGGCAAGGATAATCTTTGATCAGCCTCCGAGACACAAAAACACAAAAAAATTAAAAAAAACACAAAGTCCAAAAACATTCATAAAATCTCAGAAAACCCCAAAACATTCGAAAAATCAAAAATCAAAACATTTGTAAAATCTTGAAAATACCAAAAATAGCCTCAAAACATTCCAAAAACGTCAAAAACATCCAAATATTTGAAAAAATCAATCTGTCTTTTCTCGTTTTCACTCGAAATAATCAATCATCCATAATAAACTAATCATCATCTTCATCCTTTGGCAACATAAACAGAAACAATCACAACAATCAGCAAAATAAAACTTCAAACACTAAATCAAAATTGAAGCAACAAACTTTTAAATGCAAAATCAAAATCCTAATTATTTGCAAACATGTCAATCAACCTTATATCAAAAGCCTATCAAACAACTTATCAACCCATCATCATCCTATACAATGCATGTCTTAGGATATATCATTCTGACAATGGGCATCATTTTGGAAATCACTTTGGATAAACAAAACAATGTTCCACCATCCACTAACATGTCCTAGGATGTATCCTTCCTACAATGGGAATTATCTATTTGCAAACATTTCAGTTCTTATCCTAAACAAAAAAAATCCCTTTGGCTAGAGGTATGAAGAACATTGACTTGTTTGTGTACTTGATATTTTCTTTTGATTTATCTTATTGCACTCATTCCAATGACCTCTCAATGATGTCTAATCAAAATGATTTAGAGAGGAAGAAATGGGGCAACGATCATTATCTTTTGTCTGTTGTGCTTGTTGGACATTTTTGTAATATAACTTGGTGAATACTTACTTTGTTAGGTATTTCCTAGCAAGGTTTTCGTATGTCAAGTTTGAACAAGAATACTCCTATCTATTTTTCGAGTCAAATTCCATCACACTAAGTGCAACGACATCCTAGTCTTTTATACCTTGATGCATCATGCTTATGCGTGTTATCAAACATAAGGTAAGTGGCCCTTTTAAAATCCCAACTCTTGATAAGAAAATCATCCATTTCCCATCATCATCTCTCACAAAGTTGGCTTGTTGGATCCTCTTGTCATCATCTCATTTCTCATTTCTTCTTTTCCGCACTAACATCACCTCATGATTAGTTAATCATTATCACCAGTGCATCCATCCTGCATCCACAAACCATCAACATTCTACACATCATCTCACATGCATGTTCATCATCATAATATAGATCTGTTAGTCTAAGCATCTCAAAAAATCATACATTTTCATAAAACATTTATTGTATAATCATATAGGCATTATCACATCATCCATCTCATTCATCTCACATGCATTGTATCATCATTTAAGTTGTTTAGGATAATATAGATTGGTTATTCTAATCATCTTAAAACCATCTCATTGCATCATCATCATAACCATCCATTTTGAACCTCTTTATCATGAGATCGAACCTCAAATCGAATCTT
This sequence comes from Sequoia sempervirens, assembly GCA_007258455.2. Classification (NCBI taxonomy): domain Eukaryota; kingdom Viridiplantae; phylum Streptophyta; class Pinopsida; order Cupressales; family Cupressaceae; genus Sequoia; species Sequoia sempervirens. The sequence goes on from VDFB02193867.1 coordinate 123,774,906, forward strand.
TTCGCTCGATCTCTTGAGGGGGCAATGTACCAGTGTACTTCTTTCCACTTGGGCATCTGAATAAATCAAAAAAAAAAAAATTATCACGGTAGGTTTATTCTTTGAACCAACGCAGCAAGTACATTGCTTCAAAGAAGGGCAAAATGTAGACATGCAAAATTAACATCATGCATTTAATCAAGTTCATTAAATCCATTCATCAAATAAATCAAGTCTATTTGATTTATCTCTAAGGTCATCCATTTAAATTGAATAAATTAACTTTATTTAATTTAAGCCTATCATTATCCTTCTTTGATTAAATAAATCAAACCTTTATTTAATTAAATATGAAATCATCTTTCATCTCCCTTTGATTTAGTTTAAATCCCTAAATCTAAGTCAAATGGGTCAAATCACCTAATCCCTTACTAAATTAATCTAATCACCCATCACATCCTCTAGCTTTTCCCACTTGCACAAATAAATGATTTAATTCATTTATTAAATCTTCATTCTCCCTCAACAAGGCATCTTTGGAGAATATTCCCTCAAATTTGAATTCAAAAACAAGTTGGCTTGTCCCTTCCAACATGGCATCAACTCCCCTCTTACATGTCCCCCACTTGGCATTTAAGTCCCTTTTTCTCCCTCCAATAAGCCAAATTTGAATTTGAAAAGGCCAACTAATCCCATTTATTGGCACATTGACCAAAACTTGCACATCCTCCATCCACTCACATGGTGACAAGTGGCTCCTTCTTATTGGCTAAATATTTGTCCCAAATTTCTCTCTTTTGGGCATTCTTCCAACTTGAGATTCTATAAATAGAAGGCTCATTCTTCATTTCTAACATCCACAATTCATGCAAAGTTACTCTCTTCACATTGAGAGCTAATTTTTCCCATTATCATTTGCAACATCAAACTTGTAAGAGGTTGGGAAAGGGTCACTTTTAACAACAATGTGACACCAATCCACTATGGGATAGGTATCCATTATGCTTTTTTATGTTCTTAATTATTTGTTTTATTTACATTTTGAGACATGATGGATTATTTCATAGGAGCACTATGGTATTTGCATAGTTTGAACTAACCATGCTAATGTGTTTTGAAGTTTAAGCTTTTTTGCAAATTTTTAGTGCTCACACATAACATCCACCTTCTAATGTTATTGTTTCTAATATCCCTTCTATCTATTCAATTTATCAGTTGAAAGTTTTCAACGGGTTCTCCGTCGACTAAACTGTGGAGAGGATCTGTCATGCAATAGTTATTTTACAAATTCTCTATTGTGCACAAATCATTGTATAAATTTGGTGACATCTTTCTCATCTTCCTTGAAAACAATGTGTACCTTCTAATTTAATTAAAATTACACTACATAGTATGTGTTTCCTTTCATCACATTCACAAAATTACAAAATAAATACTATTTGTAACATCTTTCCTATTTCGAAAACTCATTTATCATAACCATTATAACTAATAAAAACAATAACAAAATAACTTTTTAAAAGAATACTTTTCCCCTACTAATGGGACCACTTTACAAATTCTCTATTGTGCACAAATTGTTGTATAAATTTGGTAACATCTTTCTCATCTTCCCTAAAAACAATGTGTACCTTCTAATTCAATTAAAATTACACTATAGAGTATGTGTTTCCTTTCATCGCATTCACCAAATTACAAAGTAAATACTATTTGTAACATCTTTCTTGCAATAGCTCCACCCGTAGAGAGCGATAACCTCTTTGAAGTCTCCAAGATGGGTATAACGTCAAACATAAAAACATATATAACACTTAGAAGACATTAACAATAAACTAATCATCTATGTAGAACACCCATGTAAAAAAGAGTATAACCCCACAAACTTCATTAAAAATTCCAGATGCATCGCCTTATACTAAATACTATAGAGAAATTGTAAAAGAGGTATTAGAATAACACTAATGTAGCTTGGATTCTCAATTAAGTCTATATATATATATATATATATATCCCTGGCTAGTTTGGCGGAAAAGTATTGTAAAAATGTTGACTTTGGCTCTGTTTCCTAGAAGGTTGCAGGGTTTTAAAACTGTCGTACACCTGAGTCTATAACTATGTATACATGGGTGTTTTTCAAAAATGATTTATTTATATTTTTATGTTAAAACTATTGTTGTGTGGAATCTGCAAGTCGTTTTGCATGGGTGCCTGGCATTATGGTTTTATATGGATGAAGAAATTGTAGTTAAATCTTATTTCTTTTGCCAAAAAAATATATCCCCAAGAAGAAGAAAAGATAACTGTAGGAACATGGACAGATATATTGTGTAGAGTAGACTATGGTTACTAAAGTTAAGTGTATGTAAGTATGTGGGCGAAGTTTCTGCCAAGATTTCTGTCAGGCTAGCTCTTTACGCCACCAATTGCATCCTATAAAAAAATATTCCCGCTCGGCCAATAGCCATTCGCGATTCACCCTATCGACTGATCATTGCATGCCTATACATGCGACTGCTAGTTTTAGAGGATATGTTTTTTTAAACTGAAACAATTTGAAATTTCAATTATTGAAAAAAGGAATGAGATGAAACAAACAAACAAATCAGGGGCCAATTCAATTATAACATCACTCTATTAACAAAAACCATATATGTTTGACTATATGTTAGTCCAAGGAGACCCGTGTGGAATACGATTACAATGAATAGGTAGGTATCCTTGGCTTGTCGACAAAGATGCCTTGATGGCAAAGACGGACCACTTTGCACGGGCGCGTACGGGATGAAAGCTATGTGGAATCGACAGAGGATTGAAACAGGTAATTTGGACAAGTTCAAACGTGAAATTCAACGTTTACTAGGCCAGTGCATAGATTTTACGTCCTATATTATTTAATGTTTACTGTTGTAATTCCAATCTATGACCAACAGGAATGCCCTTCATATAAGTCAAATACTAATGAGATATTTGAATTTCTGGGAACAAATATGGTGAAGATAAGAACTGTATTCAAGGCTGAAGAAGGTAACAACTATTTTAAACGACTATGTCTTGTATCAAAACGACAGAGAATCAATATATTCAATGCTTTTTTATTCAACACCTACTTCAAAGTCTTGTCGGTGGGCCTCACCGGACGATTATAGGGAGCACTGAGGGAGATGCTATAGGGATCTAGTCCACCTTGATGATTATAAGAGACACCCATTTCGTGTATCGTATTGTTATTCTTTCTTTGCATTCGATTGAAGGAAAGCGATGAAACGATTTTTGGTGGTGCTCCTTTTCATTTTGGCAGCGACGGTGATGAGTGACATATGTTATTCATGGGCTCAACCAGTTATTATACCCAACGGTCCTGAGGAGGCTCTTAAATTGAGGAAAATAGCTCCAACAAGAGCTCCATACATGAATGCAAGGAGTCCCACGCAATCACCTATAAAGGGACCTCTCAATACTCGTAAGGATGGGCGGCCCTGAGGAAACAATTGTTGGTACACAGATAATAGCTCCAGCTCATTTGTTGTTTTGCAGTAAAGTAATTATGATTTTCCAAACATTGTGGTGCCCTTTTAATTCTTTTACTATTATAGAACCGGAGCTGGCATCTGTTGCTCCCTAGCTTATGCATCAAAACGTCGTCGTTATATACTAGTGATATAGTTTACAGATCTGTTTTTATATAACTCCTTGTAATAGTGTCTAACGATGTTATAGAATGGTTGAAAGCTAATAGATATCTATAATTTTGTTGGTTAAATATTTTTTATTTATATTTTTGGAAGCATTATATGCATTGTTTGGTCAGCAGGATTCTTAATACAAATTAATTATAACAATTTTGAGAAATTTATAACTATTTATTTAACTTGATTTGTATAAATAAAATATCTAACATTTGTTTCTCATAATTGGAGTCAATCTTTGTTACACAATTCAATATCGTATTGTCATGAACACAAGGGTTATATTTTCATTATAGTGGAAAATAATAAGAATCTTTTGCACATATTACTTGAAATAATTATTATTTCTGTCAATTTTGTTAACAAATATCTTGTAAATGGATCATATATGGGTTGTTAGGTTGTACTTATCCTAAAATTAATATTTCAAATCAATATTACACTATGTCTCGTTTCCAAGTTAGAAGTTTCTATTTCTTTATAATGTGGAGTATTTTGAGAGGGTCTACTTTGTATGGATCTAACTATCACACTTAAATTCTATTGATTTTTAAATAATAAGAATAAATTGAAAATACTTATTATGAGTTCACATTATGACTTTAAATATGTGTCTTATTTAGATAGAAAAAATAGCCTCATTCATAACATCTACTCTTTCAAATCAGACTGATTCTCATTATATATGTTGTGAACAATTAATAATAAGTATAAGAGTGACCTACCTCCAAATATATTACCATTTTAAATATATTATAAAATTGATCATTTTCATCTCATAAATTAAACCTCTAATAAAATTTGAAAAATTCAAAGATACAAACACTTTTTAAAATTTATAAATTTAACCACCATAACAAGTTGTAAGCCACTAAATAAAGGATCCAAGAGCTGTAAAATAGTTTGAATAATATAGTAGAACACTAAACATTGTAGTGGGTTATAAAAGTATATTGAAAGTAAGTAGTAATGGCTGATTTTTTTAATTTTTTTAATTTTTATTTTATTTTATGGTTTATATATTGTATTATTTGAATTATTTTCATGTTTGGGTCATTTCTATGTAACTTACTTAAGATACCATAAGTGTATGTTAATGAGGAGAAAAATATTTTCAATATTATTTATCATTATTAATTACATTTATAATCAAAATTTTGCAATTGCTTAAATATTGCACATTCTTCTATATAAAATAAAAAACACTTTTTAATCTACAATATAGAATGTTTTGGAATAAAAATATCATATCACTTGGAAATAAAATATTCTTAGTTAAGATATTGAGAATTTACTAAAATAAACTATTATTTATTTATATTTTAGACCATTCAATCAAAAATAAGAAAACAAGAATAAAAAACTACACTAAGTATTATGCAATTTTTAAGAACAAGAAAAATAAGGCAAGAGACTAAGACGACAAAATGATTTCCTAGAGGAATTGTAGTGTAGCATGATTCAACAAATCTTATCTATATTGTACATGAAGAAATATATCTTCATTTTACATAGTTGCTCAAGGGATGAGTCATATTTTCTTACAACACATAAAGATAATATTTTTCTAATCACATAATAATAATAAGCCAATATTTTACAAAAATAATAACTTAATTTTCTAAGATGTAACTTTTGCATGCCTAAATAGTTATTCTAGAAATATCATTCTTGCATTAGCCTCATTCATGAGATCCTCTATGCAAAAATTGTGGGTTCATCTTTATAAATTAATTGAGTAATATTATTCACCTTAGTCAACATATTTTGTGGAAAAAATAATCCATCGAAGAGATTCATTTTCTATTATTATATGGTGAAGGAGAAAATATCATAGTGGGTATGCACAAATCAGATCTATTGGTGTAAATAGGTTTATTTTGTAGCTTATTTTTTCTAGGACCTATTCACACCAAGGTTGTTAAGATTACTTATGGCACTTGTAGGGTACACTTAGCATAGTTATCTTTTAGTGTCTCATGTCATATTATTATGACACTTGTCATAACTCTACATTTTCCCATGTCTCACCCTACCTTTACAAGAAAGGATTTATTTGTGCATTACTCATATTATATCATAGATCTCCCATCCTCTTGTATGCTTATATCAATATAGGAAATATAGCAGGCATTGTTACTTCTTTCATATGTATCCTATGCATGAACGTTATTTGGCGTTCTAGAAGATTGATTCTCATGTGAGTCCCTGTGGTGAGTTTCATCCCTTCTCAAGTTTAGAGACAATACATGCAATAATTTTTATGTGTATTTTAAACTATATCTAGCCCTAATATTGAGTCTAAAAGGTCCAAATTTATTAGGATCAATTATAAACATATTATAATTTATTTATAGTGATATATATTTTTTTTTTATGTGCTAACTTTGTTGTGTAGTGTTGGTACATTATACATAGATAAATTTTCCATTAAAATAATTATAGTTAGCTGACATCCCCTATTATTCAAGTAAAAAAAATCATTCAAAAAATTAAGGATTTATATTTTAAAAGTAAAATAAAAAAATTATTTTGCTATAGGGTCTATAGACCCCTATACCCTTTGTAAGAATCATACAAGACTATAGATTTGGAAATTTTCTCATCCTTTTGATTAGGGTTTCTTGGTGGAAGCACTATAGTGCTACCTATTTAATGCTAAAAACTATTTTTTTAGTGCCTAAATATTGTTTCCAAGGATATAAGTGCTTAATAATTGTTCAAATAGCCTCTCCTCAAGTCTCAAGCCATGCCACCCACTTGGGCTACCTTTGCCCATAGGATATCACCACTATGTTGCCTAGATTGGTCCATCAATATTTGTATCATGTTTTCCATCCAATGTTGAATTACCTCTACCTATTTAGGTGGCACTACCCATGGTCTACCCAAATAGTGTTCAAGTCCTATATTTTTTGTCTTAAGGAAAAATTTTAATTCAATAAAGCTCATTTTTAACCCATAGAGTTCATATTTTTAATTCATAAAGGTATTGGAAGCATGCTTATATATAATTCATAGTGGTATAGGAATTTTTCTATATTTTTCTCCAAATTCCTAATTTTTCAGCTTGAAGGTGCAATTGCATTTATTTTTTTCTATGGGCATAAAGTTTTCATATAGAGTCATGTTTTAACTATTGCAAGTACAAAGCAAGTTTGAAGGTGTTGTCATTGATGTCAACTGGTTAACTAGTTGTCAATTGGTTGCTATTTTCATGAAGGTTATTGATTACAATATAAGTTGAGGATATTGAGAAAATTGTAAAGGAAAAAGGTTGCAAGTGTTCAGTGTATGCTCCGGGTTTTTCTCCAGGATTTTCTCCTATGTTTGTGTGATTTAGATATATTGTTCGTGGTTGTTGGAAGCTGTTATATCAAGATTTTGGGCTTCTAGATTTTTGTACAATGCGAGTTATGTTCACTAGTTGTGAACTATGTTTTTCAGTGTATTTGGCTAAGGTTCGGAAGAAATGTAGTTACTCCAAATTTCTTCTTTTTCGAGTCTTATGACTTGCGATTCTGGAGTTAATTTGGTATGATCATGTTCAAGTTAATTTTTTTATTTGGAAGGATTGCATCATGTTAAGGTTGTGCGTGCTTAATTCATTTATGTTTTTTACACTAGTTTGGTCCACCTTGTGTTTAGCACTATTTTCAAAGCTTATGGAAGCATGTTGAAACATGTGGTTGGGTCACCCTCATTCTATTTCCACTCTAGAATGTTTTGGTGTTGACCTAATTTGAATTTGTAAATACAAATGGTGTGTGGCCGACATTGGATATGTTTTAAAGTTGAAGATGGTATAAATAAAGGATGAGATATTGGTGAAAGGTATGGAAAGAAATATAGCAAGATAGATGCTAAATAGATGTGAAATAGTGTGTATGTGATGCGAGTTTGGAAGATTAGTGTGAAATCTAATTGTTGAGTTTCTGAAAGCAGTGAATTGAAGGTATTCTCTATCATTCATGCATGTCTACAAGTGTTTGAGCGAGTTGTGGTGGAAATATCTATTCCATTAATATTGTATTATCTCTGTAACAAATATTTTCTATCTTCTTTGTATCTATGTGGTAGTAAGCCCTCCGGGTGGTTAACCCTTGTTGGATAGTGAGTCTTGATTTAGACAGTGAGTCCTGATTTAGATAGTAAGTCCTATTTTGGCAGTGAGACTTTGTAATCATTTTTGATATTATCTATATTGTGAGCTAATCATCACTGTAGTTTTTCACTTATTGGGATTTCCATGTAATTATGATGTTATTGTGTATATGTGTTGCTTTCTACTTTTTTCCTTTTCACTTAATGATTAATCATACTAGCAGAGTAAAGGATTTGTGATTTGTTTAATTTCCAATGAAATTTTTAAAGGTTAAAGTTTGTCACAACTGATTCACCCCCCCTCTTAGTTTTCTTGTTCAATAATTGGTATTAGAGCTTGGTTCCTTGGAGAGAAGCTTAACCACTTAAGGAAGGTTTGATATGGTGAGCAAGATCACTTTTGAATGCCCTAAGTTCGATGGAACAAATTATGCTATCTATAAAATACATATGGAAGGATACCTAGAGTATTATGGATATGATGTTGAAAAATCCTATAATTACTACTTACACTCCTCCAGCTAATGGTTTGAGTATAGTTGATGAAATCAAGGAGCATGGAGAAAACAATAAGGTGAAGTTCATTCTGAAGAATAGTCTTTCACATTCTAAGTTGATTAAACTTCAAAATCTTAATACTACTATAGAAGTTTGGGATGCTTTAGAAAAGATCCACAAAGGAGATGAAAAGGTCAAAGAAGCAAAGCTGCAAAATTTGCAGGCGCAGTTTGAGGTCCTGCATATGTTTGAAGATGAGAACATTAAATCCTATGTATAGGGAGTGGACAAGATGGTAGGTGGAATACGAGGACTTGGTGTTACAGTAGATGAATCTAGGATTGTGAAGAATATTCTTAGAACTCTTTCTAATACATATAGTGAAAAAGTATCTGCTATTGAAGAATATGTGGATTACAAGGCTTATAATAAAGATTAGTTATTGGGAAGTCTAACATATTATGAGATGAGAAAGCCAAATTTGACAAATGTATCCAAATCAGAAACTTCTTTCAAGGCTACAAGAGCTAAAGATTTAGATGAAGAGAATCTTGATAAAGTAGAAGCTAACTTTGTGAGAAGGATGAAGAAAGGCTCTAGTAAGTATGAAGGTAAGTTACCCTTTAAATTCTTCAGTTGTGGAGGAATAGGTCATTATGCTTCAAGATGTACGAAAAGAGCTAAGAAGAACAAACAAAGATTTAACAAAGAAAACAATAGAAAGAAGATCAACAAAGCATATTATGTGAATGAGGATGCTTGTATTTCTGATGAAGAACCTGATTATGGAGATTTTGATAAAAATGAATGCTTGTTCTTGGCTATAAAAGATAAACCTTCTTTTGTTAAATCTAAAATACAGGTGAAAGAATGTCCTCCAAAGAAAGAGAAAGATGAATATATTGTAATCTATGCCCTACATGCTAAACAATAAAACAACTATTGGGTTGTTGATAGTAGTTGTTCACATCACATGACCGGTGATAAGAGTAAGTTTGTTAAACTTGAAAAATATGATGGAGGTTTAGTTATGTTTGGAGATGATACTAGTGCTAAAATTTGTGGGGATAGGTTGAGTAAGTTTTGATGGAAAGAATAATATTGATGATGTCTACTATGTTAAGGGTTTAAGGCATACTCTTGAGTGTTGGATAGATGTGTAGTAAAGGATATAATCTTGTATTTTAGGATGAGAGATGTGAGATTAGGAAAGGATCCGGAACAACGATTGTTGCGGGAAAGAAGTCTAAAGGATATATATATCAACTTAAGAGTGTTGATGGACATTTCTTTATGAATCAAATTAATGAAAGTTGGTTGTGGCATCAGAGAATATGTCGTATGAGTTTTGATAACTTGGAGAGGATCAGTATAGTGCAAGCTATAAGAGATTTACCAAGGATTACAAAGCTTGTTAATGCTATTTGTAGGAATTTTCAATTTGGAAAGAAAAGTGAGAAATAACTTCAAATAAAAGGAACAATCTACTATCGGACTACTAGATTTGATTCATACAGATCTTTATGGTCCTACAAGAGTGAGAAGTCTACAACGTTAAAGGTACTTTATGTTTTTTATTGATGATTACTCTAGATATACATGGGTTACTTTTCTTAGAGAGAAATATGATGCATTAGATAGATTCAAGACATTCAAAGCTATGGTTGAGAATGAAGTAAATTTGATAATAAAATGTTTGAGGTCCGACAGAGGTGTTGAATTCACTTCCCATGAGTTTAATATGTTTTGTGAAGTTCACAGAATAAAAATATAGTTATCTACTCCTAGAACTCCTCAGCAGAATGGAGTTGTTGAAAGAAAGAACAAAACAATTAAAGAAGTAGCTAGATCAATGATTACTAAAGCTGGTTTACTATAATTTTACTGGAGAGAAGCTATTCATACTGCTATTTATGTGTTCAATCAAGTTCAAGCAAGAGATAACAATACTAAGACTCCCTATGAGTTGTGGTGTGGAAGAATCCCCATTGTTAAGTATTTCAAGATGTTTGGAAGCAAACGTTATATCAGACGGGATGAAGAAAATTTAGGGAAGTTTGATGCTAGAAGTGATGAAGGAATTTTCCTTGGATATTCTACTAAGAGAAAAGCTTACAGATGTTTCAATAAAAGATCGAGGAAGATTTTGTAAAGCACAAATTTCAAGGTTGATGATGCAATGAAGAACTCAATTGAAGTTTATGGATATGTATCTGATGAACCTGATTGTGTAATAATTAAAGAAGTTGTGGAAGAAAAATTAAGAAGCCGAATGAAGAAGGAGAAGAAGCTTTGAGGGTTTCCCCTAAGACACCTAAATATGTGTAGAAAAATCATTTATAAAATCAAATCATTAGAGATAAAAGGAAAGGAGTATTGACAAGAAGCAAAGTTGTTGTTGCTAATGAGATAAATTTGTGTTTACTTTCTAAGATTGAACCGAATACCGCAAGTGAAGCATGTGAAGATGAGCATTGGATGGAAGCTATGAAAGAAGAACTTATGCAAATTGATAAGAATCAAACTTGGGAATTGGTCCCTACACTGGCAGACAAAAACATAATTGGATCAAAATGGTTATTCAGAAACAAGTTAAATGAGAATGGAGAAGTAGTTAGATATAAAGCTAGGCCTGTGTGTTAGGGTTACTCACAAGTAGAAGGTGTATATTTTCAAGAGAATTTTTCTCTAGTGGAAAGAATGGAAGCTATCAAAATTTTCTTAGCATTTATTGCTCATAAATATTTCAAAGTTTATCAGATAGATGTTAAGTCTACATTCTTGAATGGTGAGTTAGAGGAAGAATTCTGCATGGAACAACCGAAATGATTTCAGTTGTTAGATCAACCGGATACGGTTTGTAGATTGAAGAAGGTTTCATATGGATTCAAGCAAGCTCCTAGAGCTTAGTATGCAAGGTTAGACAAGTACTTGATTCAACAAGGTTTCAACAAAGGTACGACAGATAGTAATTTGTATTTTAAGATTGAAAGTGACAAAATCTTGATAGCGGTTGTTATGTTGATGACATTATCTTTAGAGGAAATGAAACTATGTGTAAGATGTTTGTTGAAGAGATGCAAAAAGAATTTGAAATGTCTATGTTTGGTGAGATGAATTTATTTCTTGGGCTACAAATTAATCAAACAAAGAAAGGGATTTTTATTTCATAGTCAAAGTATGTAAGATAAATGTTGAAGAAGTTTGGGATGGATGGTTCCAAACCGATATGCACTCCTATGGTGAATAGTTGCAAATTGAGTAAATATGATGATTCACCTAATGTTGATCAGAGCAAATACATATTTGTGATTCTAGGATTGTTGTATTTAACTGCTACTAGACTAGATATCATGCATGTAGTTTGTCTTGTGGCTAGATTTTAAGAAGACCTTAAAGAAAAACATGTTTCGATTAAGATGATATTTAGACATTTGAATGGCACTCCAAATTATGGCTTGTGGTATCTTAGGGATACTAATTTTACACTAAGTGCTTATACAAATGCAAATTGTTCTGGTTGTGTAGATGACAGGAAAAGTACCGGTGGTGGTACATTCTTTCTTGGTTACAAATTGGTAGCTTTATTGAGTAAAAAGTAAGATTCAATTTCCTTATCCACTGTTGAAGTTGAGCATATTACAACTACATCTTGTTGTACACAAGTTTTGTCGATGAGACAGACATTGAAAGATATAAGAGTAATGTATGATGATCATATTTCTATTTTCTGTGATAATACAAATGCAATTTACATTTCAAAGAATCCAGTGATGCACTCAAGAACAAAGCATGTATCTATCAGGTATCACTTTTTGAGAGAAAAGGTTGTGAAGAATGAAGTAAAGCTTGAGTATGTACCTAAGAAGAATAAAATTGTTGACATTTTCACAAATGCTCTTCCTAAAGATACTTTTTAGTATCTCCTCTAGAAGTTAGGGGTCATTGACCCTCCTTTCTTGAACTAGATGCATATGGAGATGCATTAGTCCAGTGGGTCTATGGATCTACCTTTCTTCTAGACTGATTTTTTGGTGGCTACCTCTCAGGAGGAGCAAGTAGTGTCATGCGTTTTAATTGAAAGAGTATTTTTTTTCTCAATGCCAAAGGGGAAGTCAATGTAAAATATCTTTTTCCTTTGACATTGATGTCAAAGGGCGAGAGAAAGATGTGAAAAGAGAAAGTATCATGTTAAAAAGAGTATCTAGTAAGGGGGGGAGTAAAATCATGAGGAAGTGTGTTTAGAGCTGTTGTGTTGTCTTTGATGGTTTTTCACATCATGTGTTACCATCAATGAAAAGGGGGAGATTATTGTAAGTATGAAGATGTTGTCATTGATGTCAATTGGTTAACAAGTTTTCAACTAGTTGATGTTGTTATGTGAAGGTTATTGGCTGTATATGTTGAGGATATTGAGAAAATTGTAAAGGAAAAGGGTTCCAGGTGTTCAATGTTTGCTCTGGGTTTTGCTCCAAGATTTGCTACTATGTTCGTGTGATTCAGAAATGTTGTTTGTGGTTGTTGGAAGTTGCTATATCCATATTTTGGGCTTCTGGATCATTGTACAGTGTGAGTTATGTTCACCAATTGTGAGCTATGTTTTTCAGTGTATCTGACTAAGGTCCGAGAGAAATGTAGTTGCTATATATTTCTTCTTATTTGAGTCTTATGATTTGTGGTTCAGGAGTTAAGCTAATATGATTGAATGTTCAAGTTAATTTTGTTATCTATAAGGATTGGATCATGTTAAGGTTGTGTATGCTTAATTTATTTATGTGTTTTACACTAGTTTGACAAACCTTGTGTTTAGCACTACTTTCAAAGCTTATGGAAGCATACTGAAGTGTGTGATTGGGTCACTCTCATTCTAATTCCACCCTAGAATATTTTGGCACCGACCTAATTTGAATTTTTAAATGCAAATGGTGTGTGGCCGACTTTGGATATCTTCCAAAGTTGAAGATGGTATAAATAAAGGATGAGAGATTGGTGAAATTAATGCAAAGAAATAGAGCAAGATAGATCTGAAATAGATGTGAAACAATGTGTATGTGATGCGAGTGTGGTAGATCAGTGTGAAATCTACTTGTTGAGTTTTCAGAAGTAGTGAGTTGGAGGTGTACTCTATCATTCATGCGTGTCTGCAAGTGTTTGAGCGAGTTGTGGTCAAAATATCTGTTGCATTGAGAATGTCTTATATTTGTAACAAATATTTTCTATATTCTTTGTATCTATGTGGCAGTGATCTCTCCGAGTGGTTAACCCTTGTTGGAAAGTGAGTCATGATTTGGACAGTAAGTCCTGTTTTGGCAGTGATTCTTCTCTTGCAGTGAGCCTTTGTAATTGGTTTTGATATTCTTTATATTGTGAGCTAATCCTCACTATGGTTTTTCCTTTATTTGGTTTTCTATGTAAATCTAGTGCTATTGTGTATGTGTGATGCATTTAAGTTTCTTCCTTTGTACTTAATGATTAATCATACTAGCAAAGTAAAAGATTTGTTATTTTTCTATTTTTTGGTGAAAGTTTTAAAGGTTAAAGTTTTTCACAAATGATTTACCCCCCCCTCTTAGTTGTCTTGTTCAACATTAACTATACTTTTGAATTTTTTCAAAAAATGAGAGGAATCTCATTGTAAAATCACTTTTACTTTAAAGAAAGAATTTTTATTAAACTTATAGAAATCATTGTGTGTTATAAATAATTGATTCATGCTAATTGATTCCTCAAATTACCTAAACTAATCATTATAATTTGTTAGAGGGTTGCAATTACATAATTAATATAATTTTTAGGGAGATGTAAGGCATAATTTAATTGCCACTTTGTCTTAAATTTTTTCTTTTTTCTAGTCATGGTAGAACCAAGGACTATTGATCTCCTCACTCTGAAAAAATATCACTCATTGAACCTATAGATGAGACACTACTACAATCTAAGAGACTTTAGAAAATTCTAAATTAAAAGCAACCTAAATACACCAAATAGCTTTTAAAAATAAATAATACAAATAAATCAAATGAATCAGCGGGCTCAAGGGATTTCATGTATCTAATATTTTTTTCATATTGTGAGCATAAAAAATCAAAGAAAGTGTGAACACCTTAAATTTGCACACAGCCTATTCCTCAACACTCATTAGCAAAGGGTTAGTTGTTGACTATGCAAATCTATAAATGTTCCTATGAAATAAAATATCATGCTCCAAAATGCAAAAAAATAAAAAAGATGATCAAAAGACATATAGAAACATGACATATACCTATTCCATAGTGGATTGGTGTCACTTGTGAAAAGTGACCCTTTCCCAATCCTTGACAAGCTCAATGATAAATGCCTTGGAGATGGAGTGGAAAAAATCAGCTCTCAATGTGAAGAGAGTAACTTTGCATGAGATTGGTGGATGCTAAAATGAGGAATGAGACCTCCAATTTATAGAATATCAAGTTGGAAGAATGCCCAAAAGAGAGCAATGTGGGACAAAGATTCAACCAATAGGAAGGAGCCACTTGTCCAAATGTGAGTGGATGGAGGATGTGCAAGTTTTGGTCAATGTGCCAATAAATGAGATTCGTTGGCCTTTTCAAATTTGAAATCTGGCTTGTTGGAGGGAGAAAAAGGGACTTAAATGCCAAGTGGGGGGCATGTAAGAGGGGAGTTAATGCCATGTTGGAAGGGAAAAGTCAGCTTGATTTGAATTCAAACTTGAGGGAATATTCTCCAAAGATACCTTGTTGAGGGAAAATGAGGATTTAATAAATGAATTAATTGATTTATTTGTGCAAGTGGGAAAAGCTAGAGGATGTGATGGGTGATTAGGATTAGATTAATCAAGGTTTGATTAATTTAAGATGATGATTAGGTGATTTGACCCATTTGACTTAGATACTTGGATTTATTTTAAAAATAAAAAAGGAGGAATATGAATTTTGAGATTTAATTAAATAAAGTTTGATTTATTTAATTAAAAGGATGATGTAAGATAAAGGTTAATTTATTCAATTTAAAGGAGATGAACTTAGGAGATGATTTATTTAATAAAAAGATGGAATGTTAGGATTTGATTAAAAATTGATCTATTTAATCAAATGAGGTAATGATTTAATTAAATAAAGTGAATTTATTTAATTAAAGGATGAAATGTTAGATTTAATTATTTATAAAGGTTATTCAATTAAAATGGTGAATTGAAATGCATGCATATTTTAAGTGTCTACATTTTTCCCCTCTTTGAAGCAATGTACTTGTTGCATTGGTTCAAAGAATAAACCTACCGTGATCAAAATTTTAAAAAAATTCTGATTTATTCGGATGCCCCAACGGAAAGTACACTGGTACATTGGCTCCTCGAGAGATCGAGCGAAAAGATTCGATTTGAGGGTCGATCTCACAGAAAAGAGGTTCAAGATGGACACATGAATGGTTATGATGATGATGCAAATGAGATGGTTTAAAGATGCTTAGAATAACCAATCTATATTATCCTAAACAACTTAAATGATGATATAATTCATTTGAGATGGATGAGATGGATGATGTGATATGCTATGATTATGAGATTTATTTATGCTAATGATTTTTGGATGCAAGATGGATGCACTGGCGATGATGATTAACTATTCTAGAATGATGTTAGTGTGGAAAATAAGAAAGAAGAAATGAGATGATGACAAGAGGATCCAACAAGCCAACTTTATGAGCGATGATGATGAGAAATGGATGATTTGCTTATCAAGAATTTGGATTTTAAAAGGGCCACTTACCTTATGTTTGATAACACGTATAAGCGCAATGCATCAATGTATAAAGAACTAGGATGATGTTGCACTTAGTGTGATGGACTTTGACTTAGCAAACAGATAGGAGTATTCTTGTTCACGCCTGACATACAGAAACCTTGCTAGGATGCACTTTAGAAGTTTCAAACACCTTAGACCAAAACACGGAAAGGTATAACCTATCAATGCAATAGTCAACAAGCTGCCCAAAACACCCTCCATACATATCTAACAAAGCAAGTATTCACCAAGTTATATTACAAGAACGTCCAACAAGCACAACAGACAAAAGATAATGATTGTTGCCCCATTCCTATCTCTCTAAATCCATTTGTTTGGACATCATCGAGAGGTTATTGGAATGAGCACAAAGAGATAAGTCAAAAGACAAAGACAAAGAAAATAAACAAGCTGATGTTCTTCAATGCCGCTAACCAAAAGGAAATGTGTTGTTAAGGATAAGAACTAAAACTATTGCCAAAAGATAATTCCCATTGTAGGAAGGATACATCCTAGGACATGTTAGTGGATGGCAGCATGTCATTTCGTTTATCCAAAGTGTTCTTTTTGATAAATAATGCCCATTGTAGGAAGGATATATCCTAGGACATGATGTTATCAGATGATTGAAATGTGATTGATTGGATGATAGGCTATTGACACAAAGAGTTGACCAACTTGTTTACGTACTGACTTAAACCTGAGACTTGACATTTTGAGTTTTTACTTTTTCACCTGCTAGACTTGTTTCTAATTGGTTCACCAAAGGTTGAGGATGACGATCGTTTATTATGAGTGATGTTATTGTAGGTGAAAGTGAGATGAGACAGATGGATTTCTTCAAATATTTGGATGTTTTTTATTTTTTTTAAATGTTTTGAGGTTTTTTTTGGTATTTTTCAAGATTTTCCAAATGTTTTGGGGTTTTATGAGATTTTGACCAAGAGACTAACCTAAGGACCTATCCTAGGGGCCTCAGGGGTTGATTAACAAATTAGCCTTGCCTACATTATACACACAGAGACCACATAGTTTGATTGACGACTTGACCGATTTACAGATGAAGATATACATGATGAAATGTCAATTTATTATGATGGACTCCTAAAGGACTAACCTAAGTGTCTCGAGGGATGATCAAAGATCAACCTTGCCTACGTTCAAGGCTCAGAGGCCCGTAGTTTGACAAGATGACTTTGTTTTTGAATTTTTAAATGACTTTTTGACCTGTTTTGGGATTTTGATATGTTTTGAATGTTTTTGGATTTTGTGATTTTTCGATGGTTTTGGATTTTTTGGATTTCTGATGTTTTTGAATTTTCTGAGATTTGAGGACTACAAGAATATACATGAATCTGATCCGATGAGAACATGCCCCTAGCATGATGTAATAGACAAACTGACCTTAGGAATGGGCCAAGTAGTACTAGGAGGGATCATGATACGAACACAGGACCAAGCTATGGTGCAGATGCAGGTGGATGAGTGATGGATGGAGATACAAAATGCGATGGATGATGCAGAACAAGCCGTAAAGATCCTAGTGGATGGAAAGTGCTTATTTACACAAGGCACCTATTTTCCAGGTTTTCACCAAGGTACTTGCCCAAAGTGCCACCGAAGTGGTTTTCACTAGAGGACGATTTTTTTCTTTATTATTTTTTAATCCTTTTTCTGATATTTTTTTTGGATTTTTTTGCTTTTTTGATTTTTTTGTTGTCACCAAGATGCTTGTTTGTCAGGATTTCACCAAGGTAGCCATTTTTCAATATATTTTTTGATTTTTTTGATTTTTTGGGTTTTATACCTTGAGAGATTAGGCATAAAGCTTTTTGAGATGAGAGTTGTTCATGGGCTCTTGCAGAGGTTCCCCTTTGGGTGTTGATAACTGATATGCCCTTGACTTATAGCTTGTTATGATAACAAATGGTCCCAACCAGTTGGATTCAAATTTTCCTTTGTTGTTTGGATTTGGGATGTTCTTCTGATTCTCCTTTAGTACCAGTTCTCCAACTTGGAATGTTTTGCTTCTGATTTTCTTGTTATAGCTCCTATTAAGTTTGTTCTGATAGACATGCAAATGATTTAAAGAATCTATACGTCGTTCATCCAGTAGCTCTAGCTCATTCAATCTTGATACTCGGTAGTCTTCATCTGTGATGAGGTTTTGTAGTGATATTCTTAGTGACGAGAGCTCGATCTCAATGGGGAGTACTGCTTCTGATCCATAGACCAAGGAGAAGGGGATGGTTCCAGTGGGTGTGCAGATGCTGGTTCGATAGGCCCAAATGATGGGATTGAGCTGCAGATGCCAGTCACGACCTGCATCATTGATTGTTTTCTTGAGGATCTTTAAAATGGTTTTATTTGTGGCTTTTGCTTGGCCATTGCCTTGGGGATAATATGGGGTGGAGAAGTGATGTTGAATTTTGAATTTTTCACACAAGTCACAGACATCCTAATTCTTAAATGGTGTCCCATTATCTAAGATAATGGCTTGTGGGACACTGTAGTGGCAAATGAGATAGTTCATGATGAACTTTGATATCTGCTTCTTGGTTATATATGTCATGGGTATGGCTTCCACCCACTTGGTAAAGTACTCAATGGTGATTATGATGAACTTGTGGCCATTAGATGAAGTGGGAGTGATTTTTCCAATGAGATCGAGTCCCCACTGCAAAAAGGGACGTGGTGTGATGATGGGATGAAGTTCTTGAGCTGGAGCATGGATGAGATCCCCATGCTGCTGACATTGTAGGCACCTTCTGACGTAGTCATGTGCCTCTCTTTCCATTGTAGGCCAATAATTCCCCATCCTCAACAATTTCTTGGCTAGGTTCATTCCACTCGAGTGTGAACTACAAATGTTGTTATGCACCTCAGTTAAAGCAGTCAATGCCTCCTCAGTGTTTAAATAGTGTAATAAGGTTCCTTCTATGCTCCTACGATACAGGGTATCTCCTAGGATGACGAATCGGGATGCCTTTTTGACAAAGGTTCATTTTAAGGTTGAGGGTAAGTTAGCAGGTAGGACACCTATTCGCACATAGGTATAAATGTCATGGTACCAGGGATCACTAGGACCAACAATTTCACACAAAAATTTTGATTCTGGTACCTCGAATGTGGGTATGAAAAGCTACTCTACCAAGAATTCATATTTTGGGAAATTGTTAGGGATGTCTAGTAGGGATCTAATCATTGCCATGGTGTTTGCAGCTCTGTTGTTGGATTTGGATATCTACTCAAATGTGATCTCGATAAAGGATTCCTTGAGAGTCTCCACTAGTTTCTTGTATGGAGTGAGCTTATCATCCTTAGTCTGGTATTCACCATTCACTTGGTTTATTATTAGCTGAGAGTCTCCATATACCCTGAGGGCCATGATGTGCCACTGCATTGTTATTATGAGACCTATGGTTAAAGCCTCGTATTCTGCAATGTTGTTGGTGCAGGGGAATTCCAATTTATATGATCTAGGTATGCAGTCCCATTGTGGGGTGATAAAGAAGACACCAGCTCCTGATCCATGTTGCATGTATGATCCATCAAAATAAAGCTTCCAGTGGTTAGCTATGTTGAGATTGAAGATGGATTTGTCTAGAAACTCTGAGATGAGAGGATTCTTTAAATAGATTTGTGCTTCTACAAGCTGATCTACGATGACTTGGCATTTAATTGCTTTCCACTCCACATATTCAACGTCATACTCTGATAGTATCATGACCCATTTGGCCATTATTCTAGTGATCATTTCCTTTGATAGTAAGTACTTGAGAGGGTCGATTTTGGCGATGCGTTTGACTTTGTGCTCCAACATGTAATGTATAAATTTCTGTGAAGAAAACACTACTACTAGACATGCTTTTTCGATGAATGAGTAGTTTAACTCATGACTGACCATTGTCCTATTGATATAATATATGGCCCTTTCTGTCCCGTTTTCATTGTGCTGAGCTAGAAGAGCTCCAAGAGTTGTTGTTGTTGCTGACACATAGAGAATTAATGGCTTTCTTAGGATTGGTGGCATTAGGATTGGTGGTGTAAGAAGATATTCTTTGATCTTATTGAAGGCTTCTTCACACTTGTTATCCCACTTGTATGCTACTCCCTTGTGAAGTAGGTGAGAGTATGGATTTTGTTTATCTGCCAGTTGTGCTATGAACCTTCCGATGGACTGAAGCCTACCTTGGAGACCTCTCAATTGTTTCAATGTTTTGGGTGCCTCCATCTCAAGGATTCCTTTTACCTTAGCAGGGTCTACCTCAATACCTCTCATTGATACTATGTATCCTAGCAACTTTCCTAATTGTACGCCGAAGATGCACTTCTTTGGATTTAATCGGACCTTGTATTTCTCTAGCCTGTATATGGCACTTAAGGTTGCTATGTGATCCTTCCTCTTTCTGGATTTGGCTAGTATGTCATTGACATAATCTTCAATAGTTTTATGGATCATGTCATGGAAGATTAACATCATGGCTCTTTGGTATGTTGCTCCTACATTCTTCAAGCTGAATGGCATCATATTCCAGCAGTAAGTCCCCCATGGACAAGTGAAGGTCATTTTGTGTTGGTCTTCTTTAGCAATCATTATCTGGTTGTATCCTGAGAAACTGTCTATCAAGGAAAGAATTTTGTGTCCCGCCATCATTTCTATGATCATGTTAATGTTGGGTAATGGGAAATCATCTTTTGGACATGCTTTTTTCAAGTCCCTAAAATCTGTGTAGATTCTGATGCCCCCATCGGGTTTTGAGACAGGAACCAGGTTTGACACCCATTCTGGTTAGTTAATTGGTCAAATGAATCCTTCATCCAATAGCTTCTTTAGTTCCATTTTGACTAACAGGGCGATCTAAGGGTGCATTTTCCTGAGGTTTTGTCTAACGGGCTTTGCTTCAAAGTATATTGCTAGGTGATGAACTACAATTTCTGGATCAAGCCCTGGCATGTCTACATAGCTCCATGCAAAGTTAACTTGTCTTTCTCTCAAGAAGGCTGCTAAGAGCTCTTGTTCCTCTAATAGTAATGACTTCGCATAGAATGTGATGTGTGGGGTCTCCTCTATTCCTAGATTAACTAGATTACTCTTTTCTGCTAGGACCGTTGATTTTTCTTAATGAAGGGCTCTGAAAGGAAGATTGAATCCCCCATCCTCAGGTGCCTCAAAGAGGTTTAAACCATTGGATGCATCCTTTCTTTTTAATTTTTTCATGTCGGAGAGTGCCACAGTGTAGTTTTCACTCAAGGACTTAGATATTATTCTTAATTTCTCACTTTTGCGACTGAGGGATTCAATCGTTTCCCCATAGTATGCGTGTGTATCTAGCTCAATGATGAATCCTGCTTTGTGATCCCCACATGAAATATTATCCCATAGTCTCATGAATTCTAAGAGTGCCTTATCATTTTTGAATGTTTCAAGAATTGGTGGTCCTCGTTGGTCATAATCGATGAGTTGGGGGTAAACTAGGCAGATTTCATGATTTTGATGGTCTGACTCGAAGGATAAGGTGCTAATCATGAGAAGGGTGGTATCCTCAAAGAGTCTAGGTAGGTTGGTTATGGGATCCTCATCATCACTACTACTACATACGTCAGTTATGTCAAATGTGAAGTTTTATGTGACTCGACCTATAGATACGGGTAAGCAAAGTTTGGCTACAGATTGTTGAGGTGGATTATTGACCTTTCTAACTGGAGGAATTTGGCCACATATGGTTATACTCAGAGGGGTACATCCAAGGCCAAGATTTCTCATTCACATCTCTGGAATGATAGGTATTATAAGCTCGTTGTCATTTTACCCAGCCTCTAGTTTCTATCATAGCCCATTACGAGCATCATTTGCAAATCTTTGCTTCTGTCATCCATTGGTAAATTGGTTGTTGGTCTATTATCTTGGTATAGGAGATGAGATGGGTCCTCCTTTATGACTTCTCGGTCGAGATCTTGCCAACTTCTAAAGTTGGGATATTCTTCAGGGGATGTTTGATATGTGGAGGCTTCATTTGATTGCAGACATCCTCGAGATCTGGGAGATTGTGGTAACTCTCCTACCATAAAAGTATTTTTGGAAATCGTGTAGTTTCCACAACTATTATCCTGGATGATGACTTTGATATCAGAGATGGTGGGGATGGTGGGAGTGGTGGGTGTCTCTATCACAGAAGTGGAAGCGAGAGTGGTTGGATCAATGTACGGTGTTGGCAGGCCTTCATCATTTTTAGCAACTTGAGGGATTTTGTAGTATTTTGCCTCAAGGTTCTTGCAGTAGGATAATGGTTCAGGATCTTCGTGGATGGTGACCTCTTGTCCTTCATATGTGAATTTGACACATTGATGGAAGGTTGATGCTACTACTTGCATTGCATGAATCCATGGATGTCCTAGGAGAATGTTATAAGGAAAGTTGAGATCCATGACCTAACAGGTGGTTTCCATGATAGCTGGCCCTACTTGAATGGGGATTCTGATTGTGCCTTGGGATACTCTTTCCTGATCATCATATGCTTTGATTGTAATACCTTTTCCTTTGTAGATGGAATCCTCTGAGATTTTTAACTACTTAATGAGCTTGAGGGAACAAATATTCAAGCCTACACCTCCATCCACCAAGACTCGCTTAACTTTACTTTACTGCACTAGGACCTCTAAATGGAGTGCAAGGTTATGAGATGGTTGAGCAGGAAAATCTTGGTAGGAAAATGTAAGGAGATTCGGGGTAATGATTTTTCTAACCATAGCTTGGAATTGTTCCACATCAAGATCTGCGGGGACGGTGGATGAAGCAAATGCTTCAATGTCAAGGATTTTCTTGTGGGTGGATGAGATTTTTAATAAATCCATGATGGAGATTTGTGTTGGCACTCTTTTTAGCTGATTATGGACATTGTAACCGTTGGGAACGGATCTTGAATTGGACATGAAAGTTTTGTTTGGTTGAGATGATCCTGTGATAGTAACTTTTTCACCTCTTGTGGTGACTCCACAATCGGCCTAAGCTCCTTTGATAGTGATTACTGCACAATGTTCATCTAGGGAAGCGACGAAAATTTTCGACACATGATTCACATTTTTGAAGGTGCCTTTCCCCTTATCAGTGTTATTGTTCCCTTTATTGTTATGGTTAGGCATCAGATTCGTGTATATTTTGAGGTTATGGTTTCCTATTGGTTGTTCCACATTTATGATTCTTTGATCAATGAGGTCTTAGACTATGTTCTTTAACCTCTTGCAATTGGTAGTGGTGTGTCCTTCAATTTTATGGAAGTTGCAAAGATGATTTTCGTTGTACCAAGGAGGTTTAACATCTGGTTCTTGGTCGTTCTCAAAGGTGGGAATCTTGATGAGGTTTTCATTTATTAGTTTCTTCATGATGACTTCGAGTGGTTCCCCAAGAGCGGTGTGCTTTTTCTTGATGGAATTCTTGTTTCGCTAAGGCGGTCCCCTTTGATCATTGACATTATTGATCTCTTGACTGTTTGGTTGTTGTGTTGTTGTGTTCGCTTGATGGTTGTTTTGATGATGGTTTTGGATTTGTTGTTGTGCGGGTGTGTTCTGTCGAGGGGCACTGAAGACAGCTTTGGCATCGATGACACCATCGTTGGTAATATTTTTGTTTCTTGCCCATGTGCAAGGTTTGTCATTGTAATTAGTGGGTGGGTGATTTTTCTATTGTTCAGGATATGAATTTGATCCTCCAGGTTCTATCATAAGGGCTCATTCGATGCTGAGCACATTGGAAATCAACTGGTCATACATGGTGATCCCTTGGACCTTGAGATGGAACGCCAGGAGGCTGTCAAGGTTGGATATGATAGTGCACACTTGTTGTTCCTCGGGCATGACCCATTTGCTCTAATTGGCCTTGGATTGCCATCATTGTAGGAATGAAGCAAATGATTCATTCTTACCCTGTTTCAGAGCCGATAATTCCTCAAGACTAACATCCATGGCGATATTCAATGCATAGTTTTTGATGAATGCGTCTATGATTTCTTGGAATGTCTTGATGCCTGTAGGTAGGTGAGAGAACCATTCCATGGCGTGGCTAGCAAAACTCCTTGAAAATAGCTGCATCAGATAGGTATCATCATACACGACTTCCATGCAATGAACCTAGAATTCCCTGATATGATCTTCAGGGTTTCCCGTCCCACAGTACTTATCAAATTTGGGGATCTCAAATCCCTTCAGGAATGGTTTCATTACAAGGATTTTGTTGAACGGATAAAGACACAAGTTGCTTGGTGTTTTTGTGGTTCACCCTAATTGAAGGTCAAGCACTTG
Source organism: Sequoia sempervirens (assembly GCA_007258455.2). Classification (NCBI taxonomy): domain Eukaryota; kingdom Viridiplantae; phylum Streptophyta; class Pinopsida; order Cupressales; family Cupressaceae; genus Sequoia; species Sequoia sempervirens. The sequence continues at coordinate 123,799,249 of VDFB02193867.1, forward strand.
TTGTGAGAGAAACTTGATTGTGGGATGAAAGTGTTTTGAGGTGGTTCACTTGTTGGTTGGATGGGTGGGTTGTTTGGTGTGTTGATGGATGATGTTTTCATATTTTGTTGAGCCAAGTATGCTTGCAATTGCTACTATACCAACAACGCTTGTTGTTGGCCCTGTTGTTGTTGTGTTATTAGTGCCTATTTTTTGGCTTGTTGTTGTGCTTGTTGTTGAGCTGCTAATTGGGCTACTTCTTGTTGTTCTTGATATTGCTTTAGCACTTGCTAATATGCTTGTTGTTGTGTTGCATGTTGTTGTGCAAGATACTGCGCTTGTGCTTGTGCTTTTTGTGCTTGATATTGGGCTTTGGCTTGAGCGTGTTCTTGAGCTTGGGCTTGAGCTTGAGCTTGAGCTTGAGCTTGTGGTTGAGCTTGTACAGCTTGAGCTACTTGAGTGGCGTGTCGTTGTTGTTGCTGCAATAAGGCTTGGGCTTGTGTAGCCTACTGGACTTGTTGTGTGACTTGGGCAGCTTGAGCAGCTTGTGCGGCTTGTGCGGCTTGTTGTTTTTGTACTTGCATGAATGCCTTTTGATAAGCAACTTGCTGAGCAGCTTGCAACACCATATTGTATTGGCTTGATGTATTGGAGCTTGGTGGTGGTGGATTCAGAATGGTGCTTGTTGTAGTGGTGAGAGGCATTGTCGTGTTGGTGATTGGGATTTGATTGGTAGATGGTGCGATCGATGTGGTTGGTCCTTGAGAGACCATGTTTTGATATGTTAGGGGGGTGGTTGATGATGTGGTGATTGCTTGTGTAGTTTTCATCTATTGTTGTGATGTCGATGACAAGTTTTGAGAGTTTGGTGTGATGCTTTGATTGATGTTCGGGATGTTGGTTTGATTTTGATTGATATTTGGTAAAGGTGGAATCCCTAAGCCAAGTAGTGGTGTGGATGATGATGGCAATGGTGGAAGTGTTGGAAATGTGAGAGATGTGATCTCTTGAGGAAATGGCATAGTGTCAAAAATTCCCCCTAGTCCGAACATGTCACCCTCTCCCTGCGAGGTTATGGGGAGAGAGGTTTGGGGTGTTGCGTGGAATGGTGATGATGATGGGGCATTTGGATCATGAAAGGTGAGAGAGACATATGTATGTAATGAATTTTTGGGTACGGTTTGTCCCAAGATGGTGTTTGCATCCAAATCCTGATTGTTTACGAGAGGATACATTTGTAATGCATTGAGAAATGCACTTCCTTTGTTAACAATGGGCTGCGTTGGAGCAATATTGGATGATGTGATTTGTGGGATGTTTTGAGTGATGCTTTGAAATGAGGGGGTAGATGAAATGGGGATGGTAGATGAGATTGGATGCATGAATCCAAAAGATGGTTCCACAATAGTGCTCACATCAAAATCGGAGGGGAGTTTAGCCCCTTAGTTTTCTAATTCGAGCATGTATAGTGAGGGATTGATTCTCATCACAATGTTGATAATCTTATGATTCTCCATATTTGAATTATTTCAATGATTTCCTCATGTGACATTCCAAAGGTATTATTGGTAAGATCCTCCATTTGGACACCTTCCTCTTGATGGTCTTGTGAAAATCGAGGAAGGTTAACTGTGAGGCTACCAAACCCAATGGGATTCATTTCAGGAGTGGTTTGACTTAAGTCAATCGAAGTAGATGTTTCTTTGTTGGCTTCCATGTTCCTCTTGTGTTGTGACCTAGTTTGCACCATAAAATAGGGATCAATATTCAAGAATGTGGAAGGTGAATTCTCTAATTCTTTGGATTGATCTAACTTTAGGTACAAAAGAGAAAATTTTAGGATTATTTAAGGATCAAAGGGTGATAATGATATGGATGTAAGATGGGCATTTGATGGATGATTGGAACTCTTGAGAAAATCTTGAAGGGTATGTTAAAATTTAGGACTTAATTTAGGATTGATTTTTTTTGGATTCGTATTTTGGTGGACTCATAAACTCTAAGAGGTTGGATATTGTCCTAGAGTTAAATCATTCACAAGATGCTAATTTTTCTAGGTGTGAGAAGAAGGATTCATCTAAACACTCCTATCCAAACAAGATGATATTGATAATGAACTCCTAAATCCCAAGATGTTGGATGTTATCAAGGGATGAATTTGTTCACAAGTTTTGATAATTTGATCAAATATGTAGAGAAGGATGCATCTACACGCATTCAATCAAACCAGGTGATTTTGGATTGATTTCAAATGATTTTCCCAAAGTTTAACATGAAGGATTTTTCCAATATTTTCGAAGAGTTGATGATGAAATGATTTTGGCTTTGATGTTCAAAGATGGATGAAGGTTTGATTTTTATCCTAGGATGTACCTAGAAAGACACTTGTTTACTTAGACCTCGGTATTGAAGAACATAGGATACTTCTAATGACCTCTATAACTAAGAAGTGGTTCAAACTAAGCATACATTTCTGGATTGTTCAAAGGAATGAGTCTATAGAACCTTGTGAATTTTTTTCTTATTTTGATATGTTTCTTTTGATTACACTTTCGAATTTATTTATTGATGACCTTTCGAGTGTGACTCCTAAATTTTGAACTTTGGCTCAAGGACTTTTGTTTCGGGATTTTGACTTTCTTGGAAATTATGAGGAATTAACACATGTGTGAGAGCCAATTTTGTTATCTTTGCTTAGTGATTTTGTTTTACCACAAGCACTTCTTTGATTAGATTTCCAAACTAGATGTGCAATGTCTGAATTTTTTCAAATCCCACAAAGTATGTTTTGTGGAATTTTGATGAAGTCAAGGCAAGAGTTACCTATTGTTTAACTTTAGTAGGAAAATTGGGATGTAAATCCAAGTGTTTAGAAACCTCTAAGGATAAAATCCCAAGGGAAAGCAATAACACATGAATTTGGTCAATTGGATTTTCCTCCTAAAGGGTTTGAAATTTTGATGATGATGTTAAATGTTTGTTTCCAAATGTTTTCAAACAAGCAAAGCATTTTGTAACCAAGAACAAGCACAACCTTATGGATATGAAAGAATATATTTGTTGAGTCCCCACTTGGACAAGTCCAGCTACGCTTATCTTTAGCAAATGGTTAGATGGTTGACCCCACTGGCTCCCCTCCATGACACTCACTTATACGGGGTAGCCAAGCATCAACACCCATGAAACTCCCATGGCATGCTTTCCATTTCTACTAAAGACCGCAAAAGTGTGGGGTGGCTTCAGAACGACCGTTCTTGCACCAACAAATAGATAGGGATTTTGGCCTTTCTACAACAAGGGTTTTAATTTATACTTTTTTTTCGTAGGATTTGACCCAACATGGTGAGAGACCATTGTTTCCCTTCTCGTCAGAGTCAACCAAGTGATACTGGTGTTTATTCCAATACCCACATTTATATCCTGGTTGGAAATACTCTTGGCTTTAGAGTGTTACCGGTTGATTCATTCCCTTGGGTGAGTAATTTATCCCCAAGGCAGGCCCTCTAAGATAAACAAAAGTGAGTAAACATATTCATAGTTCGATCAACCTTCATTTAGAAAAAAAGGGAGAACACATGCAATAGGTTTACTCACACTCGCACAATGTTTTGTTTAATTTTAATCCCAAAATGAAATGTCAAGGTGATCACTTTATCCCACCCAAGATCACCAAAAAGGCCTTTTGATTCTCAAGATCGCTGTGAAGCATGAGAGAAGCGCATACATCCTTTTCAATGATGTTAGTTTAAGTAAGCAATCACAAAAACAAAGTAGCACATGTTCATTTTATCCTTTCAAAGCAATTGTGAGTTCTTTTTAAAGGACCAAAGGACAAATGAGAGTTGTTTTGTTCAATTGTTAACCTCAAACAAAATCTAGTCAATTTGCCTAAAGTTCATTTTAACCCCTTTGCAATGAAAATTGAAATATTTTGTTAATGTTCGTTTTAAAGCCCCAAAACAAGTGAGTTTGTCTAAAATAGAAAATTAAAGCATAAGACGGAAGCTCCAAGCATTAAAAAATGCTTTATCAACTCCAAATTTAATGCTTAATTTATCTCCAAGTTTCTTCAAATATCTCCTCTTGCAAGCTCCTTGTGCAAACAAAATCCCTCCTCTTCGCTTTTCCCTCTTTTTCCTATAAGATAAAAAGGAAAAATCATGTGAAGACCAAGTTATTAAAGTAAATTCATTTTAAGCATTAATTTTAGACAATTTCAAACAATTTTAAATGGAAAGACTAGTGCTTTTGATAAATAAAGCATCAATAAGTGGATCTTGCAATTGTCTTCTGCAATAAAAAAGACACATATTAGCATAGACTTTTAAAAATAATCTATAATCCTTCAGCTTAGCATGTATTCAATGAATGCATTAACTTATGACTTCAATCTATCAATGCCATCCTTGGTTTCATTATATTCTTGCTATCTGATTGATTACTGACCTCATCTTCTTCACAACACTCTGCCCATACTTTTTTCCCTCTATAAATTAGAATTAAATAGAACAATCTGAAATGGTGGCATAAGAGCGTCAACGTCAACTTTCTTGTTGTGGGGTTTTGAATGATAACTGCAAACCTTCCATCGCTAAAATTTATTACTTCTATTGCCAACATTTATTACTCTTCAATAACTGAAAGAGACATTGGAATACCATGGCGTCGACTTCAAGAAATATGTTCTCTCAAATCGATTTAGATTTCCATCATTCCTATGATAAAATGCAAAGCAACAACTCTCCTGCATTTATAATAGAGCATTAGCTAAATTTTTGGTGGATGTGTGTTGGAATTGGACTTATCAAGTTGATATTAGACGAGAAAATTGAGTTGAAGAAATCCTTGAAGATGTTCCTTATTCGTACTGTTGCTACTTTATTTTCATCACTGCAAGCAAGTCATGCAAGACTTTGAATTGAAGGCTCGAGAGAAAAAAAATGTCCCTTGTTGCTATCAAAGTTGTTAGGAACTTTTGAGTGTGTTCTATCTGTCAAACCACGTGTACCTTTTGATAGAATTCCTAAAAGAAAACATCTTGTAGCATAATGCATAGAATAGAAACTTTCCCTCAAATGTGATTAATAAGCGTATAAAAAATCTTTCAGGCCAACACAAATAGTAGGTAAAAACAATGGCACATGAGACATACAAAACAACAGATGCAATCATCAAGTGAAACATTCACATACTAAAAAAGAAAAAAATTCTAAAGCAATGCAATTGGTAAGTGTAAAATCAACTTCCATAATTTTTTGTCAGAATGTCTCTGCATTTATGAAGAATTTATCTAAGACAATCATTTGCAACAACACCAAATTTCTTTTTAAATTTTCAGCAATTTTGAAATGTGTGTGAGTTTTTCACCATTGTACAACTTTTGAATGAGATTGCTTTTTGTACATTTTGAAGTAAAATGTTCACAAGACACAATTTAAGCAAGTATTTCTTACTGTTTGCTACCTTCTACTAGAGAGAGATTTAACATACTCAAATGGACTACAATATAGACTAGATACCACCTCCAAGAATGTGACTCTAATGCATAGAAAATATTCATTTAATACCATATGGTACCGACATACCCTTTAATGCTAGCAACAAACAAACAGTGTTCATGATGGCACAAAATATATGGAATAAAAATGAGGACAGTGTAATCCCCAAGACAGATGGATGAAATGACACATTAAATTCAATCTTACTGGATCTATTGCAAGATTTATTGGTTGTATACTACAAAGTCAATGGACCAATAATGTAATTACGACTATAATGGATGAATGATTGAAATATTCAGAGTTTTCAGAAAGAGGACTAACATCACAGTCAATCATTAAAATGCTATAATAAATCTTTCAAAAGTAAGTAAAACTTATAACAGTTGGTTTTCTAAAACCCGTACCTACAGAATATCTTATATGTACCATCCTTCAAAAAATGAAAACGCTGAAAGAGAAAATTAATTCCCTAAACTTTACACATCTACCTTTGTGAAAAGCGTTCTCATTGTATACCTCAAAGAATATTTAAAACCATCATCAGAAAACCATTCTTAGAATAGAAGAGGAAAATTTGTAATACATTGATCATTGGATTAATTAGAAAACACCCCTAAAATAAAGGAAGATTTAACAATGTAAAAACATCAAGAATCAACAATAAAACCTTAAAGCACTCCACATATACAACTGGTTGAGTTCAATAGAGATGCAAGATAGTATGTTTAACAAACACAAAAATAAGACACCTCTATGTTAAATATGTTAATGACCTGAAAGGTCGAAGAGCTGGCAGAATTGGGGCATTTAGAGCAGGCAATAATAAATGGATTATAAGCAACAATATCCCAAGTTATTCAAATATTTTCCCTTTACTACCCAGAAGCACGTAAAGTTTGTAGGTTTATAAAAAAAAAAAAGAGACACTGCATTTTGATCTGAATCATGAATCAAACAATACTAAAAGTAAATACCAACAAAGAGACAAATATTTCGCCTCCCTACCTATGACAGGACTCAATATTTGTTCAAACAGAAACATGGAAAATGCATGATAAATAAAACACAAAACAAAGTCTTTTTTCTTCTTCTTTCTACTGTCTGATCCATGAAATACAAAAATAGAGACATAGCCCTCCTTCTAGCACCATTTTGTGAACACCTTAAATCCACACACAACCTATTCCTCAACACTCATTAGCAAAGGGTTAGTTGTTGACTATGCAAATCTATAAATGTTCCTATTCAAAATAACATATCATGCTCCAAAATGCAAACAAATAACAAAGATAATCAAAAGACATATAGAAACATGACATATACCTATTCCATAGTGGATTGGTGTCACTTGTGAACAGTGACCCTTTCCCAATCCTTGATAAGCTCAATGATAAAATGTGTTGGAGATGGAGTGGAAAAAATCAACTCTCAATGTGAAGAGAGTAACTTTGCATGAGATTGGTGGATGCTAAAATGAGGAATGAGACCTCCAATTTATAGAATATCAAGTTGGAAGAATTCCCAAAAGAGAGCAATGTGGGACAATGATTCAACCAATAGGAAAGAGCCACTTGTCCAAATGTGAGTGGATGGAGGATGTGCAAGTTTTGGTCAATGTACCAATAAATGAGATTAGTTGGCCTTTTCAAATTTGAAATTTGGCTTGTTGGAGGGAGAAAAAGGGACTTAAATGCCAAGTGGGGTACATGTAAGAGGGGAGTTAATGCCATGTTGGAAGGGAAAAGTCAACTTGATTTGAATTCAAACTTGAGGGAATATTCTCCAAAGATGGCTTGTTGAGGCAAAATGAGGATTTAATAAACGAATTAATTGATTTATTTGTGCAAATGGGAAAAGCTAGAGGATGTGATGGGTGATTAGGATTAGATTAATCATGGTTTGATTAATTTAAGATGATGATTAGTTGATTTGACCCATTTGACTTAGATACTTGGATTTATTTAAATAAAAAAGGACCTGAATATGAATTTTGAGATTTAATTAAATAAAGTTTGATTTATTTAATGAAAAGGATGATGTAAGATAAAGGTTAATTTATTCAATTGAAAGGGGATGAACTTAGGAGATGATTCATTTAATCAAAAGATGGAATGTTAGGATTTGATTAAAAATTGATCTATTTAATCAAATGAGGTAATGATTTAATTAAATAAAGTGAATTTATTTAATTAAAGGATGAAATGTTAGATTTAATTAAATAAAGGTTATTCAATTAAAATGGTGAATTGAAATGCATGCATATTTTAAGTGTCTACAGAAAGTATGAGACAAACTTGATGTATTGTATTATTTACTTAATGATTTCTAAATACTAAAACTGGATAAACCTTGAAGAAATAAATGTATATTATCTTATGCATAAACTTAACTTATTTTGTGAAGCCTTAGGTACTGGAATATATAAGGTAAAATCTATAATGGTTAGTTCGGTCAAGTGTCCCCAAAATTGGTTCAATAAGTTTTATTTTCAATGCAGAGGACCTAACAAACAAGTTAGGTACTTGAGAATTCTATTTGTAGTTAACATCTATCTAAATTATATTTGGGACTAGGTTAAAAGAAAAATTGAAGAAAAATAAAACTCTGCAATTGGCACAAGAAATTGGTTGGAAGGTTGCAGTTATGTCAAAAATATTTATCTTCTTATAGCTTGTATTACTTCCTAGTCTGGTTATTTAGTAGCTACTAGATAAATGAAATACAAAAGAAAAGAAAGATTAAGTAATTGATTTGGTTAGATGGGAAGGGAAATAAGTGAAAGAATGCAAATAAATAGGAATGGTGTTTCTTAAGAAAAGTAGAAGGAGGATTAGGACTGAAAGACCTAAAAAGGTGTAGTAGGAAGCAAGAAACTTGAAAATGTAGCAGCATGTGAAAAATATGCAATCAATAGGTTCATGTTTGAATTGTGAAACAAGCACAAAACCATGAGCCACAGGATCAAACAACAAACAAATACACCTTCCATGCAAGATATCTACAAACAAGAATTGTTATATTCCTCAACAAGAAAAAGCTACAAAAGAGACTTCCAGGAAGATATGAAACCTCCAAATATTCTTCGAGAGATATTTACAATGAGGGTTGAGTGCTTATAAGAGAAAATCCCTAAATGAGAAAGGGATTAGATCATGAAAAGTGTCAACATCACATGACATGAGACATAATGATCTAATATTAGCTCAACTAATAAAGCATAAAACACTCCTAAGTTTAGCTTAAGTGCATGAGAATAAATTAGACTTAATAATCAATTAAAGAGTAATTAATTATTAGCTAATGTATGATTACTCTAACACCCCCCTTTAAGATGAATTTAGGGAGTAGCTAAAAACCCTAAAAAAGAATGCAAGATGGGTCCTGACAAACAAGGCCAAATAATGTACCCATGTACAAACAAAAGATCTCTATAATGTGGAGAAATAGAGAAAACCTCATGGGAAAACTCTACTCCAAAAAGAGATGAAATCCAAGTGAAGGACTGAAGAAGCCTCCAAACAAGAAAATGTTGTCCCAAAACATAGGAACAAAGGATGAACAAAAATAACACCACTAAAGCATGAAGAAACTGCAAACACTGTTGAAGAATGACTGTTGTAATGTCGAAAGAAGAACCTCCGCTGAAACACATGATGATCAGGATCAAGAAGACAAGAATTTGTATAAGTGCTCCTAACAACACTACTTGAATCCGATGGAAAACCAAGGAAAACATTAAGAGATCAAAGATACAGATGGCACAAGTACTAATAGTCTAAATAACTAATCAAGTGAAAATGGAGGGTCACCTCTAGAAATAGGAATACAATAATTTCCTTATGGTAAGTGCTCCATCTGACCAAAATGCATGGGTAACTAGCCATTGCATCCACCTAGTACATAGGAACAAATATTGTACACATATCTCACTCCAATGCGAAACCAAGGAAGCATTAGCACCAATAGTAGAAACCCCCCCATAATGTTGACAAGGGAGAGGTATGACAGGTACACTGAAACTTAATGCCTAAATGAGGTTCATGATAAAAAACCAAGAACATCTGAATGTGAAGACATGAAAGTACAAGTAGATAAAGGGTGTGAAAACAAAAGTCACACATGCATGAGGTTGTTGTCGTGGAAGGAACACTCACTTGATAAAGGTATAATGGAAAACAAAGACAAAACATCGAACCCCTATACCATAGAAAAATGCATCATTGAAATTTTCATGGTCTTTTAGGTCTTTCGCTTCTGATGTTTGACTTGTTTTTCTTTGATTTAATGTCACAATGTAACTTATGCATTCACATTAGGTCCTAAATGTTCAAATTATGACATCTTATGAAGGTGTTGTGAAGTGTTGTAACACATTTGTACACTTTTCTAGACTCTTTTCATTATAATTCACCTAAAAATTACCCTTTCATCACTTATCAAGTCCTATTCTAAAGTGTTGTAAAGTATTGTAACAAGATTTCATGCTTTTCTAGGCTTAATTTCACTATTTACACCTTTCTTATGCTTTATTTGGCACCTTTATGCACTCATAAGGCTTAATTAAGTGTATTTTTGAATGTAAACCCAACAAACAACATTAAATGAAAGATAATTCCCGACACCCACTTACAAGCCCAATGTGGGACCCATTCACCATGGGTGGCGAATGAGTCCCTCTTGGCTCCAAAATCAAAATAATTCAAATTTTCTTTCAGTTTTTTATTCAAAGTTACCTTATGTCGGTCTGTGATGAGGTATCATTGGGTTATTAGGGCATAGAAGTGTATAAACAAGTGTTTTTCTCCTCATTTTACATCTCCCAATCTCCTCATTCACTTGCATTCACTAAACATCAATTAGCATTTGAGCACTTTGCATCATTCAATCAAGCATCTTGGAGCAACCATTGACATAACTTCTGATTTCTTCAACAAGGTTGTGGTGAGTTAAGGACATTTTCATGTTGTTTATTCATCTTTCCTTGTTCATTTCATTCCATTTTTTCATTAAAGGTTTGATTACCAAAGTGGGATTTGACGAAGGAAACCCCTATACTCTAACCCTTAACTATTTTTCCCCTTTTGCATGTGTGTTAGCATACTTTTGTATGCAAATTTATCAAGCAATTAGGTGTTGAAAAGTGGACAAGAAGTCAACAAAGTTTTTCAAGTCAACTCAACCCTATTTCAAGCTTGGAAACAACCTATAGGCCTTTTTTTGCAAATTTGACTCTGTCAACCCAACAAGAAGACAAGTGCAAATTTGGAGATACAAAATTGACCTTTGATTTCACAAAATTTTGGACGAGGACTGATTCACCATAAGTGGCAAATGAGCCCCACCTTAAGGATGAAAAAGGTGATTTTTTCAAATTCCAATTCCTAATAGTCAAAAACATGTTTCAGGAGATTTTTCTAGTAGCAGGATTGATTCGCTATCAGTGGCGAATGAGTCCCACTACTGATTTGCAGTGATTTTACCAATATTCCATAATATTCTTAGATCTTCAATCTACCTCTAGGTGCACTCTGATTAGGCTCTTTCAATTATTTTTTGCATTTGTTCATGTTTTAGTTCATTCTTGCATATCTCACCGTGTTTTAAAACATTTCATTTTACATTAGTTTTGCATCAATAATTAATTAATTTCATCATTTAGTTGCACTTATATCATTAAATTTAGGCATACTCACATCATACAATCCTCTATTTGAGTGAACCACTTCAATTTTTGGGTTCTATCTCTCTCCTTTTAGGTGAAAGATCCTAAGAGTGCAAGAGAAGTCAATAGAAAACCACAAAATTATTGGTTTGAAATTTTGGTGAACCTGCATGTTGAACACTTTATCCTTTTGATTTACATTTGCATTTGCATCCTAGGACTTCATTGCATTGTCTTTTTCATTTTTTTGCATCCTAGGGTTTCTCAAATTGCATTAGTGAAAGACTCATATAGACTTCATTTTTGCATATCATATCATTTAAAAACTGAAAATCTGCATTTGCATCTGAAAAAAATTGAAATCATTTTAATTTTTTTGAAAAAATACAAAAAAAATCTCATACCTGGACTCATTCACCACCCTTAGCAAATCAGTCTAGTTGCATTTTCTGCATTGAAATTTATGGTATTTTCACACTTTTTCCTACATTTCTATTTCCTGTTACTATCTTCTTGTTTCAATTTACAGAATTTTTGTCATTAGCATTTTGTTGTTCCTAATTTTCATTTGTATTCACCCCATATTTTGTGGTACTTGTATTATTGTTTGGTGCTCTATTGATAATACTTTAGTGAGACAAAGTTCTAGACTCATGGCTTCTTGCGATAGAACTTTCATTGTGGACCTTGGGATCTCAAGAGCTCCTACTCCTAGTATGGAAAATGGTGCATTAAGAATGGATACTACCACCAGTATTCCTTTACCTTCACATCCAATGCACATTGGAACACAAACTAGTTCCATTCCGCAAGAAAAAATCATTAGTATTCATGAGGATTTTGCACATTTGCAACAATATTTAAGTCTTGAAAACATTTCCACCACTGATGTACCTACGATGGAAAACCTGCATCGCTTGATTGAAAGTGACGATGGCTTACAAGTTATGAAAAGAATAATTGAGATATACAATAAACATGCTCCTTCAACATCCTAATCAGCAAACATTGTTGTGAGCTAGGGAGGATCTCACATTCCTCCTTCTTCAACCAAAGCATCCATACCAACCTATACCATTCCTCAAGTTACAACAACCATGCAATAGGTTAGTCATGTGAATCATTCTTTCACTATTCCAACTAGCATTCCTAGTTCTTTTGTGGCGTCGAATGTTCCATCTTCTACCTTCACCCCTCTTAATGTTCCTTTCACTTCCTCTAACATTACATACACTCCATCACCATTCTCTCTTCCACCTCATACCACTTACATCGACCCCATCATTAAACAACTCTTTAACACTGTTTCATCCATGCAACAACAAGTATCCACCATTAGCCAAAGTCAAAATGCTCCACCCACATATCACATCCGCAGTAGCCCATTATCTCTAGAGATCTTGAGAACACAGATGCCACAGGGAATTGAGATTCCTAGGTTTGAGATGTACAAAGGTAAAGGAGACCCTACTAATCATGTTAATGCCTATATAGCACTGTGTAGTGATTTTGTCCTCGATGATAAACTATTAGCAAAAAAAATTCCTAGGACCTTAAAGGACACTACATTAGAGTGGTTTTCAAACCTTCCTAATCATTCAATCTGATCATTTAATGAACTTGTGGATGACTTTATAATTCATTTCCAAGTCCATATGACTCCCAAAAAAACCATGGCTGATTTATTGTGATGTAAAAAAAAATGTAGATGAAAAAGAAATTGATTTCATTTCATGTTATCAGTCATTGTATGCTCAAATTGATGTCAAGATTCTTGATTCACATCTGCAAAAGATGTTTATCAAAAACTTGGACACTCACCTTCAGGATAAGTTAACTATGATGAAATTTCATTCGTTCATGCATTTATGCACAACCCTTTGTGACTATCACAACTCAGTTTCTGGGTATGTGGAAGATCATCATGGAAAAAACAGGCCCTTAAGTGGCAAAAAATTTAGAAAAATCAAAGTTAGGCAACTTGACATAAAAATTTGAACAAGTTATCTATATTATTTCAAAAATATATAAGAATAGAATCTGTAGAAAATTGAATGTAGTTTCTCAACTACTAGGTTTGTTTAAAGAATATATATATATTTGGTGAAAATTTGAAATTTCAATGCAGTGGTACTTAAATTTCAGGGAAAAAATAAGAAGTAGGTGTCTGTCTAACCACCCTAACCACAATAAAATGATAATATTTTTTTATAATATTTTAAATATAAGTAGAGACTCATTCCCCAATGTGATGCATATTTTTTTGTAATTTTTTTCCAAGTAAATAATTAATAATGTTTTTTTACTACAACTTTTTAAAAAATATAAAAAATCGTATGTCTAACCACCTTAACTTGGTCAAAACTTTATGAAATTCATTTTTTATTTTTTTAATCCTATAGTATACGAAGCATAGAATGTGGTGCATGTTTTGGATTCAAAAAATGTGATACCGTTTGAAAGCTATAGATGTTTTTCAATCAGCCTATCAATCAGGAATTTAGTCATAATTTGAATAGAAAATAAATAATAATTACTTATTAAATTCAAAGTAAAGCATAATTTATATCGATGGAAATCTGATAATGTCCTTTAAAAACCCTTTTCGTTTCATCAATTTTGGGTAAAAAATAGTCATCAGCCACATACCCATCATATTGCCACTTTTTGGCCCATCATGATCCTGCACATACCCTTCTAGTCATGATTCAAAGTCCACTTCTAACCGAGCTGAGAAGTCTGAGCAAAACAACCAAAGCAATGTGCAAAACTTTAGAAAACCAAACAGATGCTTTTTACAGTTCAATCCACCTTCTCCACAACCAACCCAACCTATTCAGAGTCAAGTGGCAATTGTTAAAGCAGCGGTGCCCTTTACCTATGGGGACCCGAAGAGACAATTTACCCCCTTACCCAATACTCTCCATAACAAAATGAACCAATTGCTCCAACAACAAATGATCACTTTTCCTACCGTTAAACCACTTGATACCACCAAGCCTTTACCACCCACCTTTAAACCTAATGCTTATTGCCATTTCCATCACCAAAATGGACATGACACTGAACAATGTAAGCGTCTCAAACACTTAGTTCAAGACCTCATTGATTCTAGTCATTTTTCCATTGCGGGTGTCAATGATGAAGGCAATAAGTTTGTTGCACCCCCTAATCAGAATTTACAATTTTTTACCAACCCTATGCCTAAACACAAGGTTTCATTTGTCAAGGCTAGTGAACCTTCAAACACTCATGTGATGAACATTGATACAAATAATGAACATGATATTACTCCAAATGTTACCCAAGTTAATCATATGGATGAACTTGTGGTTACAATAGATGTTATCCCTCGTAAGGGCCCAACCAACAAATCTCTTGATATTACTTTTTCTTCTCATGATATACTTAAAAAGCTTTCTGATGGTCCTCTTTACATAGCTGGCAGAATCTATGATAAGCCCACCAATGGGATATTAATAGATCCCACCTGTGGCAAGAATGTGGTCACGGAAGAGTCTTTAGTATTACATGATCTCCATCAAGATGATTATAATAAACCAACTGCATGTATTAAAACACGTACTAGTTTTGTGTGCCCTACGATTGGATCGATCATACTCCCATTATAGATAGGACCCAAAACTTTGGATGTAACATTTTCTATTATTCCACAATCAGATCGGTTTTTTTTGTGGCTAGGTCATCCTTGGCTTCGCTCGATGAAAGTTGTTCCTTCAGTTGTTCACAAATGTTTGAAGTTTCCACATGGCAATGGAATATTTACTATACACCATACTGGCTTTAATCCATTGTCCTCTAAAGGTAATTTTTCCTTAGAATCCTTTTGGCTTGAACCTATGGAACCCATCACCCCTCGAAAGGACTTCTTTTTCAAAACCTATCAAAAGTTCAAAGCCAAACAAATAGTCGAATTGTCTCTTCGTAACATGTCCCCGTCCACTTCTACTACTCCTATCATTGATGAGACCATGCTTCAGCCTGAGTTTGACATTGAACAAATAATACAACCTCATGAGCACCCAACCATAGACACTTCCCCTTCCTTCTTTAAATTCCCAAGAGAAAATGAAACCAATCTTGTCATGCCTCCTCACATTAAACAAGTTTATAAAGCCAAAGAGAAAGTGATTGACCCATCTTCTTTGGTTTCTTCCATTCTCCCCCCTCCGAAAGAAAAGGAACCTATGGTGGATCAACTCGCTCTTACACCTCAACAAATTCAAAATAAAATTAAGCAAAACCACAGTGCTAGGGAGCATAGGCATCATTGCCATCTCCTTGCTCATCAAATTCAAACCAAAAACAACAAAGAAAATCAACCTCTGCCTTTTCTAGAAGTAATAAATGATCACCCTTATCCTCCTGACCCGCCACAAGATAGTACAATCCAACCCTCACAACAAAATGATCTGATCCAATAGCCACAACTCCTGATACATCCTTCCTTATAAATTACCCTTCGTCCTCCCGCTGTGATTAACCTAAATGATGATGAGGATGAGGAGGTCACTAAAATCAATGAAGAATTGCATAATGATTTAAATTCTTTATTTTCATCATCCATGAGCTTAAAAGATAAATTTGCTACACCAAGTGAAGAACCTGGCACTTCCCCTAGTTCAACAATTGCAATTCTTCCTTTGGGCAGTCAACCACCCTCGCAATATACTAAACATGATTAGGAGGCAGATAACTTGTTAGATGATTGACTTGCATTTTCCTTCCTAGTTCCTTTTTAAAATTTCCTTTTTCTTTGGCTTGCTTGTATATGCGCATTGTGTTCCCCTGTAATGTGCATTTGATGTTCTCCCTCTTTGTGAAATTCTTCTATATGTACCTCTATTCTTCTATATGTCATACATTTTTCATTTTCTTTTTCACTTTTGTTTTGTGTTTTCCTTTTGGGGATGACACAAAGCATTGAGACGCCCTATGTCTCTTCCATGTTGACCCAAAAGGTCCCTTTTCCTTTTCCTTTTTTATCTTTTCTTGTGTTTTTCCTTTTGGGGATGGCGCAAGGCATTGAGACCAAAATGTCTCCTTCATCTTGACCCAAAATATTTTTCTCTTCTTTTTCCTTTTTTTTTTCTTTTCTCTTGTGTTTTCCTTTTGGGGAAAATGCAAAGCGTTGAGACCACAATGTCTCTTCCATGTTGACACAAAATGGACTTTATTTTTCTTTTGTTTTTGCTCTCTTTGTGTCATTCTTCTAGTTCTATGTGCTTTGGGGAATGATGACAGTTTCGAGCTCTTTAATAAAAACATTGTAGCAACGAACATACTAACCCCAAATCCATAGACCCCTTATGTGTTTGGTGTGTTCCTTTTTGGGGGGCCAACCCTCCTTTTCTTTTATTTTCTTTTTTGTTCACATGAAGAAACCTAACTTAGAAACATATGACTTGGCATAGGGGCTTTCCAAGTTGGCTCTCATGTCTTTTTTTTTTTTGCATTTTTCCTTTGCTACTTTAAAGTAATTTCTCATAGAACGGTGTGTAGAAATTCCTTTAAAGTGGGGGGCATACATTGGCATCATCTCATTTGCATTCTTGGTTCTTAGTGTAGCCTTGTCACTTCATACAATGCATTCATCACTTTGTGGATGACATTTGGTGTGATGTCCTTCATGTAAGTGTGATCTCTCTTAGCATATTACATTCGTCTTAGTGGCCTAATGCGATGCACTGCATTCCCTAAGTTGCGAATATTTTATTCTTTGATTGGTCCTCTCTTGGATACATTAGACACAATGTTCCCTAAATGACAAACCTTGCATGAAATTAACAAGACTCCTTTGAACATCTTTTACATTTTTGCATTTTTACCACCTTGCATAACACAACTTGCATTTGTGTGGTACCTTGCTCTTTGTTCATGAGTTCTAAGCATATGGAGCTTTTCTTGTCTCATGAAGCATGAACCAACATTTTACCTTGTGGCATCTTGTTAAAGTTATCAGGAGGTATAACTTTGATATGGTTGAGTAGGAAGCCCATTCAATGGCATGACTTTCCCCATAGCCACCTATGTGTTTGTGAGTGCATACCAACTAGCGTACACACTTCACCTTTTTGGGTTGTCTCACCCAGCGGACCGCAATGAGTTCTATTTCCCTAGAGTGAGTATGCATTCTCTTTTTCTCACAAACATACTAGATCTAATCCACAACTACTTGGACACACGATCGAGGCTTGATCTGATTCTCCCTTTTATTCTTCTATGTCACATTGTGTGTTCATTTGTTCTTATGTTTAGTTTTCCATAGAATCTTCATCCTGGGGGGCTTGATCATCCCTCTTGATCGTTGTCATTCCATCTTGCTAACATAAGTGCATTTGGATCCCTCTCGATTTTCATGGCTACTTTAGTGTGAGTTTGAAGCAAGTTCATCCTCTCACTAAAGTGGAGGATAAATGTACCATAGAAAAATGGATCATTGACATTTTCATGGTCTTTTAGGTCTTTCTCTTGTGATGTTTAACTTGTTTTTCTTTTATTTAATGTTGCAATGTAACTTATACATTCACATAAGGTCCTTAATATTCAAATTATGATGTCTTGTGAAGGTGTTGTGAAGTGTTGTAACACATTTCTACACTTTTCTAGACGCTTTTCATTATAATTCACCTAAAAATAACATTTTCATCACTTATCAAGTCCTATTCTAAAGTGTTGTAAAGTCTTGTAACAAGATTTCATGCTTTTCTAGGCTTAATTTCACTATTTACACCTTTCTTATGCTTTATTTGACTGGGCCTTTATGCACTCATAAGGCTTAATTAAGTGTATTTTTTAATGTAAACCCAACAAACAACATTAAATGCAAGATAATTCCTGACACCCACTTACAAGCACAAGGTGGGACCCATTCGCCATGGGTGGTGAATGAGTGCCTCTTGGCTCCAAAATCAAAATAATTCAAATTTTCTTTTGGATTTTTATTCAAAGTTACCTTATGTTGGCATGTGATGAGGTATCATTAGTTTATTAGGGCATAGATGTGTATAAATAAGTGTTTTTCTCCTTATTTTACATCTCCCAATCTCCTCATTCACTTGCATTCACTAAACATCAATTAGCATTTGAGCACTTTGCATCATTCAATCAAGCATCTTGGAGCAGCCATTGACATAACTTTAGATTTCTTCAACAAGGTTGTGGTGAGCTAAGGACATTTGCATGTTATTTATTCATCTTTCCTTGTTCATTTCATTCCATTTCTTCATTAAGGGTTTGATTACCAAAGTGGGATTTGACCAAGGAAAATCCCTATACTCAACCCTTAACCATTTTTCCCCTTTTGTATGTGTGTTTGCAGACTTTTGTATGAAGATTTATCAAGCAATTAGGTGTTGAAAAGTGGACTAGAAGTCAAAAAAGTGTTTCAATTCATCTCAACCCTATTTCAAGCTTGGAAACAACCTACAACCCGTTTTCTATAGATTTGACTCTGTCAACCCGACAAGAAGACAAATGCAGATCTAGAGCTACAAAATTGACCTTTGATTTCATAGAATTTTGGAGGAGGATTGATTCTCCATCAGTAGTGAATGAGTCCCACCTTAAGGCTGAAAAAGGTGATTTTGTCATATTCCAGTTCCCGACAGCCGAAAACCTGTTTCAGGAGATTTTACCAATAGTAGGTCTGATTTTCCATCAATGGAAAATGAGTCCCACTGGTGATTTGTCACGTCAAAGTCTCCAAAACGGGAACTAAACAACAACAACAACACTGAGAAAACATAATTCTGGAAAAAAAAAAAAGAAGCCAATCTAGAAAATACCTACACCACTATGAAGAGCATGAAATTCCACCCCATTTAAAAAAAAATGGACTAAAAAATCCCACCTATGGCCAAGATATGGCCTCTGGAAGTTGAGATGCAAAAGTGAAAAACCCAACAGAGAGGAGTTGAGTGGGGAAAAAGAAGATCTCCACCAAAGTTGTCAAAAACACCTCCAAATGTGGAGGTCTTCCAAATTTAGGGGTGCTAGAAAAAAACTCCTCCAGATATAGTGCATTTATTTTGCAAAAAAAAAGAAAAATTTTGCATTTTTATTTTATTTTTAAAGCCAAAAAAACCAAGGACAAAAAAGCTATATATTTTTAAAATATATATATACAAGAAAACATTTTGTTATTTTTGAAGTAAAAACACAAAAACTAAATACTTTTTTATTGAAAAAAAATATATTAAAAAAACTGATAAAAAAATTATATTAAAATTTTTTAAAAAACAAGGGGTTGTACACCACCCTACATGGGGCCCAAGGGTTGATGTTTCCTTGGGCAGCGGTGGTACCTTGGTACCTACATGCAGGGGGCGGGGCCCAAGGTACCTCCCCCCAAAATTTTTTTTTAATTTTTTTAATATTTATATTTTTTAAATAACTAAGAAACCTGCGTGCCTTTTTTTCAAAAAGTTTAAATTTTTTCATTTGATTTAAAATAAAAAAAAAATCGTAGGAAAAAATATGAAATATTTTTACATTTTTACCTTGATCCGCTTGTTGGGAAGGTCGTACAACCTTCTTGGCAAAAAGTTTTGCCTCAGAAACTCCTGACATGGATTTTGATGATTTGATAGGTGTTCTTAAGGTTTTTGAGCATTCTGAGCATGATGGTGACATCAATTTTGGCTCAAAATGCACCAAAAATACAACTACCTTCCCAATCCACAAAAAGAGTAATCGCTTCAAAACCTTGTAGATCTAGTGTGAGAAATTGAAATTAGGCAAAACAAAAGCCAAATTTGACTTTCTCGGCAGTTTTGGATCCAATGATGAGGTCCTTTTCACACAAAAATGCTTCAAAAAATGGCCACCTCCAAAATTTGCAAAAAAATCAAAGGTGATTCAGATTTGAAGGCTGCAACCCTTGTTGAAGAAAGAAAATCTCATAAATCGAGAAGGGGTTCGCTAAATCCGCACTCTGATACCATGCTAAAATTGTGAAACAAGCACAACACAATGAGCCATAGGATCAAACAACAAAAAAATACACCTACGCAAGAGATCTGGAAACAATATATGTAATATTCTTCACCAAGAAAAAGCTATAGAAGTGAGAGACTACACAATGAGGTTTGAGTGCTTATAAGAGCAAAGCCCTAAATGAGAAAGGGATTAGATCATGAAAAGTGTCAACATCACATGAGATGCAACATAATGATCTAATATTAGCTCAACTAATAAAGCATAAAACACTCCTAATTTTAGCTTAAGTGCACGAGAATATATTAGACTAATTATAATCAATTAAAGATTAATTAATTATTAGCTAATTATGTATGATTACTCTAATATTTCAAACATGAAATTTCATTCTAGTTCAATTGGATATTAGTTTCCCACAGTCCATACAAGGTGACATAATTGAGAATCATTCTAATGTCATCAATGAAATCATTCATTAGAACTAATTCAATAAATTAAAAATGTTCAGTTCACTAAATTTTACCCAAAATGTTGATGGCTTTGAAATACCTGCAATCTTCAAAATAGACATAAGATTCTTGCAAGGGTAGATGTTGTCTTAATTTATGTTACATGGAAGAATTTAGTGTACATGTAGGTAAATTTATTAGAACTAACAAAAAAATTTACTAAAATAAAATTTGATTCACTTAGAAACTTTCACAAACAACTTAGTCACCATATTCTTACAATGTAGAAACATCTAATGAAACTAAAAACAGATAGGATAAGTTTCAATTCACTTAGAAACTCCCACAAAGTTTGGTAGTAGGTTAAAAACCCATAAATCTATGACTTGCTGAAATTTCATTAAAATTTCACCAAATGTGACCTATGATTACCCATTTGGCCCTACTACAAGGTGAGATCATTAGATTACCCAAATTATTTATAAAATACTTCTAAGTAACTAACCAAATTTAATGTTATAAGAAAACTAAGCAATTGAACTCAAAAGGAATTATTTTTTATTTTATTAAAAGTGCTTCCTTATAGGCTACAAGAAAGAGTATGTAGTATACAAATTATGTATCTTTGTCACTAAGAAGCCTATAATAAATTGAAACATCAAAAAATAGCTTTAGCAAAATGGATTGATGAATAATGGGCCAGGGTGAGGGACCTATTTCTCTAATTCCATTCAAGGAATGAGATAAAAACAATAAAATGACTAACAACCACAAGGTCAGTCAAATCAAGGTATGGATAAGCAAATTATTCCTTTATGCAAGGACGCGGTATAAATTAAATATCACTTAGGGGAGAAAGATTAAAACCATCAAACAAACTTCAAATTGCAAGCTATAAAATGCAAATGAAAGACTGTACTAAAATATGTAAACTGGAAAGGGGAAAATAATGTGTACCAGTCACCAAAAGTCACTTTTTGAAGCTCACTGACGACTCATTCACCCTATGGTGAATGGGTTTAGGCTAGAGCTCTATGAAAATCCTTTATAGGTTCTCTTTTGTTGTGTCTACACTCCCAGATTCTCAATTTTCACTATAGGACAATCAAAAATAAATCATGTAGAAGAGTTTCTGTGCAATGACAACTTTGCAACATTCTTCAATTTTTCTCTTCAAACGATCTTCCATCTAAAACCTACAATCACACATCAAGAAAGAGAAAAATGTTGTTTGTTAGGTGAATGGGGGTTTACCTTGGTCAAACTCCATTTTGGTAATTAAACATTGAAATGAAACAAAATAGCATGATGGAATGATGAATGAACAAGCAATGCCACAACTCACCAAACTTTTTGTTTGAACCTTGAAGTATAGATCTACAACTTGCATGAATTGGATTCAATGGATGTGGATCTTGATTATGAAACTTGATTTGAAACAATGCATTTCAATACTTGAATAGATATTGAACTCTACATCACCATATTATCTCAAACAACATACATGACATGGCAATATAACTTTGACATGATAATGGAATCTTGATTTCTGCAATAATTCTTCTATAAATCTTCTCTTGAATGCCTTGAAAATTCTCTTGAATTGCTCTTGGATTTATCTCTTGAAAATGCTAAGTGCTCATGAAAACTTTCTAGGTGAAACATAGTGAAATGACCTCTTATTTATACATGTGTTAAGATTAATTCTCAAAATTCAAGTAACACAAGCCTGACATGTGAATATACATAAATTGAAATCATTAAAATACTGCCAAAAAAATACTTTGAATCTAGGTCCTAGGTCTAAGTGAGGACCCATTCACCCTATGCAAAATGGGTCCTAAGTCACTTATCTAGGACACACATTGCTCAATGTTAAACATTATGTTATGGTATTTATGAATGTTGGGTTTTATACCTTAGAAAATACAATTAATTAGGCTTGGATTTGAATTAAAGGGGCCAATTAAGGCCAATTAACCTCAATTAATTAATAAATCCCTAGATTAGTGTGAAAGTGTAAAAGTACACATTAAAACACTAAAAAATAAGGCACAATTAAGTCCATTTTAATTAATAGGGCTCTAAACTTAATGTGAATATGTAAAACATATTACAACACTAAATTAAGGCATCATTAATTTTATTTTAATATTATTTATCCTCAAATTAAGTGTGAAAAATGGAATACTTTTTCCTACACTACATAAGTAGGGATGTTGAGTTCATAGAAAATGAATAATGGAATGACACAATCGACATCTCC
This sequence comes from Sequoia sempervirens, assembly GCA_007258455.2. Lineage (NCBI taxonomy): Eukaryota > Viridiplantae > Streptophyta > Pinopsida > Cupressales > Cupressaceae > Sequoia > Sequoia sempervirens. The sequence goes on from VDFB02193867.1 coordinate 123,822,067, forward strand.
TCAGAGATCTAAGTAATGATACACATAGATGATTGTTTATATGTGGCGACTAAACATGCAGATATTGTACACTCGTAATGTATCCTCGTCAATGTTCGTGGGTGGCAGCCCTTAACAATGGGGGTTCAAGGGTGAAAAACTCTGATAGTAGGGGTTTGGGGGTGGAGCCCCCGATTTTTTTTCTTTAACACATCAAATTTTTTCCTTGTTAGCAAGTCAAGGTTTTCCCACTAACATGTCAAGTGAAAAAAATGACTTTGTAAAACCCTAATTCTAGAAGCTTCCATAAAAGCTTGTTATAAGTGGCTAGGATGTATGTTGCGAGATGCAATTTGTGAGATTGTAATCTTCTTTTCACTGGATAATAAAATAATTGGGTGGCTATGTTTCTATGGATGTAGCCCATATTGGGTGAACCATGTTAAATTTTTATGTTATTCTTCATTGTTATTTCTGGGTTATTTAATTTGCATATAATTTTTAATGTTTATTGCCCCAATCTACTTGAACCCTAACAACCGGTATCAGAGCCATGTGTATTTCGGTTGATTGGTAGGAAACCTCTAAGTTTGAGTGGGAGCAATGGAAGAAGGAAAATTCAAGGTTGAGAAGTTCAACGGTTAGAATTATCAATTATGCAAGATGTAGATGAAAGATTATTTGTATCAAAAAGATCTATGGCGGCCATTGCAAGGAAAAGTAAAGAAAGAGGCTACTATGTCTGATGAAGAATGGGATGTTTTGGATAGAAAGGCACTGGGAACCATTCGGTTTTTCCCGACACCATCTATGGAGTTCAATATACCAAAAGCAAACACAACAATGGATTTGATGGAAAATTTGGCTAAATTATATGAAAAACCCTTAGCCTCAAATAAGGTTGTATACCTTGGAATTTATAATACTCTAAATGTGCAAAACAACTTAAAATTGCAAATGATAAAATACCAAAGACACCTCAAGTTTAGCCAAAGGAGTGATAAAACAAGAAGGAAATGGACAAAACGAAATACAAACAATTTCACCTTCCTTGTTGTTGATGTCTCCTTGATTGGCCCTTGCTTGGAATGATTTGTGTGCTCCTTAGATGATTGCTTGAGTGACTAAATGCCAGGTTAGATGTGCAAAATGATTAAATGAGATGGCTAAATGATGGCAAAGGATGCAAATTGGCAGCATGTAGTTATAAAAATAACAAGTGTTCAAAATGCCCTTAAGGAGGGGGTATTTATAGGAGAATTTGAATTCTCTAGAGAATTCAACGGTCAAGATGCATCCAACAAGGCCAAAATGAAGGGCTATGGTGGGTTGAGAACCCACAAGCCCTCACATCTTGACATGTGGAGGGTGAAGTGGCCAAGGGGATATGAGATGGAGGTGAGGTGTCAAGAAGGTACATGAGGTGGAGGAAGGGACCTTCCAAGCACCTTGGGGAGTGAGGATATTTCCTCAAAAAGGGATTCCTTGTCCCCAAATGGGAGTGAAAGGGACATTTGAGGAATTTTGGAATTCCTCAAAAATCTACATGGAAAAGGAAAGGTGGTTGGGGATATAAATGTGAATTAAAAATTCACATTCCTAGGAGGATCTAGAGGATAAAAGGTGGGCTCCAAAAGGTGGGACTTGGTCACATGTGGAGATTGTGACAAGTCCAAGGTTCTAGAAGCCTTGGAAGGATGGAATGTGAATTAAAAATTCACATATAAAGGAGGGGAATCTAGGATAAATAAATGTGAATTAAAAATTCACATGGGAAAGGGGGTCAATGCCAAAAGAAGGTAAATGCAAAGGATGGCTAAAAAGTGGTGCTAAATTTGGCTAATGACCTTGGTTAAGGTTGTGCAAATATTGGATTAGGCTAATTAATGGAAGATTAGAGGCAAGTGGCAAATGTAGGAGGATGTGACATTAATCTTTGATTAAGAGGATGCACATCATAATCATGAATTAATTAAATTAATTCAGATTAGGGCAAGATTATGGAGGATGTGACAAGGAGAGAGAAAGTGAAGAATTTTAAATTGGTTTTAAATCAAAAGGGGAAAAATGACTAAATTAAATAAATTAGTGTATTTATTTAATTTAGAAAGGAAGAAGGTGAAAGATAAAGCATTTAATTATTAAATCAAATACTTCACAGATATGAGATAAAAGATGTAATATTAATTTAATAAATTAATATTTTAATATGGTAGACGAAAAGTGATTAAATTTAGATGTCTACATTTTGCCCCTCTTTGAGATGGTGTTACGAAGTAGCATCATTTCAAAGAATATTAAAATATAAAACCTAGAAGGAGATGGTTAGATTGGAAAAGATGCCCCAATCATCAAAGGGATGACTAGGAAGGAAGATGATGGGGGTGAAGATGAAGAGTAGGGATTGAGGATGCCCCCTCGAGAGGACATGCGGGTTGAAGAGAACACGTCTGTGCTCTCGAAATAGATGATGAGATGCAAGGGGAGATGAGGAAGATGATGCAAGGTGATGGGTATGAGAGTAAGTGATATGGAGATGGATGAAGCACAAATGGATGCAGAGAAGAAGATGATGTTGCCCCAGTCAAGGTTCAAGCCAAAAGGGGTTTGAGGATGGATGGAGTGTTGTCAATGAGGATAGGGAAAAATACATCCCAATGAGTGGTATTGATGAGGGAAGGATACATCCCAAAATACCACAAAAGGATAGGGAAGAATACCTCCTAATGAGGAGGATGAAAGTGTTGTTGATGAGGGAAGGATATATCCCAAAACAGTCCTGAAGGGATAGGGAAGGATACAGATGGATGATGATGAGGATGGGTCAAGGTGGGTAACAAGATTGGGGACAAGACCAAGGATTTGATTAGATTATTTGTGTAAGGTATGAGTTGATGAGGATAGGATTGAGATGTGAGATGGATGAAAGATATAAAGATGATAGGGAGAGTGTTGTTGATGAGAAAAGATTGGATGGATAGATGAGGGAGAGTGATGAAGGGTGAAGGGATGTGGGGAATTTTGATAGACGGGAGGATGGGGGATACATGCAAGATGATGGAATGGAAAATGAAATGCAATCCTAATGTGATTTGCCATCTTCGGAGCACTGATTTTTGCTATAACATAAGACACAAGACACCAGGGTATGAAGAACCAGGGCGAATTAGTGTCTAATACATAAAACAAACACAACAGATAAGAAGGCTATCCCAACACCCCAAAGTCACAAAGACCTTGGTTGGGCCAGGTATTAAGATAACCACAAGCATAAAAGGATGCCCCAGCATAACACAAGACATCGGAGATCTTGGTGGGTACTACGTGGGACAACCAAGAAGACACAATCAAACAAAAGAGCAAGATATGCCCCTATGTTGACTAATCAAAACACACCATAATATGATAGATCATGGCGGCCTTGACAAGTGATGATAGGGAGTTCAAATGATAAACAAAAGCTAAGAGCATCAAAAGATCGTAATCAATTTCAAACGTCCTTTGCCATAGGATCAAGGGGATGGATGGGATTGATGAGGTCTGTTAGGAAGGATGCATCCTGTTGAGACCAAAGATGATGGATACTAAACTAAAAGATCGTTATGATGCGGGATGTTCAAAATCGATTGGATCGCATGATACAAGTGGATCTCGTTTGTTAAGAACCAGCTAGATGAGGGCATAGCTTGATGGCATGACACAAGGAAGACAAGACATGGGGCTGACACACCCTAAAGACCTAGGGGCTCGGGGGCTGATCAAAGATTAGCCTTGCCTACGTGAAAGCGCAGAGCCCTCGTAGTTCAGTGAAAGGTGGATGACTGACCAAGATGGAGACCTTGATGGATTGTAAAGATGGGATGGACAAAAGGAGAAAGACTGATGATAGACGATAGAAGAGAAAAGTGGACAATGAAGATTGATGATGGAACCCCGGGGGTGGATCAAATGATTGACCTTGCCTACGTGAAAGCGCAGGGGCAACGTAGTTCGACAAGACCAAAGTCAAACAATGGATAAAGGATGATAAGATGATAGGATAAGTGGATAAAAAGATGGGACCGATACAACAAGATAGGATAGACCTATTGGATTGGATAGGATGATGACGATCACATAAAGCTCAGGAATGGGATAGTTATCCAAAGCATTAAAATGACTTGGGAGGATGATATGATAGACAGATGAGTGATGAAAAGTGATAGGGGATTGGAAAGATGTGCAAGAGAAGCAGGGGTGATGATGATGAGATAAATGGCATTGGGTTGCATGGGGGGAGGCCTATAGCCAGATACCAATGACAAGGGATTGTGAGATGGGATAAGGATAAAGATGAAAGAATGGATAGAGATATAGGGGTGGGGGATGGGAGGGATTGTTTGGATGGATAGGAATATAAGGATTGGGAGATGAAAGGAATGCGAGGATAGATAGATACGAAGATAAAGATGGGGAGATGGAAGAGATGCTGTGATAGATGGATAGGGACATAAGGATTGGGAGATGAAAGGGATGCTAGGATAGATGGATACAAAGATAAGGATGGGGAGATGGAAGGGATGTTGTGATATATGGATAGGGACATAAGGATTGGGAGATGAAAGGGATGCTAGGATAGATGGATACGAAGATAAGGATGGGGAGATGGAAGGGATGTTGTGATAGATGGATAGGGACAAAAGGATTGGGAGATGAAAGGGATGCTAGGATAGATGGATACAAAGATAAGGATGGGGAGATGGAAGGGATGCTATGATAGATGGATAGGGAGATGAAGGGATGTTATGATAGATGAAGTCTCAAGGACTATGTCACAAAAGAAGCAGATGCCCCCACTCTAGATATGTCATATATGATGAGGCATGAGGGATGGAAGACGAGTGGATGGGAAAATGAGATAACTATAGGAGGATACGATGGGTGACCAAGGAATACAACAGATCATGGATGAAGGGAATGTATACCAAGAGGTGTCCAAAGCATGCATAGATAGGTGCCCCGATTTTGATCAAGATCACAAGAAGGATGGAGGGAATGAGAGATAAATGGGATATGATGGTAGGATGTGGAAGATAGGTTGGATGGGGGGATTTATGAAGATGACGGATAATAGGAAGACGGGTGCATAGTTGGAAGCATAGCGGATGGAGGGAATGTATATCAGGAAGTTGCCCCCAAGTGCAGGTGGGGATTTACGCATGATGCCTGTTTGCCAGGTTTTCATCATGGTACTTATCCAAGGCGCTTGTTTGCCAAGTTTTCACCATTGGACAAATTATTTCTCTTTACTATTTTATTTTTTTGATTTTTTGTGGATTTTTTGACTTTTTGGATTTCATGCAAAAGGAGATGTGTAAGGATAAGGAAGTGGATAAGCAGATTTAGAAGACATGTGATAAGGATCAAGGTGTTATGAGCCCATGTTTGAAGTGACTGTTGGATGTTGGTACAACCTTATGAAGATAAATGGATTATGCAAGAGGATGAATTAGGGGAATTTGATGGGGAAGATACATGGGATAATGGATGGGATGCTACAAAGGGTATGAATGGAATGATGGGGTGGATATGTGATGGGGAGATGTGTTCAGGACCAACATTGGCACATGTGGTGGTGGATGTGGAAAGATAATAGGATTAAGGGATGGAGAATGTGGGGATAATGGAGGAGATGGAATGGTGAATCTCGGGACATAAGGACCTAAAACAGACTTAAGAGATGAAAGGGGTGTATGATTTATCTTTTGGATTAGCGACTTTGCAGTTGTTCTTACTGATTTTTCATGTGATAGCATTGCATCTTTTTTTCTTTGGGATTTTATGGTTTTGATCTTTGCTTTGGTGGGTCTTTGTGGCCTCACCCCGATTTGATAGATTTAGATTTTTCTTCTCTTCACCATGTCTTTTAGAGGGGACATGGGGAGCCGTAGATTCATGTGGATGCTTGGATTTATGCATTTTTTCTTTAACAGCCAAAGTGCTTTTAGTAGCAATGGGATGGGTGTGAGGAGATGGATGATGTGGAGTGATGGAGGTAGGAGTATGGGGATTATATGTAGATGGAGGATGTTTAGGTATGTTCCTTTGTTGATCCTAACTATGGGGTATGTGAGAGGGATGTTTATGGTGGATGAGATGGATGAAGGGATGGATAGGACGAGATGGAGGAGGTGATTTTAGGATATAGGAGCCCAGAATAGACGTAGGACCTGGAGGAAACATAGGCATGGTAGATGGAGGATTGGAGATGGTAGATGGAGGGATGTAAGGACCCAAAATGGATGGAGAAGATGAAGGAGGAATATGGATAGTTGTTTTGAGGTGATACAATAGAGGAGGAAGGATGGCAGCATATGGTCTGGTGGAGCGATGGGAAGAGCTGACATTTCTTTTGGAAAAGGCTCATTGAGGATGTCTAGAGGTTGTACCAACATTTTTGGATTGCGAGTCATGAGTAGTACATCCAAGACCTTGTAGATACAAATGTTCTTTAGCTTGGATGGGCTCCATAATACCTTGCTCATGAAGGCCTAAACCTTTTCCTTGATAGTTCATTCTCTTGAGCATTCGATCTAGGACATGATTTTTGTTATTCTGGAAGAATGATGCGAGTTCATTATTAGGTGGAAGAGGAGGGTTGGTGTATATGCTTTGTTTTTCTTAGGGAGACCACACTTGGGAGAATGAGAGGACCAAAAGGGATATGCAAAGCGTGTAGGGATAGCATTTTTGGCTGATGATGGGATAGCAACATCAGGAGAGGGAGTAAGGGCCATGATAGGATCTAGATTTGTGGTAGTAGGCTCATGTGATGGAGATGGAGATGGAGCAGTGGAAGCTTGAATGACAAGGGGATCATGGGATGGAATGGATGGGGGACTGTGATCTTGAGGTGGACTAGATGGGATGGTAGGATCTTAATCTGGAGAAGGGGATATGCTGGCATGCTTTGGATTAGACTCTTGGCATGACTCATCGTGTGTGGATAGTAGAGATGATAAGAGTGTTCTTCAAGTTGGGGGAATGGAAAGGATGGAAGGGTCCGATGCAGTTACTCGAAATGGATTTTTAGTGGATTGTGGATTTGGAATTGCCGTTGATGAGCGGTAAGCTCTTGGAGTAGGAGGTGGAACTCAATGGATTCAGTGGAAATGTGATAGTAGGAGATAGAAGCAAGTGGATTAAGAGGATGTGATAGTAGAGATGGGGGTTCAATGGATTTAGGATGTAGTAGTAGAATGGGGAGGCTCAATGGATTGAGGAGAGGATATGATAGGGTTTGATGGTTGAGAGTGGCATTTTCAGGGGTAGGTATCATCAATAATAGGTGTTGGGTGGAGAGGGTTTCAACACTAGTTCTGCAGTGGATGATGGATTAGGATGGCATGGTTCCATGACTTCAAGATGTGGAGTTAGGGATGGCTTCTTTATGTAGGTCCTTGGAGGCTTACGAAATGAGAGACTTGCATATGGTTGGCTTAGCTAGGGTGGTAGAAATGGATGAGGGATTATGGATTGGTTGACTAGGGTTAGATGGAGAATGGGATTGAATGTAGGACCATGGTAGATGGGGGATTAGGATTGGATGGAGGACTAGGAGTAGATGGAGGACTAGGATTGGATGGAGGGTTAAGTAAGGATATTGGAGTGGTGAATTAAGATAGGGGGACATGGATTGTGGATTAGGACAAGAGGATATAGGTGGTGTAGTGGGACAAGAGGATGTGGGGGATGGATTATAATAAGGGTATTGGGATGGTGGATTATGATTAGGATACGTGGATGTAGGATTAAGGTAAAAGGGTGTGGATGTAAGATTAGTATGGACAGACTGGGAAAGAGGATTAGGATAGGGGGTCATGTATGGGGAATTGTAATAGGAATATTGTGATGGAAGATGAGGATAAGAGGATGTGGATATTGAGTAAGAGGATGATGTAGATGAAGGACATGACAAATATGGGGATGAAGAAGATACTAGATATCCATTTTCAAAGGTGGCATAAAGAGCATGATTAGGCATGGATGAAGACATAACGGGATAGCTCATAGGAGTAATTAGATTTTGGAAAGTGGGTGGAGAAAGCTTACTAGATATGATAGCGTCAAAGGGATCTATGTCATATACCTCTTGATCAACAAGACTTTCGTTATCAGTGTTGACGTAATTAGGGTTTCCCTTGACCACTATTGATGGAGGATGAGGATTCATGATGATGACAGGATAAAGAGGATGGATAAAAGATTTTGGATGGGAACAGATTAAAGCTCAAATTAGAATTTTGGTCAAGCTTAGATCAAGAGTGGACAAAAGCTCAGATTAGGATGATCGGATGGAATTGCTATTGATTTTGATGGGATTCGGTAGACGGATGATTGGATCGGGTAGATGATTTGATGAATTTGATTAAAGTACTAGATAGTTTGACTGGATAGGATCAAATGATTAGATGATGTTGATTGAATAATTGTGATTGGATGAACTTAATAAGATTGGGGTGCTTGGATTGATTAGATGATTGTATGTATTTGATTAGAGGAATGGATTGGTTTGATTAGATAGGAAGAAACAAAAGGTACAACTAGATAGAGCTCAAAAAATTGAGCAATTTTAGTTTTTGAATAAAGTTTATCCGATGCACGGTTTGTAAATGATAGCCCCAGGAAGTTAGGGGCGTGTCCACCCCGCAATGCGAGGCGTGGCTGCCCCGGGATGGTCAAATTCTTGATAGGAAGAAATGGAAGGTACCACTGGATAGATCTTGAAAAATTAATCAACTTTGGTTTTTGGACGAAGTTGATTCGACTTACGGTTTGTAAATGACAGCCCCGGGAAGTTAGGGGCGTGTTCACCCCAAAATACGGGGCGTGGCTGCCCTAGGATGGTCAAATTCTTGATAGGTTGAAATGGAAGGAACCACTAGATAGAACTTGAAAAACTAAGCAACTTTAGTTTTTGGACGAAGTCGATTCGACGTACGGTTTGTAAATGACAGCCCCGAGAAGTTAGGGGCGTGTCCACCCCGCGATACGGGGCGTGGCCGCCCCAGGATGGTCAAATTCTTGATAGGTGGAAATGGAAGACACCACTAGATAGAGCTTGAAAAACTAAGCAACTTTGGTTTTTGGACGAAGTCGATCCGATGCACGGTTCGTAAATGATGGCCCTGGGAAGTTAAAGGGGCATAGTCAGCATTCTGCTGTAAATCAGGGGCGTTGACAGCTTTCTGTAGCAAAATCAGGGGCGTAGACAGCAAAATTAGAGGCGTTGACAGCTTTCTGCAGTAAATCAGGGGCACTGCCACCTTTCTGCAGCAAAATTAGGGGCATTGCCGCATTTCTGCGGCAAAATTAGGGGCGCTACCACCTTTTTACGGCAAAATTAGGGGCGCTGCCACCTTTCTGCGCTGATTATGAGTGGTGTTTGGTGATGTAAATGGTAAAAATTATGATGTTTGTTAGGTGAGGGTATGGAATTTTGAATGGAATATGAGGAAACTAGAATGAATGGGTGGATTGAAGATGATTGTGAAGAGTGAGTGGAGATTTATAATGGTTAAACAAAGGTTTAGAATGATAAGATGGAGGTTTAAATGGATCAAATGGAGGTTTCGGGAGGCTTAGAGTGACAAAATGGAGGCTTAGGATGAGGAGGTAATGGTTGGGAACGATTAAATGATGGTTTAGAGGCTAAACGGATCCAAATGGGATGATTTCGGGTGCTCAGAAGGGCAAATCTGCCCCTCTGCAGCAAAAATCAGGGGCGCTGCCACTTTTCTGCAGCAAAACAAGGGCGCTGCCGCCTTTCTGCAGCAAAATAGGGGCGCTACCACCTTTCTGCGACAAAATTAGGGGTGCTGCCACCTTTCTGCGGTAAGACGAAGCTTGGTTTTGATGGTAAAGGCTATGGCAAGGACACAAAATGATAAAGTAAGGCCAAAGTATCAAAGATTTAACAGATTTTTCACAAAAAAACACTTCAAACAAGCATAATTCTATGATTAATATTAAGGGTATGGCCAGGCAAAGTCTTAATTTAGGATGCACAAGGCTTCTAAGGAGTCCTCGATATACTCTCGATACGTGAGGCACAACCGTGAACACCAGCCCGTCACAAGCGTGAGTCGGGAACCCCAGCGAGATACTGAAAGGCTCGAACCAACTCTTCACGTCTATCTAGGTATCACCCTAGCTTCGACGCTCCGCCAATTACGACATGACTCGATTAGGGTACAACTTTCGTTTTCCCCCCTTTATATACCCCGCTGGTACGCGTGGTTGGAATCGTCTCTTGGGGTGATGAAATCTCCAAGCAGGTCCCACTAAAAAGAAGACACTAACCACTTCCAACTACTCCCTAGGCTCACATGAAGTGCAAGGGGAAAGTGAAAACAAATTAATGCCCCCTTGGGTAACACAAGAATAAACAATCACAGTAAGCAATGAAGTTTACTCCCCCTAATTAGACTACGTTCCAAAACAACAAGGATAATTTTTAAAAATTTGATCAAATAGATGGCCCTGTAAACAAGTGTTAGGTGTCTTTTTTTTCGTTCTTGGTCAATTACGTCCTAATATGATGCAAAACGTTAGTAAAAAACACCAATATTCTTGCCAAAAATGATGTTAGAGGGTTACTAATTGAAAATAGCAAAAAACGAGAGCAAAAATGAAGCCAAAATGACTGTTTTACCTTCCAAACAGTGTTGTTTTGGGGCGCTGCCGCCTTTCTGCAGTGGACAAGAGGGCGCTGTCGCCTTTCTGTGGTAAAGCAGAGGGCCCTGCCACCTTTCTGCAGCAAAATGGGGGTGTTGCTGCCTTTCTGCGGTAAAGCAGAGGGCGCTGTCGCCTTTCTGCAGTAAAATGGGGGCATTGCCGCCTTTCTACGGTAAGGTAAAGGGCGCTGCCGCCTTTCTGCAGCAAACTTTATCATATTTTTAAGAAAAAAAGAAAGTTGTGCCCCTCTCACTGCAAGAAAAACTTTCTAAATATATCCCTAATTATAGCAAACGTGTTAGAAAAAATAAAACTTTCAGATGTAAGGCGCTGCCACCTTTCTACAGTGGCCAAGAGGGCGCTGCCACCTTTCTGCAGTAAACTTTGTGATTTTTAAGAAAAAAAAGTTGTGCCCCTCCCACTGTAATAAAAGTGTTAGAAAAACCTTCTAACTATATCCCTAATTGCAGCAAACGTGTTAGAAGGAATAAAACTTTCAGATGTAGGGCGCTGTCGCCTTTCTATAGTGGTCAAAAGGGCGCTGCCGCCTTTTTGCGGTAAACTTTGTCAGATTTTTAAGAAAAAAAAAAAGTTGTGCCCCTCCCACTGCAATAAAAGTGTTAGAAAAACTTTCTAAATATATCCCTAATTGCAACAAATGTGTTAGAAGGAATAAAACTTTCAGATGTAAGGCGCTGCCGCCTTTCTGCGGTAAGGCAGAGGGCGTTGCTACCTTTCTGTGACCTTTTCCTGCAAAATTATTAACAAAAAGGGAGATTCAATGCAAGAGCCCATTTGTGGGTCCCACCGGGCGTGCCAGAAATGTGAACCTTAGAATTTTACCCTACTCTAGTGTGCAAAACAACTCAAAAATGCAAATGATAAAAGACTAAGGACACCTCAAGATTAGCCAAAAGAGTGATAAAACAATAAGGAAAATAGACAAAATAAGATGCAAATGATTTCACCTTCCTTGTTGTTGATGTCTCCTTGATTGGCCCTTGCTTAGGATGATTTTGTGTGCTCCTTAGATGGCTTCTTGAGTGGCTAAATGCAAGATTGAATGTGCAAAATGATTAGAATGGATAGCTAGATAATGGTAAGTGATTGAGAATGCAAATTGACAGCATGTAGTTATCAAATGGCTAAGTGTTGAAAATGCCCTTGAGGAAGGGGTATTTGTAGGAGAATTTGAATGCTCTAGAGAATTCAATGGTCAAAATTGATCCAACAAGGCCAAGATGAAGGGCTATGGTGGGTTGAGAACCCACAAACCCTCACATCTTGATATTAGGAGGATGAAGTGGCTAAGGGGATATGAGATGGAGGTGAGGTGTCAAGAAGGTACATGAGATGGAGGAAGGACAAGTACCTTCCAAGCACCTTGGGGAGTGAGGATATTTCCTCAAAAAGGAATTTCTTATCCCCAAGTGGGAGTGAAAGGGATATTTGAGGAATTTTGGAATTCCTCAAAAATCTACATGGAAAAGGAAAGGTGGTTGGGGATATAAATGTGAATTAAATTCACATTCCTAGGAGGATCTAGAGGATAAAAGGTGGGCTCCAAAAAGGTGGGACTTGGTCACATGTGGAGATTGTGACAAGTCCAAGGTTCTAGAAGCCTTGGAAGGATGGAATGTGAATTAAAAATTCACATATAAATGAGGGGAATCTAGGATAAATAAATGTGAATTAAAAATTCACATGGGAAAGGGGGTCAATGCCAAAAGAAGGTAAATGCAAAGGATGGCTAAAAAGTGGTGCTAAATTTGGCTAATGACCTTGGTTAAGGTTGTGCAAATATTGGATTAGGCTAATTAATGGAAGGTTAGAGGCAAGTGGCAAATGTAGGAGGATGTGACATTAATCTTTGATTAAGAGGATGCACATCATAATCATGAATTAATTAAATTAATTCAGATTAGGGCAAGATTATGGAGGATGTGACAAGGAGAGAGAAAGTGAAGAATTTTAAATTGGTTTTAAATCAAAAGGGGAAAAATGACTAAATTAAATAAATTAGTGTATTTATTTAATTTAGAAAGGAAGAAGGTGAAAGATAAAGCATTTAATTATTAAATCAAATACTTCACAGATATGAGATAAAAGATGTAATATTAATTTAATAAATTAATATTTTAATATAGTAGATGAAAAGTGATTAAATTTAGATGTCTACATTTTTCCCCTCTTTGAGATGGTGTTACGAAGTAGCATCATTTCAAAGAATATTAAAATATAAAACCTAGAAGGAGATGGTTAGATTGGAAAAGATGTCTCAGTCATCAAAGGGATGACTAGGAAGGAAGATGATGGGGGTGAAGATGAAGAGTAGGGATTGAGGATGCCCCCTCAAGAGGACATGCGGGTTGAAGAGAACACGTCTGTGCTCTCGAAATAGATGATGAGATGCAAGGGGAGATGAGGAAGATGATGCAAGGTGATGGGTATGAGAGTAAGTGATATGGAGATGGATGAAGCACAAATGGATGCAGAGACGAAGATGATGTTGCCTCAGTCAAGGTTCAAGCCAAAAGGGGTTTGAGGATGGATGGAGTGTTGTCAATGAGGATAGGGAAAGATACATCCCAATGAGTGGTATTGATGAGGGAAGGATACATCCCAAAATACCACAAAAGGATAGGGAAGAATACCTCCCAATGAGGAGGATGAAAGTGTTGTTGATGAGGGAAGGATATAACCAAAAACAACCCTAAAGGGATAGGGAAGGATACAGATGGATAATGATGAGGATGGGTCAAGGCAGGTAACAAGACTAGGGACAAGACCAAGGATTTGATTAGATTATTTGTGCGAGGTATGAGTTGATGAGGATAGGATTGAGATGTGAGATGGATGAAAGATATAAAGATGATAGGGAGAGTGTTGTTGATGAGAAAAGATTGGATGGATAGATAAGGGAGAGTGATGAAGGGTGAAGGGATGTGGAGAATTTTGATAGACGGGAGGATGGGGGATACATGCAAGATGATGGAATGGAAAATGAAATACAGTCCTAATGTGATTTGCCATCTTCGGAGCACTGATTTTTGCTATAGCATAAGACACAAGACACCAGGGTATGAAGAACTAGAGTGAATTAGTGTCTAATGCATAAAACAAACACAACAGATAAGAAGGCTATCCCAACACCCCAAAGTCACAAAGACCTTGGTTGGGCTAGGTATTGAGATAACCACAAGCACAAAAGGATGCCCCAGCATAACACAAGACCTCAGGGATCTTGGTGGGTACTACGTAGGACAACCAAGAAGACACAATCAAACAAAAGAGTAAGATATGCCCCTATGTGTACTAATCAAAACACACCATAATATGATAGATCATGGCGGCCTTGACAAGTGATGATAGGGAGTTCAAATGATAAACAAAATCCAAGAGCATCAAAAGATCGCAATCAGTTTCAAACGTCCTTTGCCATAGGATCAAGGGGATGGATGGGATTGATGAGGTCTGTTAGGAAGGAGCATTAGATTACATGCTAAACTACCCTTATAGTTTTGGGTAGATGTTGTACATACAACTATTTATTTAATAAATAGGGGACGTTCAAATCCTTTGGATAGTGGCATTCTAGAGGAGGCATGGATGGGTAAAAAGGTAAACTACTCATTTCTGAAAACCTTTGGTTGTGAAGCTTTTGTCCATGTTGATATAGAAAATAGAACCAAGTTTGAGGCTAAGTCTAAAAAATGTACCTTCATTGGATATGGAGTAGATGAATTTGGTAATCGATTATGGGATTATGAAAATCATAAAATCGTTAGGAGTAAAGATGCTATATTCAATGAGAAGGCTGTGTATAAGGATCAGCTGTAGGAAAAGAAGCATGAACAAGCCAAAAATGAATATGTGGTGTTGGATGAGATTCCAAAAAATAAAATGTCAGTGGTACCTGATGCTCAGCAACAACAAGTTATCCCACAGACTCCTGCAAGTGTTAAATGTTCTACAAGGATAACTAGACCTCCAGAAAGATTTTCTCCATCGTTATATTCTATACTATTAACTGATTTTGGTGAACCTGGAGGTTATGAAGAAGCAATGCAGGTAGATACCAAAGAGCAATGTGAGCTAGGCATGAAAGAGGAAATGGATTCCTTGTTGTAGAATCAGACTTGGTACTTAGCCCAATTACATGCAAGTAAAAGAGAATTTCCAAATAAATGGGTTTATAGGTTGAAGGAAGAAGATGGAGGCAAGAAAAGATATAAGGCCAAACTCATGGTAAAAGGTTTTACATAGAAAAAAGGTATATATTTTGATGAAATATTTTCTCTGGTTGTAAAGATGACTTCTATTAGAACTATTCTAAGTCTTATGGCTGCAAAAGACTTGCATCTTGAATAGCTAGATGTGAAAACAATATTTCTCCATGGGGATTTGGAAGAGGAAATCTACATGCAACAACCATAGGGATATGAGGTCAAGGGTAAGGAGGAATTAGTGTGTAGGTTAAAGAAGATTTGGTACGGCCTGAAGCAAGCACCTCAGTAATGGTATTTGAAATTTGATATTTTTATGGCTAAACAAGGTTACAAAAGATGTCATTCTGATTATTGTGTTTATTTTAAGAAATTGGATAATGGCAACTATATTATCCTGCTACTTTATGTTGATGGCATGCTTATTGTCGGGTCTAACATGCAGCATATTAATGAACTTAAGAGAAAATTAGCAAATTCATTTGCTATGAAGGATTTGGGTGCAACAAAACAAATCCTTGGTGTGAGGATTACATGGGACAAGACAAACAAAAAAATATTTTTGTCTCAAAGTGAGTATGTAGAGAAGGTGTTGAAAAGGTTTAACATGCAAAATGCAAAATTAGTTAGTACACCTTTGCCAAGTCATTTTAAGTTGATCAAGGAGATGTATCCAAACACACAAGAGGAGGAAAACAAAATGTCTAAGATACCATATGCATCAATAGTTGGTAGCTTGATGTATGTAATGGTATGCACAAGGCCAAATATTGCACATGTAGTGGGAGTTGTGAGCAGGTATATGAGCAATCCAAAAATGGAACATTGGAATGCGGTAAAATGGATTCTCCAATATTTGAGAGGTACTACTTCAAAGAAACTATGTTTTGGAGGGACAAATTCTACTCTAAAAGGATATGTTGACTTTGATCTGGCGGGTGATATTGATAGTAGGAGTACTACAGGGTATGTTTTTATTGTAGGAGGTATTGTAGTTAGTTGGATTTCAAGGTTGCAAAAGGTTGTTGCACTTTCAACAACTGAAGTTGAGTATGTTGTTGCTATAGAAGCGAGCAAGGAGATGATTTGGTTACAATGTTTTTTGGGGAATTGGGACAACGACAAGAAGATAGCCCTTTGTACACTAATAGCCAGAGTGACATTCATCTTGCTACGAATTTATCTTTGCATTCAAAAACTAAGCATATATAGCTCAGATACCACTTCATTTGGTCAGTTTTGGAGGATGGACAATTTAAGTTGGAGAAAATTCACACAAGTGAGAATCTTGCAGATATTTTCACAAAGGAAATTAAACGGGAGAAACTGATTTCCTCATCATTTTTCATTGTTCTTGATGAATGATAATGGTGGATATAAGAAACCAGCCAAACCTGTAATCCAGTGGGAGTTGCAAGTGCAACAATGTCATCTAGGATTAGTCTCCAAGTGGGAGATTGTTTAGTGTGGAACTTGATCAATCTCCAAGTGGGAGATTGTTGATATGTGGTGACTGATCATGTAGATACTGTACACATAATGTATCCTTGCTAGGGTTCGAGGGTGACAACCCTCGATAGCGGGGGTTCGAGGGTGTCAACCCCTGACAGTGGGGGTTTGGGGGCAGCAACCCCTGATAGTAGGGGTTCGAGGGAAAAACCCTAAAAAAAAAAATTCCATTAACATGTGAAGGTTTTTCCCCGTTAACACGTCAAGTTTTTCTTGCTAACACGTCAAGTGAAAAAAATGACTTTATAAAACACTAATTCTAGAAGCTTCCAAAAAAGCTTGTTATAAGCGGCTGGGATGTATGTTGTAGGATGACATTTGTGAGATTGTAATCTGCTTTGCACTAGATAATAAAATCATTGGGTGGATGAGTTTCTATGGATGTAGCTCATATTGGGTGAACCGCGTTAAATTTATGTGTTGATCTCTTTTGTGTCATTCTTCATTGTTATTTCTAGGTTATTTAATCTACATATAATTGTTAATGTTTATTGCTCCAATCTATCTGAACCCTAACAATGATGATGATGAAGGAACTGAAGATCAACAAGGTGTATCTATAAAAAATTTAGAACCTAGTACTCAACTTTGAAAATTATCTATAACATGTCTAGAGACATACTTCATAGTCCAATAGCTCTAGTAGTAAGAACTTAGATTCAACTCTCAATTCTCTAATGCTAAGAAAAATAAATATTTTGAGGGAGATTTATGAAAATGGGGGAAAAAAGTGTATAATGATGAATCAAATAAAAATTTTAATTTTGCATTATTTTCTCATAATGATTTAATCTATTTTGAAGAAGTTGTAAAAAAAGAGAAACAAAGTGAAGCCATAGTTAAGTATATAGATGTAGTAGAAATAAATAACACGTGGAAGCTAATTGATTTACCTAAGGATAAACAAGTATTTTAAGTGAAATAGGTTTATAAGAGAAAAATAAATATCAAAGGAAGTATTGAGAGGCATAAAGTGAGGCTTGTGGTGAAGGGATACAAATAGAATCCTAGAAGAGATTATAAAGAAACATACCCCTCAATTGTAAAAATAGAAACTATATGAGTAGTCTTAGGAATAGAAAACCAACACAAGTGGAAGGTATACCAAATATATTTGGAGTCTATGTTTTTCAATTTAGTACTCAAAGAAGAATTCTATGTTTAACAATTGTCTAACTATGAATCCCAAAGATAAGAAAATAAAGTTTTTAGGTTGAAGAAATTTATTTCCTTTAAATGCCACATGTCTCCTATATAGTTTTAAAAACTAGATATGCACTATTAATTTAGTTCAATATAGGTAGGTGAATGGTACAAGTAGGAACCATGTGTATGAATTTATTGACTATGAACAAATATGAAAATTCTAGTTAGCCATATATTATTTGAGGTGATATATATTTAGAAATTTGTATGAAGCATTTATTTTGAATTTTCAATTGTAATAGAGGAGAGAGAAAGTCAAGCAAGGAAACAAATAAGTCATTATCTTAATAGAAGGACCACTTCAATTATAATATCATCCCCATAAAAATAAAAAAATAAAAAATAAAAAAACTATATATGTAAGTTAAATTTATTGTCACAAATATTTTAAGACCTCCAATTTCTATACATATTTTACATGAATAAATATTTTTTAAAACTTTGTGAAAAACAATTATATTGGATTTTCATTTATTAAAAAGAGGGGAGAAAATCAAGCCAACAAATAATCAATCATTATCTTCATAAAAAGATCACTTCAATTGTAATATCAACTATTAACAAAAAAATCATATATATTTAATTATATAATTTAATTAAATTTTTACAAGTTTAATATATTTTTTAAAAACATGTAAAAAACAATTTGAAATTTCAATTATTAAAAAACAGAAAGGGACGACTAAACAAACAAATTAACCATCATGTTAATGAAAGGACCACTTCAATTATAGCATCACTCTATAAGCATAAAAACCATATATGTTTGACTATATGTTAGTCAAAGGAGACCCGTGGGGAAGACTATTGCAATGAATAGACTAGCTATCCTTGGCGTGTCGACAAAGATTTCTTGATGAAAGCTATGTGGAATCGACAGAGGATTGAAACAGGTAATTCAGACAAGTTCAAACGTGATATTCAACGTTTACTAAGCCAGTGCGTAGATTTTACGTCCTATATTATTGAAACTCCAATCTATGACCGACAGGAACGCCTATCCAAGAAGTTATATACTAATGAGATACTTGAATTTATGGGAACAAATATGGCGAAGATAAGAAGTGTATTGAAGGCTAAAGAAGGTAACAACTGTTTTAAACGACTATGTCTTGAGTGATAATAGCAGCGAATCAGTGTATTCAATGCTTTGTTATTCAACACCTACTTCAATTTCTTGTTGGTGGACCTACCCCGATGATTATGGTGAGCGTTGACTGTGATGCTATAGAGATGCAGTCCACCTTGATGATTATAAGAGACGCCCATTTCGTGTATCGTATTGTTATTATTTCTTTGCATCCGATTGAAGGAAAGCGATGAAGCGATTCATGGTGGTGCTCTTTTTCATTTTGGCAGTGATGGTGACGAGTGAAATATGTTATTCATGGGCTCAACCAGTTGTTATACCCAACGGTCCCGAGGAGGCTCTTAAATTGAGGCAAATAGCTCTAGCAAGAGCTCCATACATCAATGGAGGGAGTCCCGCGCAATCACCAGTAAAGGGACCTCTCAATACTGGTAATAATGGGCGGCCCTGAGGAAACCATTGTTGGTACATAGATAATAGCTCCAGCTCATTTGTTGGTTTGCAGCAAATTAGAAATTATTATATGCTAAAAATTGTGGTGGTCTTTTAATTCTTTTACTACTATGTAATCGGAGCAGGCATCCGTTGCTCCCTAGCTTATGCATCAAAACGTCGTCGTTATATACTGGTGATATAGTTTATAGGTCTGTTTTTATGTAACTCCTTTTAATAGTGTCTAAAGATGTTATAGAATGGTTGAAAGCTAATAGATATCTATAATTTTGTTGGTTAAATATTTTTTATTCATATTTTTGGAGGTATTATATGAATTGTTTAGTTAGCAGGATTCTTAATACAAATGAATCATATCAATTTTGAGAAATTTATAACTATTTATTTAACTTGATTTGTATAAATAAAATATCTAACATTTGTTTCTCATAATTGGAATCAATCTTTGTTACACAATTCAATATCTTATTGACATGAACACAAGGGTTATATTTTCATTATAGTGAAAAATAATAAGAATCTTTTGCACATATTACTTGAAATAATTACAATTTCTGTCAATTTTGTTAACAAATATCTTGTAAATGGGTCATATATGTGTTGTTAGGTTGTACTTATCCTAAAATCAATATTACACCATGTTTGGTTTCCAAATTGGAAGTTTCTATTTCTTTATAATGTAGAGTATGTTGAGGGGGTCTACTTTGTATGGATCTGACTATCATACTTCAATTCTATTGATTTTTAAATAGTTACAATAAATTAAAAATATTTATTATGAGTTCACATTATGATGTTAAATATGAGTCTTATTTAGAAAGATAAAATACCCACATTCATAACTTCTACCATTTCAAATAAGACCAATTCTTCTAAACAATTAATAAAAAGTATAAGAGTGACCTACCGCCAAATAATTACCATTTTAAATTTTCTAATGTAAATCATTATATATTATAAAATTAATCATTTTCATCTCTTAAATTATACCTCTAAATAAATTTATTTTTTTTTTAAACAAAAGATACACACTTTTTAAATTTTATAAATTTAACCACCATAATAAGTTGTAAGTGACTAAACAAAGGATACAAGAGTAATAAAATAGTTTGAACTATATAATGGAATAGTAAACATTGTAGCGGGTTATAAAAATATATTGAAAGTAAGTAGTAATGGCTGATTTTTTACTTTTTTTTATGGTTTATGCATTGTATTATTTGAATCCTTTTCATATTTGGGTCATTTTTATGTAACTTACTTAAGCTACCATAAGTGTATTTTCAATATTATTTATCATTATTAATTAGATTTATAATCATAATTTTACAATTGCTTAAATATTGCATTCTTTTATATACAAAGAAAAAATACTTTTTTATGTGCAAAATAGAATATTTTGGAATAAAATATCATATCACTTGGAAATAAAATATTATTAGTTAATATATTAAGAATTTACTAAGTAAATTATTAATTGTTAATATTTTACACCACTCAATCAAAAATAAGAAAACAAGAATAAAAAACTACACTAAGTATTACAATTTCTAAGAAAAATAAAAATGAGGCAAGAGACTAAGACAACAAAAATATTTCCTAGAGGAAGAGTAATGTAGCATAATTCAACAAATCTTATCT
Source organism: Sequoia sempervirens (assembly GCA_007258455.2). Classification (NCBI taxonomy): domain Eukaryota; kingdom Viridiplantae; phylum Streptophyta; class Pinopsida; order Cupressales; family Cupressaceae; genus Sequoia; species Sequoia sempervirens. The sequence goes on from VDFB02193867.1 coordinate 123,842,887, forward strand.
ATTTTTTACATGAAGAAATATATCTTTATTTTATAGAGTTACTCAAGACATGAGTCATATCTACTTATAACACATAAAGATAATATTTTTCTAATCACATAATAATAATAAGTCCATATTTTTCAAAATTAGTAATAACTTAATTTTCAAAGATGCAACTTTTGCATGCCTAAATAGTTATTCTAGAAATATCACTCTTGCATTGGCCTCATTCATGAGCTCCTTTATGCAAAAAATGTGGGTTCATCTTTATAAATTAATCGAGTAATATTATTTACCTTAGTCAACATGATTTGTAGAAAAAATAATGCAAGGAAGAGTTTCATTTGCTATCATTAGAGTGAAGGAGAAAATATCATAGTGACAATGCACAAATTGGATCTATTGGTGTGAATAGGATTATTTTATAGCTTATCTTTTATAGGACCTATTTACACCAAGGTTATTAAGATTACTTATGGAACTTATAGGGTGCATTTAGCATAGTTATCTTTTAGTGTCTCATGTCATATGATTATGACACTTGCCATAACTCTACATTGTTCTATGTCTCACCTTACCTTTATAAGAGGATTTATTTGTATATTACTCATATTGTATCATAGATCTTCCATCCTCTTGTATGCTCAAATCAATACAGTAAATATAGCATGCATTATTACTTCTCGCCTATGCATGAAGGTTATTTGGTATTCTAGAAGACTGATTCTCATGTGAGTCTCTATGGTGAATTTTAACCCTTCTCAAGTTTAGAGAGAGTATGCAATAACTTTTATCTATATCTTAGTCTAGATCTAGCCCCAAGATTGATTCTAAAAGGTCCAATTATAGTAGGATCAATTATAAACATATTATAATTTATTTATAGTTAAATATATTCTTTTTTGACCTGCTAACTTCATTGTATAGTTTTGGTACCTTATAAACAGATAAATTTTCCATAAAAATAATTGTAGTTAGCTAATTTCCTATTATTCAAGTAAAAAAATAATTCAAAAAATTAAGGATTTATATTTAAAAAATAATATATATATATATAGACCATGTACTCTTTGTAAGAATCATTCGATCCTATAGATTTGAAAAGTTTGTCATCCTTTTGATTAGGGTTTCTTGGTGGAAGCACTATGGTGCTACCTATTTAATGCTAAAATCTAATTGTTTAGTGTCTAAATATTGTTTCTAAGCATATAAGTGCTTAAGAATTGGTCAAATAGCCTATCCTCCATTCTCAATCCATGCCACCCACTTGGGCTACCATTGCCCATAAGATATCACCACTATGTTGCCTAGAATGGTCCATCAATATTTGTATTAGGTTTTCCATGCAAGGGTACATTATCTCTATCTATTTAGGTGGCACTACCCATGGTCTACCTAAATAGTGTCCAGGTCCTACATTTGTATCTTAAGGAGCAATTTTAATTCAATAAATCTCATATTTCACCCATAGAGATCATATTTTTCATTCATATAGGTATTGGGAAAATGGTTATATATAATTCATAGTGGTATAGTCATTTGAAATTCCTAATTTTTCAGTTTGAAGGTGCATATGCATTTCTTTTTTCCTATGGGCATAAATTTTTCATATAGAGTCATGTTTTAACAATATTTTTGAAATTGTTCAAAAAATGAAAATAATCTCATTGTAAAATCATTTTTCCTCTTAAGAAAGAATTTTTATTAAACTTGTAGAAATCATTGTGTATTATAAATAATTGATTCATGCTAATTGATTCCTCAAATTTCCTAAATTGATCATTATAATTTGTTAGAGGGTTGCAATTACATAATAAATTTTTAGGGAGATGTAAGGCATAATTTAACTACCCCTTTGTCTTAATTTTTTTTCTAGTCATGATAGAACCAAGGACTATTGATCTTCTCACTCAAAAAAACTATCACTCATAGAACCTCTAGATGAGACACTACTACAATCTAAGGGACATTAGAAAATTGTAAATTAAGAACAACCTAAATTCACCAAGTAGTTTTTTAAAAAAGCATACAAATAAATCAAATGAATCATGGTGCTCAAGGGATTGCATGTATCTAATAATTTTTTCATATTGTGAGTGTCAAAAACCAAAGAAAATATGAGACAAACTTGATGGATTATATTATTTACTTAATGAGACCTAAAAATTAATACTAGATAAATCTTGAAGAAAGAAATGTAGATTATCTTATGCATAAAATTAATTTATTTTGTGAAACCTTAGGTGCTAGAGTATCTAAGGTAAAATCTATAATGCTTAGTTCGGTCAAGTGTCCCCCAAATTGGTTAAATAAGTTTGAGTTTCAATAGGAAGGACCTAACAAACAAGTTAGGTACTTGTGGATTCCATTTGTAGTTAACCCCTATCTGAAAGATATGTGAGACTAGGTCGGAAGTAAAATTGATTAAAACTATACAATTGGAACAAGAAATACCTTTCCTTGGTTGGAAGGTTGTAGGTGTGTCAAAAAAAATTATCTTCTTATAGTGTGTGATGAGCCCAAAATATGCTCATAATTTGGGTATCATGGTGTACTTTTAATACCCTTACTTTTGTTGTTCATGGTTGTTTAACTCTTTAGAAACCTTTTATTGGGGGACATCTTGTAGCAATACACTTTTATATTCCTGCAGCCTATCATGTTGATATGTCTATATTTATTACCCTGTTTGACTTCCCAAATGATTGGTATAACGCATGTAGTTTTTGAATGATGAAGTAAATTTGATATGTGATTAATAAATGAATATCGTGTAGTTGCCATGCATGTTTCCTTTCGCTTCTGTTGCCTTGTGTTTCGCAGGTTGTTGAAGAAAGTATGAACGAGTCAAGCGCAGCTAATCTCGGCCTTGCAGTAAAGTCCATTTCCTGCACGACTTCGAGGCAGTTATTCTGGCGAAGACTCTTTGACCAAAATTGTTGGGAAGCAATTTAAATGTCAATTAATCTGGAAAGAGTGGAGTGTTGAATTCTCTCTGAACCGTGTTGAGCGGATAAGTTCATTTATTTAGTTTGTTCCTCGATTCCAAGATACATTTACATCCACGTCTTTCTCTGTTAGGGTTAGTTAGTTAGTTGTTTTCTTGATTTAAATAAGTGTTCCTCCTGCGCAAGTGAGCAAGCATAGCGAGATAGAAAGGATATCATGTAAAAGTTAGTATGATAATAAAAAGCAAAGTATGTATGACAAGAGATAGATTTTTTTGTTAGTTTTCATATGAACAGAACAATGTACACAATTCTGAGTTTATGAATAAAATTTGATGAAGTTTTGAGTTCAATACTAGCATAAGTAGTTGATGCTTGCTAAGGGGGCCCACTTAGTAAGTATTTGTAGTTAGTTAGTTAGTCGTTCATTTTCTGTTGATCATAAGTTAGATTTCATTATTGAAGTTTCTGTGCAAACTCAGTCTTATATTGTTCCTGCAGCATCGGGAATCCATCCCTGTGTCTGTTCCTATAGCATAAGCCTAGTTCATAGTTTGTTTCTCAGTTGTAGCTGTTATGATTTTTGCTTTGGTTAAATTATGGTTGAGTTTAGAGAACTTTGCATTACCTTCATGTAATGTAGGTAGAATTCTTTCCAAGTATTTATTTTCGGTAGGTTGTGACTGAAACTGGTTCTTAGTGCACATACAGTGCCGCTCCATTTCAAGTATACGTTCCCTGGTTTGACAAGTAAATGAACGACCATGAAAAGATATTAGTCTCCTACTGGAATGTCGAATTCCCAGGATAGGTTTTGCCATGATTTTCATATCCTTTTGTGGGCATGACCATTTTTGGCATCGTTGCCGGGGATGGTGTCAAGCTAAGAACCTGTCAGAAGTCATTGTTAGCAGTAGTTTAGTTTGTTATTCAAGCATTTTCAAATTCCTTCAATCCACCATTCATTTTATTGCATGCATAGAAGAAGAGGCACTCTAGGAAGATTCCTTCTTGACCTTCCATTCATTGATAATAATCCTGAACCAACTTATAATCTATTTGAGAAAGAAGGAGACCAAGATATCAATCCATTCACTGGAAACCTGTTTGTTCAATTGCCATTTGACCCAGTTGATGAAGAACCTAAGGAAAATTCATTTGCTCTGATACTCCATCAACCAAATATGGCACAAAATCCACCTAATCAACCTCCTGCTTTTGAGTTTCTCATCATTGCTCAGCAAGATACTGATAACCTTAAAAATATTCCTTCCTCATTACTCCCCAAGTTCAATGGACTAGTTATAGAGGACCCAGACACTTTCTTGTTCGAGTTTGACATCCTCTGTCGCAACTATGATTACACTTCAGATGCTCACAAATTGAATTTGTTTCCTTTTACTTTGAAGGAAGGAGCTCTTAGATGGTTCATGAGCCTGGGAAGGGATGTTTTCAATAGTTGGGCAGTCATGTGAACAAAATTTCTTGAGAAGTACAAGGAATATTGTAAAAGTGGTAGTAAGGGAGATGATATATTTAGAATTCAACAAAAGGAGGATGAAAGCCTGGAAGACTATATCTCAAGATTCTTGTTTTCCCTAAAAAATAATTCAGACCATACTCTCAATGAAGAATCTTAGAAACTACTTTTTCTAAGGGGAATCAGTGATACCTGTATAGATGCCCTGGACCTGATGGGAGGAGGTGATATAACCCAACTGCCTTGGGATGATATCAAGAAGATATGTCTCAACTACTCTCAAGCAATTGTTAAGAAGGGTAGAGGTCATCAACCCACAGTGGGAAAGTCCTCTATTAATGGAGTTTCATGGATGGAGATCACAAATTTGCTGTCTAATTTCAAGCAGGATATCATAAACAACATGGCTACACAGTTGGATACTATGCAAGCTCAAAAGAAACATGAGAAAGCTGAAGCAATCTTGGCTGAGTTCTGTCCACATTGCAGACAAAAGAAACGTGACTGCAGATTCAAGATCGTGGCTAACCTAGAGGCTAAGCAGCTACCTACTAACTTTAAGGTGGTAGAAAGTGATGATGACCAAGTATTTTTCATCACACAAAGGTGACCATGGGCTCAAAGACAAGGTATGCCTCAAGATCCTTTGACTTTTGGTAATCCTTATTCTAATTACAATAACCAGTGGCAACCTATATATGGCCCATCACAACCTTGGAATACTTCTCAATCTCACTAGCCTAGCTATCAGAATCCTCAATGGAAATCTCCTCAAGGAGGTTGGCAGCAGCCATAGGAACAATGGACTCCACCCCCAGGAAACTGGTTGCAGAACCCTCAATGGAGAAGTCCACAGCAATGGCAGAACCAATCCCCTACCTTCTTGTAGCCTCAGCAGCCACAACTTCAGGCCCTCATGCCACCTCCTGCAGCACCTGCAGCAAATACTGGCCCTCCAAAACAAACGCCTATGCCTACTCAACCATTTCCAAATCCTAATAACAAGCAACAACAACAATAGCCTATGTATTCTATAGAAGTCAATCAATATCCAACTTATGCCCTGAATATTCATGATATCCATCTCTGATCTGGAACCACACTTCCTACTCCACAGCCACTTGTAATTAAAGAGATTCCAGACTCTACCTCTGAACAACCAACTGATTATGCAGAACATATACCTATATCAAATACTATCTCTAAGGAGCATGTCCTACAGCATCAGTCCAAACTGCCTTTTCCTCAAAGATTGCAATTTACAACATCAAATTCTATGGAAGAGCCTACCTTTGATATTTTGGATTAGTTGAAGATTGTACACATTCAAATACCCCTTTTTCAAGCCATTAAGGATGTCCCAATTTATGGAAAAGTCATTAAGGAGGTCTGTTTGAAGAAACCAAGAAGAAAGAAAAAAGATCCCCAAACTATCCATGTTCTAGAACAATTGGCAGATATTATGTTAGGAAAAGTAGTCATTCCAAAATATACTGACCCTAGGAGTCCTGTGGTACAAATAAATATTAATGGCCAAATAATAAAGAATGTTTTGATTGACCTTGGTGCAGCCATCAATGTAATGACCAAGAATACAATGGAGTATTTGAATATTGTAAACATTCAGTCTACACCTACTATCTTGTAGCTTGCTGATAGTTCCACAATAAAACCTGATGGAATGGTAGAAGATGTTATTGTCATCCTTGAGTCTTGGGAATACCTAGCAGATTTTACCATATTGTCCACTAAGGCCACTTTGGGAAGATATCCTATCATCCTAGGAAGACCATGGTTAGCCACAGCTGATGCTTTTATAGGATGTCGTTCTGGAGACATGACAATTTTTGATGTTTAGTCAAGAAAGAAATTGGCTGTATACCCACTTGCTCAGCCTCAGCCAGATTTGTCTCAACCAATTTGGCCAGATTTAGGAGAAGAAACTGAAGAAGTCAATTCATTGGCTCAGCTAATGATGCTGCAAACTAATCTGTTTTCCCAGCTTCAAAGTGAGGATGACCTACTTTTCAATATTTTACAGTCCAATTCTAGTCTGAGTAGGCCATCTGTTGTAGATAGCTGTCTTCAGTAGTGTTTCCTACAACAACTAAATTCTGAGAACCTGTCACCTGAATCTCCTGTTGTTTATCAAAATTTTCTTCCTTATGAAATACAGACACCACCGTTATCAGCAGCCTCCATGAATGATCTTATCAAGCAAGTAGAAGTGTCTTCAGGCCGTTGTCTGAATATCAATAATAAGTTGCTTCAATTTCAACAAGCTGCCCTAGTCACAATGTTGCAAGAACAACACAGAGCTTTTGCATGGGACTATGGGGATATGAAGGGAATAGATCCTCAACTTTGTACTCATAAGATCTATATTAAGAAAAATTGTTCACCTGTCAGGCAGCCTCAAAGAAGGATAAATCCAACACTTAGGGAAATAGTTAAAATAGAGCTTCAAAAATTGTTTGATGTTGGTTTTATCTACCCCATTTCAGACAGTCAATGGGTATCTTCATTGGTGATTATCCCTAAAAAAGGTGGAAAATAGAGAGTTTGTGTAGACTACAAGGAGTTGAACACAACAACTAAAAAGGATCATTTTCCACTGCCATTTGTTGACCAAGTATTAGACTCATTGTCTGGGAAAAAGTATTTCTCCTTTTTGGATGGATATAGTGGCTATAATCAAATAAGAATCACCCCTGAAGATCAAAACAAAACAACTTTTACCAATCCATGGAGCACTTTTTCCTACTCTGTTTTACCTTTTGGCCTGTGTAATGCACCTGCAACATTTCAAAGGGCAGTCATCAGTATTTTTGCTGACATTTCTCATGATTCTATAGAAATCTACATGGATGACTTCACTACCTATGGAGTTACTTATGAAGAAGCATTAGCCAATTTAGAAAAAGTGTTGAAAAGATGTCAGGAGCAAAATTTGTCTTTGAATAGTGAGAAATGTTTTATGATGATGCAAGAGGGAATTGTTTTAGGCCATCATATCTCTCAAGCAAGAATTCAAATTGATCCTGCAAAAATAGAAGTTATTCTAACTATGCCAACACCTACAAAACAAAAGGATGTTAGAAGCTTCCTAGGACATGCTGGATATTATAGAAGATTCATCAAAAATTTCAGCAAGATAGCCAGTCCATTATATGCCTTATTGACTAAGGATTCTAAATTTAGTTGGACTGAACCCGATGACAAATCTTTCCTGCAGCTTAAGAACTTGCTTACTCAGGCACCTGTTCTCCAAGGACCGAAGTGGAGTTTGTCTTTCAATATACACATAGACGCTTCTGATTATGCAATAGGGGCAGTTTTAGGACAAAAAGAGGATTTTATTGAGCATGCTATATATTTTATTAGCAAAAACTTGCAAGGTCCTGAATTAAATTAAACTGTCACAGAAAAAGAATTGTTAGCAGTTGTGTATGCTTTAAACAAGTTCCGACACTATGTCACTGGTTACCAAGTATTTGTTCATACAGACCATGTAGTAATAAGGTACCTCATGAATAAGCCTGCCATATCTGGCAGATTAGCAAGATGGCTCCTATTGTTGTAGGAATTTGATATCACAATCATTGATAAACCAAGACAAGCTAATGTAGTGGTTGATTTCTTATCAAGGCTTCAAACGACTACACCTGGCACACCAGAGGTAATTGATGATAGATTTCATGATGAACATCTATTTTTCATTGTTGCTCGCACCCCATGGTATGCAGATATTGCAAATTACTTGGCAGTCAACCAGATTCCAACCCATTTTTCCTCAAAGGAAAAACAATTGTTAGTGGAGAAAAGTTTTAACTTTTCATAGATTGCAGATTGTTTATTCTACGCAGGACCTGACCAAGTCATGAGAAGATGTGTAAGGGAAGATGAAACCTATGACATACTGCATGCTTGTCATGATGAGCCATGCGGTGGGCACTTTGCAGCAAAAAGAACATCTATGAAGGTGCTTACTACTAGATACTATTGGCCTACACTACATAGAGATGTTGTAGCCTATACCAGAAAATGTGATAGATGTCAATGCATGGGAAGACCAACAAGGTCTAATGAAATTCCCCTATATCCTCAAGTGGTCGTCAGTCCCTTTGATAAGTGGGGCATGGATTTTGTTGGACCTATTGATCCTCCATCCAATGGGAAATTATATATTTTAGTTTGTACTGATTATGTAACCAAATGGGTGGAAGTGCAAGCAATGACTCATGCCTGTGACAACAAGGTTGCTAAATTCCTATATGAGTAGATCTTTACTCGGTTTGAAGTCACAAGGGAACTTGTCACAGATCAAGGAGCTCAATTTACATCCAATTTAATCACTACACTAATGAATGATTACAAGATCCGACGCAGGAAGTCTAGCCCCTATCACCCTCAAGCCAATGGTCAGGCAGAAGTTACCAACAGAGAAATTGAGGCAATACTTACAAAGACAGTACAGCTACATAAGAAAGATTGGAGCAGTCGACTTCCTGAAGTCGTCTAGGCCTATAGGACAACGTGGAAGACAACTACACTGTTTACTCTATTTGAATTACTCTATGGAAAGACTACCATGTTGCCAATAGAATTTGAGCACAAAACCTTGAGGACTGCTTTAGAACTTAATATTGACATTTCTCAAGCCCAAAAGGAACGACTCCTACAGTTGAATGCGCTAGATGAACTCAGAAAAGTGACCCTCCAGCATACAGAAATTATACAGCAGCAAAGGAAGAAATGGCATGACCACCATATCCGAACTAAGCAATTCTCTACCGGTGATTGGGCGCTGCTCTATGATTAAAGGTATAAAGAAAATCAAGGTAAACTCACCACCCGATGGCTTGGCCCATATGAAATTGAGAATGTATTTGATAATGGTTCAGTTCAATTAGTCACAATTGATCTTGTTTGATTCAAGCTACTAGTTAATGGACACCGTCTTTGGTTGTATCGTAAGCCAGTCTCAAAAGAAGAATTCATGCAGCAGTTTGTTCGGGATCCTGCCACTAATCTTCCTACAGCAAAAGGCTTTAGCCTTTCTCCTACAGCTTCACCATAATGTTACAATGCATGCTCATAATAAAGGTTTCCTTTTTAAGGAAACCCTTTTTCTTCTTTCCCACTCATCACCACATCTCACTTCCTTATCTTCCATCCCATCCATCCATTCCCTCCATGCATCTCATCGGTCTACGTCACCCATCCACCTCATTCATCTGCACCACCCTTAATTATGATTTTATTCCCAACTGTCATCTCATGTTGGAGTCGTCATCTTTCTTAGCACGTACATGCAATATCTTTTGTTGTCGCATCATTGATTTATTTCATTTTATTCATTTACTACTATGTCTATATCAATCATTATTACCCGATCTCTACCTATTCTTTAGTACATGTGTGGACACATGTCATATTTTAAGTAGGGGGCGGGATAATCCATTTCACTTACGCTGCTGTCACAACTATTTAGATATTTTTCTTTATTATTTTCTTGTACTTTCCAAATACGACTGGATGTTTCCATCCTAAATCGCAATTAAAACTGCTTGTTTAAGTAGTTGTAACAATTATTACATGCAAATATCTTTTGAGTTCATTCTTGCAAAAGAAGAAAAAGTGACGGCATGACAGAAAGAGCAGAGCAGAAAAGTTTTCTTTGGATTTTCAAAAAAAGAGTTTAAGTTTCAGCTGAGACAATTGTGAATATGGGTTGTCAACTGGTAAGAAATGAGCCTGTAGCTCATGAGATATTGACACAAAATCCTCAAACAGTTCAAGCATTCAGCCTATGTGGTTGGTTGAACTACTTTTTGAGGTTAGATACTTTCAATGAGGAAGCCACAGGCAAACTTTTAAGAACCCTTTCTGAAGGAGAGGCTACATTATGGGGTTTAGCAGTAGTTGTAACTGAGGAAAAAATTGCAGAGGTAACCGGGCTTCTAGCTGTAGGAGAGAATTTTTCTTCAGATGTTGTTTCTACTAGGGTAGAATTTACAGTACCAACAGATGGACCCTTGGAGGTCTCTAAGCAAGGATGCAAGCGAGTATCATTGCCTCCCCCATATCCAGAATATGTTTCTTTTATAATCAGGTACTTAAAATGTGAAGGCCATTTTTCTTACCTACATTCCTACCATTTTAAATTGCTGAGCCATATGAGGCATGGGTTACCTATTAATGTCCCAAAAATTTTGTTAAATCTTTTGAAGAAATGCACCCATGAAACCTAGAGAGGGAGGGATAATTTTGTTGCCCATCATGCCCTTATTAAACTGTTGATTGAACGCTCTTTGAGGGATGTGTCACCTCTTTCCTGGAAAGAATTTGTTTCCCAAAAGAGCCTGCAACTTCCAGAACCCCCTAGGGCACTTGCTAAACGGCATAAGAAAAAGAAAGAGAAAATAGCATCTACTAGTAGGGAAGCAGGGCAAGGGTCATCTGCTCCTGCAACACCTAGTCCTGCAGCGTTCACACTAGAGTCCTCTACCCGGGTGCAAACTAGGTCTGCCAGTAGAAGAGAAAAAGGAAAAACAAAGGCAGGAGAGTCATTTGGGGCAGAACAAACCCCAGAATCTAACCCTCATCCTCAGAAAAGGCAATGCTCTACTCCTGCAGCACCTTCTCCTACAACAATTTCTCCTGCAGCAACGCCTGTTGCCACCACAAGTTCACCATCATCTTCTGATAAGGCAGAGCCCTCTAGGAAATTCAAAAAGAGGAAAGCTACGAGAGCACCTCCAACAGCTACAACATTGCCAAGAAGAGTTTCAACAAGAAAACAATGTAAAGTCTCCCCTGATTCACCTCAACCTGAAGTTATTATAATTTCAGAGGAATCTGTAGGTTCTAAACATAATGTCTCTCAAGATGTATCTGAGAATGCTGCACAAAGTCCATTTGTTATTCTTGAAGAAGAAAAAATTGAGACAAGAGAAGTTGAGCATAATGAAAGGGGGGTACCAAGTCTCGATGACTTGGCTGTTGTGGCTATGCAGATTTCAAAGGAAGCACAGCCTTCTCCACTACAGCAACATGAATTCATCCTGCAGCAAGAAGAGGAACAACCTGAACAATTGGAAGTGGCCAATGAAGCTTCATTACCCCCTGAAACTTTTCAAGCCATGGTTGTTTACAAAAAGACATTTTTGATTGAATTCTTGGAATATCTTAGAATCACATGGAGATTGGTCACATTGCAGACCTTAAGTTTCTGCCACCTAGCCAAGACTAAAATGCAACAAAGTCTTTGGGAGGAAGAAAAGAAGAAACTGAAAAGAGACATTGAAAGGCAAAAATAGGAAATTCAGGAGTTAAAGGAGAAAATGAATGAAATGATGACAATAACTGGTAAGATTATGGAGTGTAGACCACCGCCTAGAGTTTATGCTCTGTGTCTCAAGGAACGATTTTTGTGGTTCCAGTTAATGAGAATTTCCAGGAATCTAGATCTTGTTATTCACACCACTAAAGAATTCTATGATGCATACCAGGCAACTCCTAATTGGCTAAGGAATTATTTGTGTGAATTTTATTTACATGGGTTTATAATTCCCTCTAAAATAGAGTGGAATCCACTTCTGTACATTGGCGACATTCATTTAAGATCACTCATGTCTTGGTGGCAAATGAAGCTAATTATGGCAGGAAATTGGAAGCATATGAAGAAGCCGAAAGGGGTGAGCCTATTCCATTGCGCCTTGAGAGTTCAGACCCCTATACAATGTTGAAAACCTGGCTTACTGTGGCATATGGCCATAATAATAATACATTCAGGATGAAAATATTTGATCTCAGAAAACAAGTGTATGATGAGTTTCAAGAACAGACATACTCATTTTGGAAGTTGTCATACTCCAGGATTGAGAAGAGATGGGAGAGATTGACTATTGGGTTAAGAAGGTCTGAGCCTCACAGTCCCCTGAATTTTACGGCAGCTCTCAAAAGATCAAATAGATACATACATTTGGGCCTTCAAAAGAGGTTTGAATTGTGGTTTCCCTTGACATTTAGACCTCCTGTGTTGATGTGGCCTCTTTATCCCTATCGAGCTACAAATATTAATGAAGATACATAAGCTCATAGGTATGAAAGGTGGCAAAGTTTCAGAGGTTTTTATTACAAATTCAGAACTTCATTTCAGGGTCATGCCTCAACCACTGATTTCAAAGAGACCACCAGAAAGTTTAATGCTGGAGGACCAGCATTAGGTTAAGTAGGGGGAAAATGATGAGCCCAAAATATGCTCATAATTTGGGTATCATGGTCTACTTTTAATACCCTTACTTTTGTTGTTTATGGTTGTTTAACTCTTTAGAAACCTTTTATTGGGGGATATCTTGTAGCAATACACTTTTATATTCCTGCAGCCTATCATGTTGATATGTCTATATTTATTACCCTGTTTGACTTCCCAAATGATTGGTATAACGCATGTAGTTTTTGAATGATGAAGTAAATTTGATATGTGATTAATAAATGAATATCATGTAGTTGCCATGCATGTTTCCTTTTGCTTCTGTTGCCTTGTGTTTCGCAGGTTGTTGAAGAAAGTATGAAAGAGGCAAGCGCAACTGATCTCGACCTTGCAGTAAATCCCATTTCCTGCACGACTTCGAGGTAGTTATTCTAGCGAAGACTCTTTGACCGAAATTGTTGGGAAGGAATTTAAATGTCAATTAATTTGGAAAGAGTGGAGTGCTGAATTCTCTCTGAACCATGTTGAGCGAATAAGTTCATTTATTTAGTTTGTTCCTCGATTCCAGGATACATTTACATCCACGTCTTTCTCTGTTAGGGTTAGTTAGTTAGTTGTTTTCCTGATTTAAATAAGTGTTCCTCCTGCACGAGTGAGAAACCATAGCGAGATAGAAAGGATATCATGTAAAAGTTAGTATGATAATAAAAAGTAGAGTATGTATGACAAGAGATAGATTTTTTTGTTAGTTTTCATATGAACAGAACAATGTACACCATTCTGAGTTTATGAATAAAATTTGATGAAGTTTTGAGTTCAATACTGGCATAAGTAGTTGATGCTTGCTAAGGGGGCCCACTTAGTAAGTATATGTAGTTAGTTAGTTAGTTGTTCATTTTTTGCTGATCATAAGTTATATTTCATTCTTGAAGTTTCTGTGCAAACTCAGTCTTATATTGTTGTTGTAGCATCAGGAATCCATCCCTATGTATTTTCCTACAGCATAAGGCCAATTCATAGTTTGTTTCTCAGTCGTAGCTGTTATGATTTCTGCTTTGGTTAAATTATGGTTGAGTTTAGAGAACTTTGCATTACCTTCATGTAATGTAGGTAGAACTATTTCCAAGTATTTATTTTTGATAGGTTGTGACTGGAACTAGTTCTTAGTGCACATACAGTGCCACTCCATTTCAAGTATACATTCCCTGGTTTGACAAGTAAATGAACAACCATGAAAAGATATTAGTCACCTGCTGGAATGTCCAATTCCTAGGATAGGTTTTTCCATGATTTTCATATCCTTTTGTGGGCATGACCAGTTTGTATTACTCAGTCTAGTTATTTAGTAGCTACCAAATAAATGAAATACAAAAAATGATTACACAATTCATTTGGTCAAATGGGAAGGGAAATAAGTAAAAGCATGCAATTAAATAGGAATGGTGTGTTAATGAAACTAGGAGGATTGTGATTGAAAGAACTAAAAAACATGGCATCTCCTTGGCTGGCAAGTGGATCCCTACAGACTTAAATAGAAAAGAACCAAGTAAAAGGTTCTAGTATTGAATATTATCCACTAGATGCTATCTAGAAAAAAGTGAAGAGTTGGAAACAACTCCCCATAAATTATATTCTATTTGGAAGATTTATAGTAATTACAACTAGATCAAATGTGTTCAAGAGTTTATGGAAAGCCTGAGGGATCATTATAAGTCAAATTAAGAATTGTGGGTATGTGAATCAAACTAGGGGTATTGTGTACCTTAATAGATCAATATGGTGGAACCTCTCTAAAATAGAAAAACCAATTGCTTTATTGCAAGGATGCTCAGCTAAAGCATGGCATTTAAAAGGAATTAGATGCTTTAAATATATAATATGTAATAACCAAATAAAATTATGGGTAGATATAAGTATTGAATTCAAGCTTCCTCCATCACATTGGAGAACATTCTCTATTTTTAGGGAGGCCTATAGAAACATTCAATTCCTTGGTTTCAATGTAAAAGATAATGAATTAATTGAAAATGGTACTTGGGTAGATGGTACTAAGATTCAAAAATTAAAACCTAAAATAATTTATAAAACCTTAATTTTCTCTCAAGACCTTCCAATCTATCTGAACAAATGTTGGGATATAGATTTATCAAATACATAGTGGTCAAAAACCTTTAGGCTACTATGGTCTAATATACTAGAACCAAAGATTACTTGCTTTAAATGGTTACTCATGTTGCAAAAACTTCCTTTTAATTTTTCCTCTTTAGTGTTGAGCATAAGGTTTGTATGTAAACATCCTAAAAGCATTAGACATATCTTCTTTGATGTTTGTTTGCAAATGATATCTAGAACATGTTTTTGGCTAATCTTATGGTATGGAGGGACAAAGGTAAGGTAAACTAGTAGCATATTATCTTTAGTTTTGTATAAGGTTTAAGTATGGCATATAATTTATTTTGGCTTACTTTATAAGTATGGGCAATCTAGAAGGCTAGCAATGAGGATGTTTTTTAGGGTATTAGGAGGGTACTTACTAAGTCTTTTAAAGGACTCACATTTCACAATATTATTGTGCAAGTGACCACAACTATGGAGAACTCAAAGGCCAAACTTGCGAAGCTACTAAAGGAAGGAGCTATGGGTTTCAACACGATAGAGGTTAAAGTAGGAAAGCTTTAGTGTCTTGATGAAGCCGATGATACCCCTTTCATGAAATTCTATCTAGAATTTCAAAATAAATACAAAACATACCTAGTTGTGGCATAGGACAAAGAGGTAAACATCCACCATAAGGTCAAATCAGACATAGTTCCACCAAAATAGCATTGAGAATAGGAGTAGATGAAGGGATGAAGAAAGGTTGATAAAACAAAAAGTATATAATACACTAAAAATAGTTTTGTTTTATTATGTTAACAAGTAACTATAAAAGATTAAATTCTATTATGTTCCCATGTAATGGTAAATGTATCTAAGTAGAGCTAGTAGTTACACACTACATACTTTGGTTTTCTTCAAAATAGTTTGTAACTTACTATGTTTATATGACCCTACATGTGTAGCATCAAAAATTATCATCCTTGAAAATTTCACACTAAGTCTTGCTCCCCCTATGTTCTTGGAGCTATTGTGTATTAATTACCCATTTTTATAAACATTCTTGGAAAATCAAACATGAGAATTCAAACAATGCATTTAATAATTTTTCCTCGACACTTTTGATTCCTAAAAGGAAAGAATATAGTATAGGGCGCATTGCACAATAAACCAACTAAGTTGGCCCCAAATTTGAATATGTTGGTTTTAGTAATTTATTAGTTTATTTTATAATTTCAAATGTTGGCTATCGTATTTGATTTTTAAGAAATTAGAAGAATTGCATATAAATACCTAGTCATTTTCACCGTTTTATGAAGTAAGAAGTAATTTCATTGATTAAATTAAGCATCCTAAAAAAGAATCCAAGAGCATTCAAGAGCATAATTATGAAGATTATTGCAGCATTCCATCATTCAAGCATCATGTCATGTGTTATGTAAGTTTTTCATATATTTTTGCATGCATTTTGTTTATGTGTATGTAGCATCATAAATTATATTCCCTTTTAGGAGATAGTACAATTTCATGCTTAGTTTGGACCTACTTTATTTCCTCTTGTATTTATGCATTTTTAACACCACTTAATCAGACCCTAATCTCCTAAATTATGCATTCTATGACCTATTTTGGACAATTTCTGAACAATTGCAACTAAAAATAAAATGCATTCATCTAATACATTGTACCCAACACCTAAAAACCCAAAATATAGGGTTGGGACACTCACGCCCTAGGCGTGAGTGTCCCCTACTTTGGCTTAAATTTGAAATATGTCGGAGGTAGAAATTTGTATGTGAGTTTCAATTGTCCAAGGTCAGCTATCAGGATCTAATTTATAAAAGAAAAAATAGACTATAAATACCTATTCTTTTCACCATTTGAAACTAGAGAAGAAAATGAAGGTAAGAATTAAGAACTTTGGAGAATAGAAGAAGCAAGAGATCATCAAGTAAATCTTAATTTGTAGATTTTCAAGTATAATTGCATATTTGATGAATTCTTATAACATGATTGAAGGTTGATTCCAATAGTAGAGCACGATGGATTGTAGGTTAGGGATATGTATTTAGCCATTTTCTTCAACCTAACAATGTGTTTCCTAGTGTTCTCATCTTCAAGCTTCCTCTTATTTGCAGCCTTGAGCAAGGTATCATTGTGTTTCAGATTTTCTAAGAGTGTTTTGATGTCTCTCTTAGTTAGATCTTGTCATTATCAGATATGAATATCTCTCTAATGCACTTGAGTAGGATTTATTTGCATTTTATCCCATAACAACCTTAGACACACTTTAGGTTAGGGCTCACACACTGTATTTTATTAGATCTTTAGCTATTTGTGGAGTTTAAGGTTATTATTTGTATTCTATTTTGGCCAACCTGATTAATATTTTGTGATGTTGTGGAGTCCTAATATAAATGGAAGAACAAATTAGTTGCAAGATGGGTGTGGTGGTGTCTATGGAATCATGTAGTAAGTAAAGTGAGTTGTGAAAAAGATAAGTTATATGTGTTTCAATCCCCCAGTCAGCAGAGTGTATTGTTGACATATGTGATTTTAAAATTTCATGTATCCTACTATTAGACAGTGAGTATCTTTAGTAGGTCCTTGTATCTTTCCCTAGCTTTATGCACCTTATCATGCAAGTCATTTGTATCTTTCCCTAAGGTTATGCGCCTTAGCATGCAAGTCCTTTAATGAGTAGTGCATGTAGTGAGGCTTTAAAAAGTTGTAATTTTGTAAGGAGTGAGCTTCATACATTATGAAATTTTTCAACGTGTTTTTTGCTTCTTGGGTTTTCCATGTATACTTGGTGTTACCTTGTGCATACATGTGTTCACTACTTTATCTCTAATTACTACTAATTTGATTAAGTGTTACTAATTTTGTTAAGTGTTGTTGATCCTATTAAAAGTCTTAATTTGCATTGTGCTAAAGCGTTTAATTTTTTGAAAATGTTGATTCACCCCCCCTCTCAGTATCTAGGTGTGTTCAATAAGCTATGGATAATTATGGCTTCAAAATTATTGATATGTGAATGCCAATATAAAATTTATTTGACCTTATCTGGGTCCATCTTTAACCCCTCGTTGAAAAAAATAAAACCTAAATAAATTAATTATCTTTTCATGAAACTAAATTTCTTCAAATTAACCATTAATTTTTCTTTCAATCTCTATAATATTTCCATAATATACAACAAATATTCCACTTTTGTGTTGCTGAAAAATTAAAATTTCATCTAATTGTACAATTACAAGTTTACTAAGGAAGGGTTTTAGTACGCCATTCATCAATTGCATGAAGATACTTGGGTTATTTGTTAACCAAAATGGAATTACTAGCCACACATTTAAGCCATATTTTTTCTTGAGCATAAGCTATGGATTCTTCTCTATCTTTGATCTTTATTTAATAATATTCACTCTTCAAGTCTATCTTTTTGAAGTATTTAGCTCCACTATGAAAATACATCATATTATCCATCCAAGGAAATGAGAATCTATAATTGATAGTGATGTTATTTATGGCTCTAAAATTTGTACACATATTCCATTCTCCATCCTTCTTAGGTGTGAGTACTATTGATAAAAAAATGGGCTCAAGCTTTCTATGATCAAAACTTTGTCAAGAATCTCCTACCTTACCTATGGATCTCTTCAATTTCTATTGGTGTCATCATGTAAGGAGTCTTTTTTGGTAAACTAGACCATCTAGTAGCAACCCATCTAATGGTTCTTTCATCACAATTTCTTAAAACTCTTCTACAATATCATGTACCTCCATCAAAATAAATCTTCCCTTTTCGCTAGTTTCTTAACCTTTGCAAAATAGGGAATAAAATCATAGCAATAAACTTATCTTTCTTCATGTCTCTCAATAACTTCTTCCTAATCACCAAATAAACTTGGGTATTCTTCTCTACTCACACCTTATCTTTCATGAGATTTAGAATTTATTCCTTTTCATTCTTATTTATGGTATACCAATTGTTTCATCATGGATGGCTTGTCTATCATAGTCCCAAGGTCTTTCCAATAGAAAGTGGCATGCACCCATTACTATAAAATCACATAGTATCTCATCCTTATAACTACCTACATGAAAATTTCCAATAAATTATTCACTTACAAATAGTTGATGTCCCCTTTGTAGCCATGACAATTTGTAGGGACTAGGTTGCTTCATCTTCTTTAATTGCAACTTCTCTACCATCTCCTCTCACTGTAAATCATTAGTTATTTTTCTTTCTATGATAACCATGTAGTACTTTCCTCCAAAACTACATTTGGTCCAAAACAAATTCCTCTATTGTGCTAGTTCCTCCTATTTTTTTGGTTTTAACAATATTTTTTCTCATAATGAAAGATTCTCCATCTTTTGGATATTCCCCATATATAGGTGAAGCAACACTTTCCTTTTCATTCGGTCCAGATGAATTCAGATATATAGATACATGTTATCATTATTGTTTGGTTGTATTTGTGAACACTCAAATTCTCTATTCCCTTCTTCTCCACATTGATAACATGTACTGATGAAACCTCTACCTCTTTGTCTGCTAAATTTTCCTCTCCCTTTGAAAGAATAAAGGGAAGGTCCAAAAAATGGGTGGCCAATTTGTGGCCATATTTTTAAAAAAGTTTTGAAAGCTCATAACATGAGCACACTAAAATGTGCTTGCATTATGGATTGGTGTGTCGAGCCTAAGGTTGAGCCACAATGAGCCTATAATGTGAGCGCATTATAACGTGCTCACATTATGAGATATTAAAAGAAGAAAAAAAGTAATTCAAAATCATTTTCATTGTGACGATGTTATTTTTCTGCTCGTGGCCAAAACCCTTCATTTTTGTGCTCATGTTTTGGGAGGAGAAAATCTTGCAAATTTTTCATCAAATTGTTGTTGTTTCGTCGCTAGGAGGTCTAAGAGGTAAAGATTGTTTGTTTTTTGTTGTGAATTTATTAGTTTTAGGTTGTTTTTGACATTTATTTGTTGAATTTGTAGGAGATGTTAATGAACCTACAAAACCTCCTCAAAATCCTCAATAAGCAAAGCAACAACAAGATCAACAAAATCCTCAAGTTCATCAACCACAACAACAAGCTCCTTCACCAATCCCTCAACATCCTTCTAACACTCAACAAAATTTAATGAGTGAAAGTGAAAATAATAAAAAACATTTAAGGAGTTAATCACGAGGTTGAACGATCCAAACAGTTCAACCATGGAAAGAAAAACACTTACAAATTCACTGAAAGAAATGTTAAAACATGTAGATTCAATCAACAAAAAATTAACTTGTTGGAAAGATAGGAAGCAGGTAGCTAGGAATTATTATCGGGATTTGAATTATCATATAAAGATGTACAAGATTTAAAAATTACAAAATTTGATTTGTGCTCATTATTTACTGACCCACACACAAATACAAATCTTAGCCTCAATGCAAAGAGGTTTCCTATCCATTGGTGCCACGACCAGTAAATTAGGACCTTTTTTGGGATAGGTGGTACATGGTTTTTGATTACCCACCATGCAACAATTGTGAAGTCCCACAATATTTCCTAAGGAAACTTTACTGTGAGTTCATCCTAAACAAAATCTTGAATTATTTTGATATGAGGAACTTCCAAGGGAGAGGTGGAGAGTTAGCTCAAGATAGAGCCAATGCACATCAGGATCCTAGGTAGCAAGCGAGATGGCCTCTCACTAGGCCACCTCATGAGCACATCATTATCCCTTCCATCGTGAAGGAGAGTGTTAAGGTAGACACTTTGTAGGCCATCAACTCTTTGACCCAAAGTGTCATCCAACATGCCAACCCTATATTGCAATGTCATCTAGGGGAGTTTTCGAGTGGTGAGCTTCAATCCCATTTGTGTTAGGCTTGCAGGGAAACTTGTTCATATGACCCCACCGACACTCAAGAGGCTACTACACAAGATAGGTTTGTAGCTATGGAGATAGTGAGAGTAGCTGACATTCTGAATGAGGCTTATGGCATTGATACTTAGGTAAATTTTTTGATTAGATAAGTAGGGGCCCTGACCCAATACAAAATGAAAAAAAGAGCCAAATAGCTCATAAAAATAGAGCCAAACAACTTAGGAAAATAGACTGGCAAAACATAGTGAACCAAAGAGAAATAGCCAGTCAAAACAAACAACATAGAACTATTCAAGGAGCAGCACTTGAACCAAGTAAATCCTCTGAGGGCAAGTTAAACAAGACCGTGACCTTCTTAGAAGGATGTTTCTTCTTTCTATGAATCGTAGTCTAAGGAGAATCAAAAACTAAAATCGAGAAATTTTGATCAGAAGGGGAAGACTCCCCTCTAGAGTAGCAAACCAGAGGAACAACTGAAATATCAGGTATAGCATCTGAAACTAAGCTTGAATTTGTAGGACTTACTGCAACATTTTCCAATACATTGGCCTCAGAGGAGGCAATACAAAGAGCATTAGGGATAGCCAAGTCCAAAGGTCATACAACAGTATCCACAAAAGGAACAACACCCACCACAACCGAGTCAGGTGAAGTAGAAACTAGAATTTGAGGAGTATCATCCATTACAACACTCATATTACGCCTCACACAAGGGGAAGTAGGCCTAGATTCATCCTCAGAGGAAGAAGCAGAGTCAGCCATGGGGCGAACTATTAAGTGTTCACGTAGTGAATTCTTCCACCAAGTAGAAGAAGAAACAGGTTAGGAGATTTTAGAGCAATAACGAGCCAATAGGCCAACAAAAAAACATCTGTAGTGAAAAGGAAGAACCTCATAATCCACAAGTTGATACCAAGACCAACCATTAATCTACAGCACAACCTATCCAGGTAAAGCCTTCGATAGATCAACCTCCACTAGAATCCTAGTGAAGGAAGTATGAATGAAATTCTCGGAAGCCTTATCCACATTCAAAAATCTTCCAATAGCATTACCAATTCCCTCATAGGCAAAGGAACACTAGAATTGTAAGAGAAATAGGGAAATCTTACCCAAATAGGCATCACATCCAAAGGTTGTTTCAAAAGGTTAAAAGAAAAAACCCAAGGTCTCAAGGAAAGGGGATAAGAATCCCACATCCATAGACCATGATCTAAAACAACTTGTCTGAATTCAAGAGAATTAAAACTCACCACCAAAAAACCCCTTGCAAAAGGGTAAATCGCCATCATGCCATCCACCAAAGGAGACCAGTGATTGGTAATCCAAAGGTGCAAGTTAGGAAGAGAAGGCCACAAGTGACAAAATCTACAAATAAGAGAATTTTTGGAATAGAAATCTATATTATCAGAAACTTCCTTACCAAGAGAAACAACAGGAGCAACCGCAGCACAATGCATAGGCTACACAACACCCTCCCAAGGTCTCTTAGAATTCACAACATCAGCATAAGCAAATTTCCCTTCCCGAGAGGATGGGGACAACCCAAAAATAGTAGCTCCAATAGCCTCCTCAACCCCAGGAGGTGAGGAAAATGCAGCATCATTAGGGACCCCAAAAGACCCCCAGATCAATAGTTTAACTCAACCGCTCCAACCAAGGGCACAACATAATCCTTCCACCTTGCACAAGGCTGAATAGAGCCACACTGCACTGATGCATTAGCACCCGTAGACACACCCACAACCACCCTAGAATCTGCCACTCCCACCGAAGGCACAGAAGAAGGAGGAACTGAAAGCACATCTGGCATAATAGAGTCAATTTTAACAGTGCCTGCGCCAGCTGAAACACCAAACTCCTTACTCATAGAAGCCACTGTAGAGATGGGAGGATCAAAAAGATCCACGACCAGCATACATTCTGGTGACGACGTAGCCAACCAGGAGGATTTCAAGATAGGTGAATTAAAATTCGCTGCTAGGCGGGAGACTCCAGAAGGTTCCATTTGAAAAAAAAATACTAAGGTAAATGGTAGCATGTTCATTGAATTTAATTTATTAAATTTCAATTTTGAAATGCAAGATTAACTAATTTATTTTTATGATTTTAATAAAATTCTAGGGTCACAGTGTTGATACTGGATACACTGGCCCTAAACCTGGTTATTACTCCACCACATCTATTGTTGAGGTATTTAACTAATAAACAATTATAAATTTATTACATGTTAATAGCATTGGTCTATGAATGGTATTCTAATATGTGATTTTGGATGTTTGGAGGGAACACCTCCTAGTGCTAGTGGATTTAGACAAACCTACATGAAGGTAATAGAGTAAAGAGCTTAACTAATGAATTGTACTTAATAGATTTGTGTAGTTTATATTCATATCATTGATTACATTGCATTGCACATCTTTCAAACTCAAAGCATTACTTAACATTCCATAACTAATAACTAGATGTTGATAGATGACAAAATTTCAACTACAATATAGTTGTTTAGAAATTCAACATAAGAAGTGATGCAATGACTTCACATAGCATAAGTAATAAGTAGGAGCAGCTTCCAATTTCATTTTCTTGTCATGGCATTCCATGATACCACTTTTAACTGAGGCATTTTTTCAAATAGTTTGCTACCTTGTCTATGCTATGCATTTTTGGAAGAAATATATGAAATAATAATAGTAGGCAATAGCATAGATATGGAAATGAGTTGTTTGAAAAAATTTCTCAAATAAATGTGGTCTCATGGTGATTCCCATCACCATGAGACCCAATTTCTTTGAGGCACTTTTTCAAACAGCCCACTGCCTTTTCTATGGTACCACATTTTCCATACAATTTTACCAAAGCATTTTATCAAATAGTTCATTTCGTTGCTGCTATGGCTAAAAGCCTAAAAAATGTGCTTTCCAACAAACTATGGATTCTTGGAAAAAATATATCAAAGCACAATAGTAAGCAATAGCATACACAAGGTGGTGAGTATTTTGAAAAAATGCCTCAAAAAAATGTGGTCTCATGGTGATGGAATGGCATTCCATCACCATGAGACCACATTTTTTTAGGCATTTCTTCAAACAGCTCACCACCTTTTCTATGCTACCACATTTTCCATACATGTGTACCAAAGAATTTTATCAAACTACTCACTTCCTTGCTGCTATGGCTAAAAGCCTAAAATAGGTGCCTTCTAACAAACTATGGATGCTTGGAAAAAATCTATCAAAGCATAATAGTAAGCAATATCATAGTCAAGGAAGTCAGTAGTATGAAAAAATTCCTTGAAGAAATGTGGTCTCGTGGTGATGGAATGCCATTCCATCACCACGAGACCACATTTCTTCAAGGAATTTTTTCAAGCAGCTCACTACTTGAAGAATAGAAACCAACCCTTTAGCCAAAATTCCCCTCCAAATTCTTTTCAAGGTCCTCATCCTCAATTTACCAATCCATGGAACCTTCCATGTTTTATTCCATTTGTTCATGTCCCCACCCCTCCATTTTTATGTCATGATCACCCTCCATCTCATAACCAAGACCACACTATACCATCCACTCCATCCCAGCATAATACCATAGAGAAAGCAATGAACTATTTGAAAAAATTCCTCAAAGAAATGTAGAATTATGGAGATGGAATTTCATCAACATGATACCCCATTTCTTTGAGGCATATTTTCAAGCAGTTCACTGCCTTCTCTATGCAACCATAGTTATTGTACATGTCTACGAAAGCATTTTATCAAATGGTCCACTGCCTTACTGCTATGGGTAAAAGCCTAAAAATAGGTACTTTCAAACAAGCTATGGATAGGGAAAAAAGTAAGCATGATACTCAAAAATATATAGTTTAATAAGTACTCAAAATTTTGTTCATTATCTCATATATTATAAGCCATGACCTCGATTGCTATTGTAGTTTTCATGATTGAATATTTTTTTATTTTATTTTTAGATGTTGCAAGCGAATACACCTCTGAATTTTCATAGGGAAATGGAGCTCATTGTTTCATCTATTATAGACTCATCAATGGCTCTCATAGGGGAGGTATGAGACAAATTACTAAATTTCAATTTACATTCATTATTATAGCTATTAGTTGTGAAAAATCAAACCATTATTGATTCATAGTTTAATTTCTCTTTGGATGGTTTATATAGGGCTTCATCATGCCTCAACATGGTAATTTGAATATTTACCTCATGGAGAGTGATCATCAGATGGCCGTAAGTGATTATTTTGTTAAATATATCATTTTTATAATGTAATTTCTATATATTAATGTCTTTACTTGTTATTGTAATAGATAAGACTTGACTAAGAACTAAACCCTAGGAGGAGCACCAAGAGCACTCCTCGACCGTAGACTATTTAAGGGTGATCCCAGAATAGTGGTTTACACTTTTTGGGACATCCTAATTTTTGTTGAAATCGCATATTTTTAGAAAATATAATGATTTAAGCCTTTAAAAGTTCAATTTAAAGGATTCCAATTGAATATGGTTTAATCAAACCTCCTTATATCAAACCCCCTTGGATAGAACCCCACTAGTTTTAAACAATACCTATAATGGATTATCTTTTACACCTATCAAAATGTTGATAAAAAATCACTTTTGATTTACCTTTTGGGGGATCAACTAAACTCATTTAAAATTTATTTTTTGTGTGTATTCCTTATTATAAGCTTCCCAAAAATTATAATTTTAAATATATTTATTTGATTATTAGATTTTTTTTATTTCTTGTGAATGTAGGTTTTTCACCGAAAATCAAGCTCTTTGTTCTACACATGTGGAAAAATAGTGGATTACCTAAAACAAATTCTAAAAATTATGTTTGTGCTAGGTATTTATGTCTTTGATCCAACAAAAAAAATAAAATTGAATTTTGATATATACAAAAAAAATTATGTTGTTTACGGTCTACCTATGTCTAAATTGTAATTGATTTGACTTCAAAACTTAATTAAGAAAAAAATATCCAATAAAACACTATGGGGTGATCCCATAATAGTGGTTTACAATTTTTGGCCAAACTGGACACTAAAATTATTATTTTTAACTAAATCTTCACATTCGGGCACCTATAGTGGCTAAACTGTGAGGAATTTGGAGATGGTGCAAACTAGAGTCTCATCAAATTTTGTCTGTAGATTCTAAAAATATTTTTTTCAAAATTTTTGGAATCAAATTGCACTTTTTTTTCCATCTCCCACGAAAAAATGATTTTTTTCAAAAAAACATTTTTAAAAAGTGACACACACCGTATAACATAACTTTTTTTCCATGAAGGATAAAATTCTAATTCTTTCAAATTTAGATTTGTAACTCTAATATCTAGTGCTTCCACTTGGTTAGATAGTTTTTTATTGAATATTTTTTCCTTGATCAAGTTTCAAAGTCAAATGAATTACAATTCAGACACAACGCGACTATATAACGCGTAACTTTTTTTGTATATGTCAAAAAAATTTATTTTTATTTTTGTTGGATCAAGGACTTCAATATCTGCTGCACTCATATTTTTTAATTTTTTTTTTTGATAATCTTCTATTTTTCCATAGGTGAAGAACAAATAAATTCATTTTCGATGAAAAACCTATGTTTAATAAAACTTAAAAAACAAATACATAACAAAACCAAAACATATTAAAATTATATTCATTGGATAACTTGTTATGAGGAATACCATAATCATTTGAAATAAATTTTAAATGAATTCATTTGATCCCCCAAAAGCTAAATAAAAAGTGATTTTTTATCAGCATTTTGATAGGTGTAAAGGAGACGTATTTATAGGCATGGTTTAAAACTAGCGAGGTACTATCCAAGGGGGTTTGATCTAAGGTGATTTGATCAAACCCTCTTCAATTGGAATCCTTCAAATGGAACTTTTTAAGGCTTAAATCATTATATTTTCTAAAAATATGTGATTTCAGCTAAAATTCGTTCCTCTCAGGAATTGTAAACCACTATTATGATAGCACCCTATGAAATCAAATGAAAGTGTTATATATCATAGTTACAAATCTAAATTCGAAAAAATTAGAATTTTATCCTTCATAGAAAAAAAGTTATGTTGTATACGATGAACACCACTCTTTAAAAATGGTGTTTACTATTAAAAACTAGTTTTCAAAGGAGATGGAAAACAAAATGCAATCTAATGCCAAAAATTAAAAATATATATATAAAAATATTATAATCTACATACAAAATGTCACAAATCAATAGTTTGCATCATCTTCAAATTCCTCATGATTTAGCAGCTATAGGTGCTTGGAAGTGAAAATTTTGTTAAAAAAATTCAGTTCAATGTCCAGTTTGGCCAAAAAATTTAAACCAGTATTGTGGGATCACCCTAAATGAGTGATAGACGTATCACCATCCAATCAAAAAGAAAAGGGCAAGAGTTTATTTTGAAAGCATGGAGAGCAATGATTTTGATTCCAGAGCCATTTGTTGTATGCCTATATGGCATTTTTTGTACATATTTTGTATTGGATATATTTGACATTGTATTCCTATATGACATTCTCATAAGCCTATATGGAAATTTTGTACATATATTTTATACTTATATCGACACATATTGATGTATGCCTACATGCCTATTTGGTTAATACAATTTTTTCCTATCATTAGTGTCCATATTTGCATTATAAATACATGATTCAATAGATATGAGTTATGTGTATTCAAGTGTATACTTTACAACTTATGTGTATTCCAATGTATACTTTGTGACTTACATGTATTCCAATGTATACTTTATGACTTATGCACGTGTTGTCATGTGTATACCTTGTAATCATGCATATACTTTGTATTAATTTATGTATACTATGTATTTTTGTGTATACTTCAAGGCTTACATTTTTTTGAGTACTTGTGATTCCCTTATTCACATGTACATGCTTGAATTGTTCACATGTAACTTACTAATTGGTTATCCCTAGCATTGATCATTGTTGTCCTTCATGGTTTGTCTTGAATATTAATTGATTAATGCTAAACAACTTTATTAGTTGATGCTAAACAACTTCAATATTTCTAAGAATACTAGTAGAGTTACAAATTCCAAAATTGTACAAATTGAAAAGAAAGGATTAACTATAAATAAATGCACTAATTATTGACTTGATAATTGATTAAGAATGAGTATAATATATATCAAGAGATGAACCTTTTAGAATGACAACTACCAACTAGAAAATAGGAAAAGCATTCCCAATACTTTGAAAGCAATAATCCACCCAAAATTGCAACGGGAGAGAAGGCTTATTTAAAATCTTTGAGCAATGTATTTCCTAATGCTCCATTGTTCTTACATATCTCAATTCAATTTAAACCAAAGAGTTCCATGAAATGTTTTATCTAAAAGCAAAAAACACATTTTCAATTGGTATTCCATGAAATGTTTCATAAAAGGATTCCAATATATTTAATCTTTTGATTGGAACAACTCAATCAAGAAAAGGATACATAATCTTCACAACACTTGCAAAAAATAATCATCATAGTTGATGATGAGTAGTTAACTTCTTGACACATTATCATACAAACATTTATCTTGAATAGTCTTTAAACATTTTCACAGCATAATCCTCATAGTACAGAATGAATTGTTATGTTCTTGATCCATCACCACATAAACACATCGAAAGATGTATATGTCAACTTTTTGCAATATTATTTCTTGTATAGCAAATGGACTTGGGAGAAAGCTTTATAATTTATAATACAAATAAGAAATGGACTCAAGGGAGAAAACTTTATTTATCACACCAAATAATAAATGTACGTGAGAGCATTACTTGTTTCTCTTAGACTCCAATTTTCAAGCATAGCAAATCATTTCAAAGGAAAATGACAAAATGCTTCACAACCAAAGTTGTTAATTGAGGAAAAATAAAATGTTTCCAAGTTCCACCATTGTACGCATTTACAATTGGTTGTATATTGTTGTAAGGGAAAGGAGGATAATTAAAAAACATCTTGTGCTTGCTAGTCTTCAGGATGATCATATGCTTTTTGTGTGTAAAACTTGGACTTATCAACTATCGTGTGTATGTTTCACTTTTTAATTTTTTTGCATGCCATCATAAGGGATCAAGTTAGTTGAACGTAGCCCAAAGAAATTCCACATGTGAAGGTGTGAAAGAGGACCATGCCTAGCATAAAAGTACCTATCAGGTTGCGTTGGAGTAGTTTGTTTGGTCACATGAGTTGCAAAATGAAAGTTGCGCCACTTTACAACTTTACACTGCTTGCATTTGACACTTTTTCCATCAAGTGAAAATTTGCACCACGGGAAGACAACTCTAATATAACAAAAACTGAGAGAGGTTATTGTGGAGGGGCCCAATGTGATCCCGTAGGATCAGACAGAGAGTTCGTAAGAATCACGGTTTTTGAGTAATATTCTATCAAAGATTGCTGCCCTTTTGCACTTTTGACCCTTAAGGGATCAGGCCGATTGAACGTAGCTCAAAGAAATTTCTCATGTTTGGGTGTGAAAGAGGAAAATTCCTAGCATAAACATACCCATTTGGATGCATTGGAATAGTTTGTTTGGTCACACGAGTTGGAGAACAAAAGTCGCACTACTTTGTAACTTTACACTACTTGCATTTGACACTTTTTCCATCAAGTAAAAACTGGACACCACAGGAAAATGACTCAGAGCTAACAGAAACCAAGAGAGGTTATTGTAGAGGGACTCAATGCAATCCCATAGGCTTAGACGAATTGTTCGTAAGCATCATAATTTCTGAGTAATAGCCCATCAAAGATTGTTGTCCTTTTACACTTTGGACCCTTAAGGGATTGAGCCAATTGAAGGTAGCTTGGAGTGATTCCGTGTGTTTGGGTGAAAAAGAGGACCACTAGCATAAACGTACCCATCCAGATGCATTGAAATAGTTCATTTGGTCACACGAGTTATAGAACAAAAGTTGCACCACTTTGCAACTTTACACTGCTTGCATTCAACACTTTTTCCATCAAGTGAAAATTTGACACCACAGGAAAACGAATCCAAGATAACAAAAACCAAGAGAGGTTATTGTAGAGGGGCCTAACATGATCCTATAGGCTTAGATGGAGAGTTCATAAGCATCATTGTTTCCAAGTAATATCTTTTCAAATATTGTTGCCCTTCTACACTTTCGACCCTTAATGGATCGATTCAATTGAACATAGCTCAGAGAAATTCCGCTTGTTTGGGTGTGAAAAGGACCATGCATAGCATAAACGTACACATCTAGACATGTTGGAGAAATTCATTTGGTCACATGAGTTGCATAATGAAAGTTGCACCACTTTGGAACTTTACACTACTTGCATTTGACATTTTTTCCATCACATGAAAGTTGGACACCATGGGAAAATGACTTTGAGATAACAAAAAATAAGAGAGATTATTGTAGAGGGGCCCAACGTGATCTTGTAGGTTTAGATGAAGAGTTCATAAGCATCACAATTTTTGAGTAATATCCTGTCAAATATTTCTTTCCTTTTGCACTTTGGACCCTCAAGGGATCGAGTCGGTTGAATATAGCTCAGAGTGATTCTGTTTGTTTGGGTGCAAAAGAGGACCATTCCTAGTGTAAACGTACCCATCTAGACACGTTAGAATAGTCCGTTTGGTCACAGAAATTGCAGAACAAAAGCTGCACCATTTTACAACTTTACACTGCTTGCATTTGACACTTTTTCCATCAACTGAAAACTAGACACCATGGGAAAATGAATCCGAGATAATAAAAATTGAGAGAGGTTATTGTAGAGGGGCCCAATGCAATCCCATAGGCTCAGATGGAGAGTTCATAAGCATCATAGTTTCTGATTAATAGTTCATCAAATATTTCTAGCATTTTCCACTTTAGACCCTTAAGGGATCAAGTTGGTTGAATGTAGCTCAGAGTGATTCTACATGTTTGTGTGCAAAAGTGGACCATTCCTAGTGTAAAATTACCCATCCAGACATTTTGGAATAGTCCATTTGGTCACATGAGTTCTAGAACAGAAGTTGCACCACTTTGCAACTTTACACTTCTTGCATTTGACACTTTTTCCATCAAGTGAAAACTAGACACCACAAGAAAACAACTCTGAGATAACAAAAACTGAGAGAGGTTATTGTAGAGGGGCCCAACATGATCATGTAGGCTTAGATGAAGAGTTTGTAAGCATCGAATTTCCTAAGTAATAGCTCATCAAAGATTTCTATCATTTTGCACTTTGGACCCTTAAGGGATTGAGCCAATTGAACATAGCTCAGAGTGATTCCGTGTGTTTGGGTGTGAAAGTGGACCATTCCTAGTGTAAAAGTACCAACCAAATATATTGGAATAATCTATTTGGTCACACAAGTTGCAGAACGAAAATTGCATCACTTTGCAACTTTATAGTAGATGCTTGCATTTGACACTTTTTCCATCAAGTCAAAATTGGACACCGTGCAGAAAAATGACTCTGACATAACAAAAACTGAGAGAGGTTATTGTACAGGTTCCCTATTTTATCTCTATGTCTCAAACAAAATTCCTATAACTGACACGATATCCGAGTAATAGGACGTCAAAGATTGTTGTCATTTTGCAATTTGGACTGTTAAGGAATTATGTTGCATGAATTACAAATGTTTGAAGGTAGCAATAAATTTCAAAATTTGGGTAAACCTCATTAGAAATTTTTATTTGAATAGACTGTATGCTATATTGATATTGATATATAATCATTAGGTTATTTGTTTTAATAAATGAATTTTTTATAATAATTTAGTCAATTGGTGTTAGTTTTAATAGGGAGAGAATAAAAGAAGAAAAAGAATGATTAGTAACCATCAATGGTTATTACACTCACTATATTAATAATATGATGTTTACAATAAAATGATATTTATGTGGATGTCCTAATTCTTTTGTTTGTGCTACAAATATCTAATATGTTTCATACACCGTTCTGAAACCCAAGTGCTTGTACTTGTAGGCACAATGCCTTAGGTACTCCATTCTCAGAGATCCTTTACAATCTCACTCATACATTCAAGATTATCTTATAATGTCTACATCATAGGTGCTCATGATGATCTTAACTTCAAATGAACAACTTGAGATTCCCTCTCTAAGCTTTCAACATCCTCTTTTATAATGGCTTCAAATCAGAATTGATATTTTTGAAGATCATCAAAATAAGGATGTTGCATTGCTTCACATGCTCTTTTATAATGTGTATGGAGGTATCCAACAATGATTCATATCTAATGCACCTATTCCCTTGAAGTTTAACAGGTCCTGCTATGGATTGGTTTTCTCATCTACCTCCCAACATAATTTGTTTTCAAGAAATCACTGATAAATTCATCGATCACTTCTCCTTCAATCTTGCCATGGACGTTAGTCTAGATGAAATATATACTCTTAGAAAAAACAAAGGGGAAACTTTCACTAATTTCTTACAATGATGGAGACAAAGAGCTAGTAAAATTAAGTGGCCTCTTCCCGATGAACAAGTGGGAATCACCATATCCAATCTACATCCAAATCTATCTTTCCACTTGAAAATGCAGTGCATCACATCATATGACAAACTTGTCCCTAGAGCCCTTAACATCGAAAGAGATCTAATCTCACAAGGAAATACTCAAGCTTATAAAGGCAACCGTCCCTCAACTAGTTTAAATGAGAAACCTTGTGCCTGGGAAAAGAACAAAAATGTAACAAATGATGGCATGGTAGATGCTAAGGTCATACTAAGTGCTCCTATACCTAACAACAATCAAGTTGCTAGCATCCAACCAACTATGCAAAAAACACCTCCTCAAAACAATCACATCAACAATGCCAACATGCAACAAAGGAAAACCACTAACAGGAACAACTATCCCAAACACAAGTACACACAGTTATCAGAACCCATCAAAACGATCATGAAGAAGTTGGTAGAGTCAAATCTGATAACACTTCCCAACTTTGAAAACTACCAAGAACCACAAGAGAAACCATCCTGGTAAAACGAGCGTGACCTTTATGACTTTCACAAAATAAAAGGGCATAAAATAGCAAACTACATGAAACTTAAGAATGTCATTCAATACCTCATAGAAAATGGCACCATATCTATTGAGGTACCAGCTAGAAATTAGGATCTTAAGATATACAAGAACCCTATGCCATATCATAACAAAGTAAATAACAACAACAAGGCTAAGTATTACACAAACGTACAACATACCTATTCAACATAGCGGCTTCCTATGATAGCGTCATTACTGTCCTCGCCATCAAAGGAGCTAGTGAGGAATGTGGAGTCACCACACCACATGGAAAAATAACCATTTAAGGAGTCCCATCTCAATCTAGGACACAACCTACTTTTCCCACATCTAATCCTAGCAAGTACAATCTTCTAGATCCACTTAAGTAGATCCCCGCATAGATATATATCTTAGAATTCTTAAGATTGTCCCCTACACAGGGAAATATTGGAGAAATCCTTGTCTGAGTCATCTATTAGTGAGAATATTGATACTAGTCAGTTTCAAGCTATGGTAGGTCACATCACCAACCATCTTCTCACCTTCTCCAATCAAGACCTACCATCACAACCATCTCATAACTGTGCTTTACACCTTGAGGTTATCATTCATAAAAACAAGGTCAAAAGAGTCTTGGTAGATGGAGGTGTTGGTCTGAACATTTGTACCCTTCAGTTGATCAAGCATCTAGGCTATTCAGAAGATACTATTGAGAAAGAAAAGAGTACCACCATCAAATCATATGACGACCAAGAACGGGTATCACAAGGAATCATTGCACTTCCCACTGAGGTGGGAACTCTTATTACAGAAACTACATGCCAAGTGCTTGATCTTGATCTTCCCTATAATATCCTACTTGGCCAACCATGGATCCATTTTCTAGAAGCTATAGCCTCGACCTATCATTAGTGTGTAAAGTTTCCTTTCGAAGGCAGAGAAATCACTATCCATGGAGATCTTGAGCCTTTTTACTACTAAAAAAGTATTGAGACCAAGTTCTATAAGATACCCCAAATACCCAAATATGATGAAGGGTATGTGCAGGATCATGATGGGCCAAAAAGTGGTGATATGATGGGTATGTGTAGGGTATGTGGTTGATGATTTTTTTTAACCCAAAATTGATCAAACAAAAAGGGTTTTTAAAGTAGATTCTCATCTTTCCACCAATATAAATTATGTTTTAATTTGATTTTAATAAATGATATTATTCATTTTCTATTTGAATTACGACTAAAGTCCTAATTGATAGGTTGAATGAAAAACACCTATAGCTTTCAAATGGTATCACATTTTTTGAATCTGAAACATGTGTCACATTCTATGCTTCGTATACTATAAGATTAAAAAAAAATGAATTTCATGAAGTTTTGACCAAGTTAAGGTGGTCAAACATACGAGTTTTTATATTTATTAAAAGTTCTAATAAAAAATTCATAATTAATTATTTACTTGGAAAATAATTACAAAAAAATATGCATCACATCTGACATGAGTCCTCTCTTATATCTAAAATCTTATAAAAATATTATCATTTTATTGTGGTTAGGGTGGTCAGATAGACACCTACTTCTTATTTTTTCCCGAAATTTAAGTACTACTACATTGAAATTTCAAATTTTCACCAAATAGATTTTTTTTTAAATAAACCTAGTATTTTAGAAACTATCAATTTGTTATAGATTCTATTCTTACAAATTTTTGAAATAATATAGATAACTTATTCAAATTTTTACGTGAAGTTGCCTAACTCTGATTTTTCTAAATGTTTTGCCACTTAAGGGCCTGTTTTTTCCATGTTGATCCTACACATACCCTGAAGAGCCTACACCATCAAGCTCATTTATTGACCCATCATCCCTGGCATCTACTTCAGTAGTAAAAGTATCCATTGTGTAGAGTATACCCGACATCAAAGCAGTGATCCAAGATGATGGTCTTGAGTGGAAACTACAAGCTATTAAAAGACACCTTTGTCTTAGGAGAGTCACCTATTTCTCCTTAAACTCATGGGAAACCCACATCTAGCACCAAAGAACCCAAAACAATCAAGATGGCAACTACTACCTTCACCAAGTGGGGGGGTTTGAAACAAGAAGATGTTAATGAGGAAGATATCTCTAAACTCCTCTATCAAGATGAATGACCTGTCCTTGTTCTTCACATGGAAGATGATAACAAAGGCCCACAACTCATGTAGAATTGGGGATATAACAAGAATGAAAAGCTACGACAAAATGATAATGGTTTACTAGAACCCATCGTTCCAAAGAAATTAATAAAGAATTTGGGCTTAGGTTATACTACTAGCAAGGTCACACTTATTGGCAAAGGTGTTTCTGCTAAATGAGTTGAGGCTTCCTCTTGGTTACCTACACCGTGTGATACAACCTTGGATTACTTTCCCCTTGATTTTGTGTACCTATTTGAGAACAAGACCCTCTTTATGATATCCATAACATCCTTTCTCCCAAGAAACCAACCAATTGAAATATGCCTAGTATACCCACAACTTATTGACATGGACCAACAAGGACCACTGACTCTAGATTTATTCAAAAATGATGAAGCAATATCAAAATTCATGGGACTCCATGACAACTTATCATGGGAAGATCACAAAGAAGGCTTTGACATAGAGCTCGACACAGGGGCATCATATGTGGAGATGATAGAATACTTCAGTCGAAAAATTAATGAAATTCCACTAACATGCAGATCCTTGAGTGACAACCACCGAGTGACACTCTCTAATCCTAAAATAGTAAAAATAAAGGACACATTCAACAGTGAAAACCTCTCTGAGACACCCAAGGATAAGGGATTCAATCTCCCCCTTAGTGAAATGCATCCAAAAAAGTCAACAATACTAGCAGAAAAGGACACTCCAATCAATGTGGGAACAAAAGAAGTGCCTAAGATCACTTTCTATATGTTAAATCATTGTTGGATAAAGAACAAAAGAATCTTGTAGCATTCCTCAAAGAGTGAAGAGATAACTTTGCATGGTCATACACAGATATTCCAGGCCTTGATCCTAAAGTAGTTGTGCATCACTTAGTAGTCTATCCTAAAGCCAAGATAGTCAAATAGAAATTAAGGAAGATGTGCCCACAGATAGCACTCTTAGTGAAACTAGAGTTACAGAAGCTTCTTGGTGTAGGATTTACCTGACCAATAGATTATCTTAAGTGGCTTTCAAACGTGGTACCAATCTCAAAACCCACCGGGGGCATCATAATATGCATTGATTTCAAAGACTTAAACAAAGCATGCCCAAAGGATGATTTCCCTCTTCCTAACATCGATCTCATTGTGGACTTAACAATTAGGCATGAAATGCTATCACTCATGGATGGTTTTTTAGGCTACAATCAGATCATAATTGCCAAAGAGGATCAACATATAACTACATTTAGTTATCCATGGGGAACCTACTGTTGGAATGTGATTCCATTTGAGTTAAAGAATGTAGGAGAAACCTATCAAAGAGTAATGTGTTGGAATCAAGGAACAGTGAGAGGGGTGGTGAATCAGTGTTCTACAAAATTTAACTATACTAACTTGATCTTTAAACCACTTATAGCATTGAAGAAAAAGAAAGATGCAACAACACAAGACAATCAACCACAACACCATAACACAAGGATTTTTATGTGGAAACCCTGTTAGGGGAAAAACCACGGTGGAGGTCAATCCACAATATGAGTATACTCAATATAAGTGTTTACAAAAGGGGAATGCACATGCATTCAAGCACACTACCTAGAGCTCACTACTCAGATGCAAAAAGGAAGACTCGTTGTCTTACAAAAAATTTGGATTACATCCAGAAGATTTGAACTAAAAAATTAGCATCTACTAATTCCTAATTACAATTCTGGTTAAGCACACTAATCACATTCTTCACACTTTTTCTGATTCTGCTCTTGAAACTCTATCTGCTTTAATTCAAATATCATAATATTTTTTTCTGCACAAGTGAAACTATGCACAATCGCTCTACAATCCTTCTGAATTTTGTATCATATTGCAACACACTTCATCACATTCCAAAATGATATGAACAATCGCTTATATATATCCGCAGCTAAAAATTTAATCAACCACATGTCGACTTCAACAAAATATAAAACATATACAAACTGTCGGCTCAAACCATAAATAAATTTCAATGCGCACCAACCAAAGTCAGCCACAACATAGTGAAGACCCAAAAAAACATCCTCAAACACACCTTAAACAATTTCACCTAAAACATCTACAACATGCTACATTCGTTAAGTCAGCCTTTTCGCATAGCTAAACTGAAAATCGATCAACTGGATCTTCTAACTTGCACACTAATTGATATGAGGCTCTATAATTCAAAGATAACATAGATAATACATCAAAAAACCTTCCTTGAGATCCAAAATACAAAATGATAATAGAAAATTATGTATGAATCGATGAATACAACTCTGTCGAATGCTTTATTCTAGCTTTAATAGTTAATCACAAAACTTCAATCTGACTTCTGATACAAGCAAATGCTGACGTGTGGATAGGATCACTAGCTAGGGTTGCCATCAATGACAACACCAGATGATTTGTGGGTATGTGCAGGATCATCATGGAAAAAACAGGCCCTTAAGTGGCAAAAAAACCAGAAAAATCAGAGTTAGGCAACTTGAAGTAACAATTTGAATAAATTATCTATATTATTTCAAAAATATGTAAGAATAGAATCTGTAGCAAATTGAATGTAGTTTCTAAACTACTAGGTTTGTTTAAAAAAAATAAAATCTATTTGGTGAAAATTTGAAATTTTTAATTAGTACTTAAATTTCAGGAAAAATAAGAAGTAGGTGTCTGCCTGACCACCTTAACCACAATAAAATGATAATATTTTTTATAAGATTTTAGATATAAGTAAAGGACTCATGTCCCAATGTGATGCATATTTTTTTGTAATTTTTTTCCAAGTAAATAATTAATTATGAATTTTTATTACAACTTTTAAAAAATATAAAAACTTGTATGTCTCGACCACCTTAACTTGGTAAAAATTCATGAAATTCATTCTTTTTCTTTTTAATCCTATAGTCTGCAAACCATAGAATGTGATGCATGTTTTGGATTCAAAAAATGTGATACTGTATGAAAGCTATAGATTTTTTCAATTAGTCTATCAATCAGGACTTTAGTTGTAATTTGAATAGAAAATGAATAATAATTACTTATTAAATTCAAAATAAAGCATAATTTATATTGGTGGAAAGTTGAGAATCTCCTTTAAAACCCTTTTCATTTCATCAATTTTCGGTAAAGAAAAAATCGTCGGCCACATACCCATCATATTGCCACTTTTTGGCCCATCATGATCCTGCACATACCCTTGTGCATTGTCTCTTTCCAACAATCTCCCCATTTGGCATTGATGGCAACACCTAGTGAAAAATGACTAAGTGTCGAATTAGTACCAACATGAATGCACTGCCATATTCAAAGCTTCAAAACACAACTCCCCCTGAGATGAATAAGGAATTTTTCACTATCCTAATCTCCCCCTTTGACATCAATGATAAAAATGGGAATTCTCATACCAAAAATCATACAAAATTTCTATGAATAAACTATATATATATTTGCAGCTAAATATTTAATCAACCACATGTCGGCTTCAACAAAATATAAAACATATACAAATTGTTGGCTCAATTTATAAATAAATTTCAATGTGCACCAACCAAATTAGACCACAAAATAGTGAAGACCCAAAATAACATCCTTGAACACAAAAAAACCTTAAACAATTTCACCTCGAACATTTGCAACACGCTACATTCATTAAGTCGGCCTTTTCACATAGTTAAACTGAAAATCAATCAACTAGATCTTCTAACTTGCACACCAATTGATATGAGGCTCTATGATTCAAAGATACTATAGATCATACATCAAAAAACCTTCCCTGAGATCCACAATACAAAATGATAACAGAAAATTACATATGAATCGATGAACACAACTTTATCGGATGCTTTGTTCTAGCTTTAACAGTTAATCAAAAAACTTCAATCTAACTTCTGATATGAGCAAATGTTGACATGTGGATAGGATCACTGAATAGGGTTGCCATCAATGACAATACCAGATGTTTTTTCCAGTGTCTCTTGCCAACACAATGACCCTCATCTTTCATGACATGATCCAAAAAAAAGTTGAAGATTATGTGGATGATATTTTAGCAAAATCAAGGAAGATAAGTGAGCACATACAAGTATTAGGACCTATCTTTGATAGGCTTGAAGAATACAAGGTTCGACTCAATCCAAAAAAGGTGTTTCTTTGGGGTCACATCAGGGAAGCTTCTTGGATTTATTGTCTGACAAAGAGGGATAGAAATTGATCCAACAAAGGTAAAAGCTATCCTTGAAATGGAATCCCTACAAACACTGAAGTAGATGAGAGGATTACAAGGAAGACTGCAGTCCATCAAAAGGTTCATAGCACAACTATCAAATAAAATCCACCCCTTTTCACATCTTCTCCATAAAGGGATAACCTACAAGCGGGATGACAAGTGTGATAATTTAACTTTTCAGTAGATCTAAGATTATCTACTAACACCTCCAGTGCTCATTCCACCAATACCAAACAAACCCTTGATCCTATATATCTTAGCAACATCAGTAGCACTAGGAGCTCTTCTAGCACAACATGATGAAAATGGAAAGGAAAGGGCTATCTACTATATCAGTAGAACCTTGGTGGGCTATGAGATGAACTATTCACCAATTGAGAAAGCATTCCTAGCAGCAGTTTCTACTTCAAAAAAATTTAGGCATTACATGTTGTTGCATCAAATCAAGCTCATTACAAAGATTGATCCATTCAAATACTTGTTATCCAAAGAAAATCTCATAGGACGCATGGATAAATGGCTGATGACGTTGATAGAATTTGACATAGAGTATGTGGAGCACAAGGCAATCAAAGGAAAAGTGATCACAAGCCAACTAGCAAAAGAATCCATCGATGCTAAGAACCCCTTAGTATCTAAATTCCCTAATGAATCAGTGTTCCCTATCAAACTCACAACTCAGTGGAAGATGTACTTTGATGGATCATTCACCCAACATGAATCTGAAGCAGGCATTCTCTTCATTACCCCTCAAGGTGATTATATCCCTAAGTCATATAGGTTATCATTTCCTTGTACCAACAACATTATTGAGTACGAAGCCTTAATCATAGGTCTAAGGATAGCAGTTTAGTGGTAGATTCAAGAGATGAAAGTCTATGGAGACTCATAGCTAGTTATCAACCAAGTCAATGATGACTATCAAACTAAAGATGAAAAGCTCACTCCTTACAAGAAAATGGTGGAGAATCTCAAGGATCTCTTCATAGACATAACTTTTGAGAAAATTCCTTGCATGAACAATAGAGTAGCAGATGCCATGGAAATAATCAGATCACTATTAGACATGTTGAACAATGTCCTACAATGTGAATTCTTGGTAGAACAACTTTTCGTACCAACTTTTGAAATCCCTGAATTTGAATTCACATGTGTCATTGTTGTTCCTAGATCCCCATGGTATCATGACATATTTATCTACCTAAGTAGAGGAACCCTTCCATCTGATATCACCTCGAATTTTAAAAAGACCTTTGTCAAAAATGCATCTCGATTCGTGATCCTAGGTGATACCCTTTATCGTCAAAGCATTGAAGGGGCATTACTATGATTTCTTAACCAAGAGGAAGCCTTATCTACTTTAACAAAATTACACAATGGCATCACATAGGCATAAATAAAGTGTATCCATACATGATCAACTATAAGAATCTCATATCATGTGCATTCATAAGAATGAAATAAATTAAACACATCACATCATATAGAATCTATATCTATATCATATATATATCAAAAAATAAATGTCATGGTACAAAATCTGGATCAGTGTATGTATAACGATCATAAGTACAATATCCATGAGGCTATCAAAAGAAGCCCATGAATGTATATATGTGGTAAAGAATGGGGCAAAAAAATCAAAAAAGTGTCTATACATAAGAGCTAGCCCTAATGGCTGCTACCCTCTCCAACCTTCCTCTCAGGTTGATCCTCAGCTCTCGGGTCATGCATCACTACGCTGTGAACAATCAGGTTGTCTAAGTGCTTATGGTACATCCCAGTGGTAGCACTACCTATAATATGCGGCCTCTGACATGGCCTCTCTATAATTTGGCTAAAACGGTCCTGCCATGTATGGCCACCATCATAGCCTCTATTTGATGGCGCCAGAAAACCTCCTAATCCATCTCTCTGGTCATGACCTATACCCTCTATAAATCTTGATCTCTCTCAGCCATGATGGCCACCACCTACTGTCGTGCCTGGTCTCACTCAGCAGTAGTACCCAAAATCTACTAGTGGGTCTAATCCTAAACACAAATCAAAGTCTACACCTATTGCTGCACAGCTATTGTATTTGTGCATCCCTAGCATATGGTGGTGGTAGTGGTGTTGCCTACTGTTATACAACTAGAGGTTATTGTCTAATCAGTGGAGCTCATAGAACTTGACCATCCTGGCCATCCTGGCCACCCTGTCCTCTACCTCTGGGTCTCCCTCATGGAGGAGCACTCACTGGATCTGTCAACTGTTATGGAGGTACGAACCAAGCATCATATGTAGGCATAGTTTGTGCTACCACCTAACCTTGATCATAGGCCCATGGCTAAGCCACTAACTATTTGGATCTCTCAACTACCTCTAGAGTTGGAATGGTCAATCCCCATGTGAGAACCTCTTGAGCCGATCTAGCAAAAATGGCTCTGTAAGTGTCATCTGTCTATCCTAGACCTTCCCAAACTACTGAGCCATCCTATCTGGTAAATATCACTCAATAATTATGTGCTCTTGACCTTACATATATTGGGTCTACCTAGAAAAGTACAATTGTTGCACATCATCAAACCATGGTGACATTTGTAGCTACGAGCACCATCGAAAAACTATCATGTCATCAATAGCCCGTCACCAATAGAGGATCCCAATCTATCTAATATGCCTCAGGGTAATTGCACCTCTATATCGCCAAATCACAAGATCATCTAGCTCGATGTCTGTCATCTTAATAATAGGTCAAAGCATGGCGATATGCTCCCATGCCCAAATGTGTAGCAAAGTCACCCCTACACTAATGGCTCTCCCATCATAGTAAATAAAATCATGAATGTCATGATACAGAGAGGCCAGTATCACGGGCCCCCACACAAAAAAGTGTCCTCTTGTGAAGCATGTGATGTCATGCCAAGCCCCATCCTAGGCTGAATCCTCTATTGTGTCTGTCTAGAGCGACCAAACTGAAATAATGGCTACAATCATCAACCTAAAGGTATGCACATGACCTTTGCACATCTCAAGGTCAATTTGTGATGTCACCAAGGTTATGTCCTCAAGCTCCATCACCTCATGATAGGCATCAAATCTAGCATCAACATCATAGATTATGCA
Source organism: Sequoia sempervirens (assembly GCA_007258455.2). Lineage (NCBI taxonomy): Eukaryota > Viridiplantae > Streptophyta > Pinopsida > Cupressales > Cupressaceae > Sequoia > Sequoia sempervirens. Next base: position 123,885,080 of record VDFB02193867.1, read on the forward strand.
ATCGCCATGTATTGGAAAATGCAAAATATGCCATACAACCTCCAAGGTCATCATTGCCTCCCCTGTTAGAAGGTAGAAAGATGAGGTCTCACTATGCCATCTCTCACACAGGACAGTCATCATGGCTAGATGTGTCCAGATGATGGGTGCATATGCAATGTACTAGAGGTCGATCTCTCCTGGGTACTCTTGGCATAACTTTGACACATCCCTTAATATCTCTAATGCAGTGGGTCTGTGATCATTTGACATCAGTGTTGGAATGGCCTACTACATCCACAAAGTGCACATTGCCAGGAAATCAAGGAAATTTGACTCAATTTGGAATTTACATCTTAGAAATCACAATAGCGTCGCTATCTGCAATAGTGTCGCTATATTCAAATTTTAAATTGTGACTCCTGAAAGCATTTCAAATTAAAAATCACAACATATGTCACTACACACACAGGTATCACTATCTAAACTTTGGAAACCCTAACCCTAATTTTTTAATCGACAGAAGTGTCACTATATAAGCATGTGTCGCAATTTAAAATTAGAAACCTTAATTTTAAATTGAAACTAGTGTCACCATATACATATGCATAGCTATAATTTATTTCAGCATCGTCGATTGCAATTTGGGCATCACTATATAGCGATGTTGCTAAAGTTTAAGCTTTAAAACGCAATAAATGCATCAAAAAGTCAAATTTCAAATCAAGTTTGGAGTTACATACTGGTGGTCCTATGCCTAGAAGCTGCTGATACTCTCGAACTCGGTCAAAAATGTGCCTAGGAAGCTCTCATTGTGCCATTTCATTAGAGGGTTAGAGTTCAAAATTGTAAGAATCTCTCAAGTGTGAATGCACAAATGAATGGAAAGTGACCCTTCTTGGATTATTTATGCTAGAAAATTGGGGTTTTTTGCCCTAATTTCACCTTCAAGCTAGGTTTTATCATCATTCTCACCAATTTTTCCAATTAGAACCTAATTTGGTATTGTTTTTTGTGTTTTTGGCATAATTCTTGCATCCCGGAGCCTTTCTGGACCCTTGGGGTAGCTTTTAACCTTTATTGAGAAATCAACCCAAAATTCAAAATTTTCACCCAATTTCTCAAGGGGCAGGGAATTAGCTTTATCCTTCCATTTGGGCATCTGAAAAAATCATTTTTTTTTATTTAAGCAGTAGTTTTGATCCAAAGAGCATTATTATTTGAAGCAAAGCAATAGGTACTTTGCTTCAAAGAGGAGCAAAATGTAAACACTAGAAAAATGTCTTGAATGATATCATACACTTGAAACAGGTTTACTAACATCATTTCTTCTTTAAACCCATCTCCTTTTCACTTAATTAATTAAATTAACCTAGTTAATTTAATTAATGGCATCATTTTCATCTATTAGCCTAATTAATTTAATTGGGTTAATTCATCCCCCCTTTTACACTAACATTTCATCTCATTAAATTAAATACATCAAAATATTTAATTTAATTCCTTAAGTCATCTTATTTAATTAAATAACCCTAAGTTATTTAATTAAATATCATTTCATCTCTCCCCCATTCATTAAATCATTTAATTTAATGAAACACACTTTAATTCTTCAAATCCCCTAATTACATGATTAAACTTTGTTTAATTAGTAATTAAATTAATTTTCCTCTAAAAAGGGAATATTCCTTACCCTCCTTTTTGCACAATTAAGAATTTATTTTATTTTGCAAAATGCCTTTTATCCTCACCCAAATGAATATTCCAAGGAATATTCTTATTCCTCCATCATTTGAAAAAGGGATATTTTAACTTAGCTTCTAATGCAAGTTTTAACCTTTAACCTTTTGAAAAAGTTACCTTTGACTTGTGTTCAGCAAGTCAAAAGTGTGTTTGTTTGAGGCAAGTGTGAGCCCTTGATTAAATCCCATCATGCATTCTCATCCATTGTTGAGAATCCATGATCCATGCCTCTTCTTCCTTTCATCTTTGACCATTGATTGATCTTTTTGATCTCAACCCTCCATTTCTCATTTGCTCTCCTATAAATAAAGCACTATTTGGAGACAAATGGATCCATCTTTTAATGGAAAACTTACACTGTTGAACTTACTTACATCCACACTCATCTTTTACTCACTTTTATCTCATTTTAGTTTATTTATAATTGCATAATAGCTTAGAGCATCCATTAATGGCTTTCATGAATTCATCTTATTTTGTATATGAATTAGGGTTTCCTTCTTTTAGCTTAAAATTAGAATAGATTAGCTTAGCAATAGCATAATTAGTTCATTTTTAGCATAATCATGTTAACTTGGCTTTCATCATGTTTAATTTAGCATAAAATAGGTTTTCATCCATTTATCACAATGGTTTCATCAAATTCTCTTCCATAGAATTGACTGAAATAGGTTCACTAATCACAAATTTTGGAAAGGGTCGTTGTTTCATATTAACATGACACCAATTCCAAAACAAGATAAGTTTCAAATGGGTTAGAGTAGAAATTTAACTATTCTCATAGTTTAGAATTTTCAGTTTCACTAAAATGCTTAGTTTAATCTTTTGAATTTAAATAGATTGAGGTTTAGTGGACAGATTGTGCCTCGATCCATCATGGATCAAGTGTAATCAAGCCACCCCGATATTTCCTCATCTCACACTTAGAAACTCCCACAAATTTTAGTAGTAGGTTAAAATCCCATAAAGCTATAACTTGCTGAAATTTTATTAAAATTTCACCAAATTTGAACCATGATTACCCATTTGGCCCTACTACAAGGTGAAATAATTAGATTACCTAAATTATTTATAAACTACTTCTAGGTAACTAACCAATATTAACACTATAAGAAAAATAAGCGATTGAACTAAAAGGGAATTATTTTGTATTGCACCTACAAGAAATAGTATGTAGTATACAAATTATATAACTTTTCCACTAAGAAGCCTATAATAAGTAGATGTGTTGAGTTCATAGAAAATTAATCACGGAATGACATAATAGACATCTTTTGTGAGATATAAGTAATGATACACATAGGATGGTGAGGAAGGAAATGAGGATTGACAAGATGTGTCTAGAAAAAAATTGGAGCCTAGTACTCAACTTTGAAGATTATCTATAGCAACTCTAGAGAGATACTTCATAGTCAAATAGCTCTAGTAGTAAGAACTTAGATTCAACTCTCAATTTCCTAATGCTAAGAAACATAAATATTTTGAGTGAGATTTATGAAAAAGGAGAAAAAATGGATATAATGATGAATCAAATAATTTTTTTAATTTTGTATTATTTTCTCATAGTGATTCAGTGTATTATTTTCTCATAGTTAAGTGTATAGATGCAATAGAAAGAAATAGCACATGTGAGCTAATTGATTTACCTAAGCATAATAAATTATTTTGAGTTAAATTGGTTTATAAGAGAAAAATAAATATCAAAGAAAGAATTGAAGGGAATAAAGTGAGGCTTGTAGTGAAGGGATACAAATCGAATCTTGGAAGAGATTATAAAGAAACATAGACCTCAATTGCAAAAGTAAGAACTATGTGAGTAGACTTAGCAATAATAGACCAACAAAAGTGGAAGGTATACAAAATATATGTGAAGTCTATGTTCTTCATGTTGGATGTTGTGGTTGTGTTGTTGATATGTGGTTGTCATTGATGTCAACACTATTAGCATTGTTGTATTGAAGGTTGTATATGTCGAGGATATTGAGAAAATTGTTAAAGAAAGAGTTGCAGGTTTCCAGTGGAACAATGAAGGTCATGAAGGTGTCTTGTTCAGTACGTTGATGATCAATTGTTGTGGAATAAAGGGTTTATTGCTGAGAGTATCTAGTTTTTCCACTGGAAGTTTCAGAGGTCCGCGTGAAGTTTTGATTGTGTTATGAACAGTTGTGTTCTGACAGTTTTTATGTGGTTTCAATTAGTATCCCTGAGTGAAGTTGATGTGATTCTAGTAATTTCAGTTGTTTCAGATGTTTCTCTATTGGTTCTTATTGCTTGTGGATGCTTCTAGATCATTCTCTATTTTTGTCGCATGTCTGTGTTGATCTGTGTGTTTGTGGTTGAATATTTTTCTCACGTGTTTTCGGCTTTCATGTTCTTGGCCGACATGGTGGTTGTAACATGTTGTGGATCCTTAGAGATTAAAATTTGAATGTTTGACATGTTCAAGGATGTTTTTTTGGGTCACAACATAATATTGGCCAATGGTGTTTGATTCGCATTGAAATTTTATTTATAATTTGGGGCCGACATTGAAAATATGTTTTATATTTTGGCTGACGAAGTTGATCAAATTCATGTTGCAGATATGTAAGAGTGATTGTTTGAGAAAAGTGAAGTGTGTGTACATAAGTGTGTGAGAGTAGAGGAAGAGAAAATGTGTGAATAATGATCTAATCATTTTTTTGCAGAGCAGAGTGTGAAGAAGTTTGGGCGAAGTGTGAAAGAGTATTCTTGTGCTTAACCGGAACTGTAATCAGGATTTTGGAGAAGCTATTTTCTCAGTTCATACCCTGCGGATCTAATTTGTATTTCTCTTCTTTGGGTAGTGATCCCTCTTGTATTTGAGCTCTAGGTAGTGTGCCTGAATACATGTGCATTCCCATTATTCTTCTCTATACTTTTAACAAGGTATAATATTGTGGGCTAACATCCACCGTGGTTTTTCCCCTTATAAGGTTTCTACGTAAAAATTCTTGGTGTTCTTTGTGTTTCTTATGTGTTGATTGTTTATGGTTTATTGTCCATGCATCAAATCTGAGATTAAGTTAAGTTTAAAAATTTTAAATAATATGTGACAATTGATTCACCCCCCCTCTCAATTGTCTGTCCTTATTTTTCCAACAATTCATATCAGAGCAGGTTCCTCTGAAGAAGTATAAAACCTTGAGGTGATCTAAGATGGCATCATACAAGAAGGACAACCTTAGACTTGATGGAACAAACTACTCTTTGTGGAAAGCCAGAATGGAGTGTCATTTGAGGTGTATTGGTGAACCCTTCTAGAATATTACAAAGAACAAATTGTAGACACGCAAAATATACTAATTGACATTGTGCATCTGATCCTGACTTACTAACATCGTTTCTTCTTAAATAATCCCTCGGTCTAACCATTTAATCAAATCCCCCTATCTGATTAAATTCATCAATATTCGTCTCTTAATTAAATAAATCATTTTATCCGATTAAGTCAGTTCCTTCTGTTAATTAAATCAACACATCTGATCTAATTATCCCCATTTAATTAAATAATCAATTTATTTGATTAAATCTCTAAATTCTATCCATTAAATTAAATAAATTAAAACCTTATTTGATTTAATCTAACACCACCCCTTTTTATTAAATAAATCAAAATCTTTATTTAATTAGCCTCTTATCATATTCTCCTCTTATTTGATTTAAATAAACCCATAAATCTAAGTCAAAAAAGTCACATCATCAAATCTCCTATTAAATTAATTAACCCTTGATTAATTTAATCTAATCTCATGTCCCATCCTTTAGATAATGCAAGTTGCACATGAAAATAGATTTAATTCATTTATTAAATCCCTATTTTCCCTCACATGGCATCTTTTGGAATATTCTCTCAATTTGAATTCAAAAATTCCAAGTCAACATGTACATCCAACAAGGCAATAAATTCATCTTACATGTCATTTGCCTTGAGCCAAGTGGCATTTATTGCATTCTCCCTTTTCTCTTACATGTCATTTCAACAAATTTGAATTTCAAATATTGGCTTTTATTGGCACAAACCCCAAATCTTGCACAACCATCATCCATTCATAGCTTGACAAGTGGCACCATATCATTGGATGAAAGTTAGTCCCACATTGCTCAAATTTGGACTTTCATCCATCTTGAAATCCTATAAATGAAAGGTTCATATCTTCATTTGATCATCCACAATCCAAGTAAAGTTACCATGCTAAAATACTTACTCATTCTCATCTATCATTTGAATTCTTAGCTAGGTTTTTTGCAGATTTGGCTTGGAGTTCTCATCTATCATCAAAGTGGATCACTCTTCATCATCAATCAACAAAGTTTTCATCTTAGGGATTGGGAAAGGGCCAATTTTCACATCAAATTAGCACCAATTCCCCCATGGGATCATGAGTTTGCACATCTAATTAGGATTTTAACCTTGTTTTTAGCATTTGCATTGTGTTCTTCACTATTTTCATTCCTAGTTTGATTTGTAAATGGATTTCATGGGGAATCCTTCTTTTAGCTTGTAATTCCTTGTCTAACTCATTTATTCATGTTGTTTTACAGGTACTAGGAAAAGGGTTCACACATTTGGCGCTAGAAGGAGGGCCGGATAGCATTAATTCTAACTTTTCTTTGAAATTTCTACATTTTTCTACACACACAGGAAATTCCAACGCGGGCTCGTCAGTGTCGCTATTTCAGCACCGCAGGCTCATCAACATCGCTGTTTTAGTGCTACGGGCTCGTCAGCATCGCTATATTCTGCCACTGGGCTCATCCTGCCAAAAACATTCAAATTTCTAACTGCACCGCTGGACTCGTTGACTTGCAGGTCTTTGTGAAAATTTTGAAAAGTGCGATGTTGTTGAAAACTGTGACGCTAGATGAAATAGTGATGCAATCGTGCTCTTTATCCCGACACAGAGCGCCGCTAACTAGTAAGCGGCACTATAAGAGCACTGCTGGGAGAGAAAAATAGCAATTCCTTCACGAGTTGCGACGTTGGGAGACAGTAAAAGGGAGAATTTAACTTTTTAGCACGTGTTTTTCATTTATGATTTATTTATCTTCTATTTTCTGTATGTTTTATTTTTATTCCCTGTGTTTTTGCAAAATCTGACTTATTTCTCCTTTGTAGGTTGAAAATTAAAAAACGAAGGAAGGAGGAGCATGGTGATGATTTTTTCTTCAATCAAAGTGTTTTTAAACACTTAAGTGTTTGTTTAACACTTCTTTAAATAATTTTTCATATTTTCATCCTTAGGACACTAGCTTTCATTTGGGCTTAAAAAGAACCTTTCAATTTCTTTTTTTTTGCAAAGGTTAAAACAAACAATAGGATCAACAACTTACTAGATTTTGTTTATGGGATTAACAAATTGAACAAATGTCTTTCACTTGTGATTTAGTGCTCTAAAATGAATTCACATATTGCTTTGAGGATATAAAAAGAACAAGTGTAGCTTTGTTTTTTGTGAGGGCTTACTTAGACTAAAGCCATTGAAAAAGGACGTATGCGCTCCTCTCGCGCTTTATAGTGATCTTTAGAATCAAAAGGCCTTTTTCATGACTTTGGGATGAGATAAAGCAATCACCTCCACACTTCGATTTGGGCTTAAAATTGGACAAAATCTTGTGCGAGTGTGAGTGGGGGCTTTGTTGCGTATATTCTCTCTCTTTGTTGCATACAAAGATTGATCGAGTTATGAATATTGTTCTTCATTCACTTTTGTTTATCCTAGAGAGCCTGGCTTGGGGGAAAAGTACTCACCCAAGGGAACGACTCAATTGGTAACACTCTAAAGCCAAGAGTATTTCTAGTCGGGATATAAATGTGGATATTGGATGAAACGCCAATATCACGCGGTTGACTCTGACAAGATGGATCCGAAAGGGGACTCTTGCCACGTTGGTTCAACTCCTATGAATGGAAAGTCCTTACTAAAACCCATGTGCTAGAATTTTCCAAAATCCTTTTATCTATTTGTTGGTGCAAGAACGGTTATTCTAAAGCCGCCCCACACTTTTACGGTCTTCTAGTAGAAATGGAAAACATGCCATGGGAGTTTCATGGGTGTTGATGCTTGGCTGGCTCGTATAAGTGAGTGTCATGGAGGGGAGCCAGTGGGGTCAAGCATCTAACTATTCGCTAGAGATAAGCGTAGTTGGACTTGTCCAAGTGGGAATCCAACAAATATTGTCTTACACATCCATAGGATTGTACTTATTCTTGGGTTGCAAAATGCATTGCTTAATCGAAAACATCTCAAAAACAAACGCTTAACATCATCCAAATTTCAAACCCTTTTTGAGGGAAAATAAAATTGACTCAATCCACATGTTATTGCTTTCCCTTGTGATTCACGTCCTTAGAGGTTTCTAAACATTGGATTATATCTCAATTTGTCTTCTTGAGTAAACAATAGGAAAACCCTTGCCTTGAGTTCATTGAATTTCCACATAATATATCTTGTGGGGTTTGAAGAAATTAAGATATTGGACATCTTAGTTTGAAAAACCTAATTGAAGAAAGTCTTTTTGGTAAAATAAATACATTAAGCAAAGGTAAACAAAATGAACTTTCATATGTGTTGAAGACTCCAAATCCCAAAACAAAACAAATCATTGATTGGAAATCCGAAAGTGAATGTTCAAATGAAATCATTTCTTGGTTACAAAGGTCATTAGGAAAGCATTTGCATGCTCTTCAATACCTAGGTCTAAAGCAAAAAAAGTGTACCTTTTTAGGTTTATCTTAGGATCAAAACATATCAAAATATCATTTTCATCCATCCTCCAAAACATCAAAACAAAATCCATCTTATCATCACCTTTTGAAAAATCTTGAAATCATCCTTAATACTAGGCTTTGTGGAAAAATCAAAATCATCAATATCATTGAGACAAAATCCTTGAAAACATTAGCAAAAGCACCTTTGACTAGGTATGTGTAGATGCATCCTTTTGCATATACTTAGTCAAAGTTATCAAAATCATCTTGTCTAGCTTAGTGTATGTAGATGAATCCTTCTTCATATGCTTAGTGAAACAAATCATCTTGCTTGAATAGGTGTGGGTAGATGCATCCTTCTCCTCACACATATTCAAATTATCATTCTTTGAACAAAGCTATCCCTTAGATCATCATCCAACATCTTAGGGTCTTTTTGTTCAAAAATCAAAATCAAAATCAAAATCAAAATCAAGGGAAAAATCTCAAAACCAAAAAAACAAAATCAAAATCAGCAAGTCCTAAAAAGCCTAGTATCTCATTCAAGACTTATCAAAAGCCACAACATCTGTATCATCCATCTCTAAACATCACTATCATATCACCACCCTTTGATCCTCAAGGCATCCTAAAACTTTATACTTTGGAGCATAAGATAACGAACAATCCAAAGAATCAAGAGATTCATCTCCCATATTCTCAAAGATTGATCCTTGTTTTATGGTTCAAATGAGATCTCAATACAAGAAGAGTATGGAAGTCAACAAAGAAACACCCGCTTCAAGCGATCTTAGCCAAACCAATGCAGAAATGAATCCAGCAGAATCAAGCAATCCATTGACCCTCTCATCATCCCAAAATCCACAAGAAGAAAATCAAGGGGAGGACCTTACCTTTGAAATGTCTCGCGAGGAAATGACTGAAATGCTACAAAATCAAGACAACCATAGAATCATCAACATCATGATGAGACTTAACCCTTCGTTGTACATGCTTGAACTAGCAAAACAAGGGGCCAAGTTGCCTTCATATTTTGATGTGAGTACTCTAGTAGATACATCATTTCCTCCCATCTCATCCACCATTCCCATCTCATCTACACCTCCATCCCAAAATATCACGCAAAACATTCTGCAAATCACAACATCATTTGCTCCAACACAACCCAATGTTAACAAGGGAAGCACATTCCTTAATGCTCTTCAATCACATCCCCTTGTTAATAATCAAAACTTGGATGCAAACACCACCTTGGAACAAAACATACTCAACAACCCATTACACAAGAACGTTCCTCTCACTTTACATTATGACCCATCATCAACATCTTTTTACGGAGCACCACAAACACCTCTTCTCACAAATTCACAAGAAGAGGGAGATATGTTCAGACCAGGGGGCATATTCAACACCACACAACAACTAACGCCCCTTATATTTCCACCTATCCCACCATTGCCATTATCATCCACACCATTTCTTGGTTTAGGGCTTCCCCCTACCAAGTATCAATCAAACCTATATCCCAACCATCAATCAAAGGATCACATCAAATGCTCAAAATTTGTCGTTGATATCGCAACAATAGACAACGAATACACAAGCAATGGCAACAACATCAAACATCCCTTTAACATGGCAAAGCATGGTCTCTCAAGGGCCAATCACATCAATAGCACTATCCAACACCCAAAACATCAACACAACATCATCATCCACCACCATTCCAAATCCACCACCACCCCCACCACCACCAACGTTCACCACATCAAACCAATTCGACACAGCATTGCAAGCCGCTTTCCAAAGAGGATACCAACAAGTGTAGAAACAAAAAGCCATACATCTAGCTGCTCAACAGGCTGCTCAAGCTACACAAAATGCTCAAGCTGCACAAGCCACATTACAAGTGCAACAAGCACAACAAGCACAATAAGCTCAAGCATTATTACAACAACAACAACAAGCCACCCAAGTTGTGCAAGCATTACAAGCACAAAGGATGGCTCAAGCATAACTTCTATTGCAGCAACAAGTCGCACAAGCACAAGCACAAGCACAAGCACAAGCTCAAGCATAAGCTCAATATCAGGCACAACAAGCACAAGCACAAGCACAAGCACAACTTCTTGCACAAGCAGCGCAAATGTAAGCATATCAGCAAGCACTAAAGCAATACCAAGAATAGCAAGAAGCATCAGAAATGGTAGCCCAACAACAAGCGTTGTGGGAACAACAGCAAGCACAACAACAAGCGTTGTTGGAACAACAAGCGCAACAACAAGCACAAATACTAGCACAACAACAGCAAGATCAACAACAGGCATCATTCATTCAAAAGCAGGTAGAAGCCTACCTCGCTCGCCAAAACATACATATACCATTGAACAACACACCAACCAATCCATCAACAATCGAAACACCCCACAACACATTCATCCCACCCCCTGATCCGCAAAGTGATGTAACGACACAACTCAGGTTGCTATCACAACAAGTGCTTGACCTCTAGTCAGGGCGAACAACCAAAAAAACAAGCAATTTGTGTCCATATCCATTTGATAGGAGCTTAGAGATGAAACCATTCCCCAAGGGATTTGAGATCCCTAAATTTGACAAATATCGAGGGATGGAAAACCCTGAAGATCACATCAGGGAATTCCAGGTTCATTGCATGGAGGTCACATACGACAATACTTATTTGATGTAGATATTTCCAAGAAGCTTGGCAGGTCCTGCTATAGAATGGTTCTCTCGCTTACCTTCAAGCATTAGAACCTTCCAAGAAATAAGGGATGCATTCATTAAAAACTACACATGTAACATTGCAATGGATGTTAGTCTTGAAGAATTATATGCTCTAAAACAAGGAAAGAATGAATCTTTTGCTTCATTCCTTCAATGATGGCGATCCAAGGCCAATCAGAGCAAATGGACCATGCTAGAAGAACAACAAGTCTACACCATCATATCCAACCTTGAAAGCCGCTTGTCATTTCATCTCAAGGTTTACGGCATCACCACATATGATCAATTGATTTCCAAGGCGCTTAGCATCGAAAGAGCCCTTGTGACTCAACCCGTGGAATTAACATCATATCATGAACAGCAAAAAAATTTCCCACCATCCAATTACAATGATAAACCTTGTACGTGGGCAAGGAACAAGAACGTTACTAATGATGGTGTCGTAGATGCCAAGGTGGTCATTAGTGGTCCATGCCAAAATACACCCACACTGCAAATCCAAAATCAACGTCAAAACACTCATCACACAACATATCAACCCAACAACAATCCAGCCATCAATAACCTCAATGATCAAAGAGGACCACCCCAATGCAAAAGTTATCCCAAATGAAAATACACCATTTTGGAGGAACCACTGGAGGACATAATGAAAAAGTTGATCAACGAAAAACTCATCAAGCCTCCTACATTCAAGAATTACCAAGAACCTGACGTCAAACCCCCTTGGTATAACAAAAAATCAACTTTTTGAATTTCATAAAATAAAAGGCCACACCACAAACAACTGCATGAGACTCAAAAATATCATCCAAGATCTCATTGACAAGAAAATCATAAATGTGGAACAACCTACAGGAAATCAAGATCTTAAAATCTACACGAATCTGATGCCGAATCATGGTAACAAAGGGAATAAAAATGATAAAGGGAAGGCCAGTGTCAACCATGTGTATGAAACAGTCGTTGCCTCCCTAAATGAAGACTGCATGGTCATCACCATCAAGGGTGGCCATGCCGAAGATTGTGGAGTCACCACAAGAGGTGAAAAAGTCACCATCGCAGGGTCATCTCAACCAAATAGCGTCCCTTCATCTAGATCCAATGGCTATAGTGTCGTAGACCAACTCAAAAGAACACCATCACACATCTCCATCATGTAGTTGTTAAAAATATCATCAGTCCATAAAAAGATCCTTGAAGGAGCATTAGCCTCATCTACCATCCCCGCAGATCTCGATGCGGAGCAATTCCAAGCTATGGTTGAAAATATCATAACGCCTAACCTCCTTACATTCTCTAACCAAGATTTCCCCGCCCAACGAGCTCACAATTGAGCACTTCACTTGGAAGCCATCGTAAATAAGAGAAAAATCACAAGGGTCTTGGTGGATGGAAGTGCGGTTTTGAACATCTGTTCTCTCGGCCTCATCAAGCAGTTAAAAATATTAGAAGATTCCATCGACAAAGGGAAAGGCATCACAATAAGAGCATACGATGACCAAGAAAGAGTGTCTCAAGGAATGATTAAACTCCCTATTCAAGTAGGGCCGACGCTCATGGAAACCACTCGTCAGGTCTTGGACCTCGACTTGCCATACAATATCCTCCTGGGACGCCCATGGATCCATGCGATGAAAGTCATAGCATCAACCTTCCACCAATGTGTGAAATTCACACATAATGGACAAGAGGTTACCATTCATGGAGATCCCGAACCATTCTCATATTGCAAAAATCTTGAGGCAAAGTATTACAAAATCCCCCAAGTGCCAAAAAATGATGAGGACCCATCCACACCATACATTGACCCCGCCACCCTCACATCCACTTCCGCGACAGAGACACCTGCCACTCCCGCCATCCCCACCATCTCTGACATCAAGCTCATCATCCAGGAGGATGGTTGTGGAAGCTATAGGATCTCTAATAATTCTTTTGTGATAGGAGAGTTACCGCAATCTCCCAGATCACAAGGACATCCGCAAGAAAATCAAGCTTCCACATCACAAACATATCCTAAAGATTATCCTGAATTCACAAGCTGGGGAGACCTTGGTCAAGAGGTTATTGAAGCAGATCCATCCTACATGTTCTATCGAGATGAAAGACTGGCAGCTAACTTACCAATGGACGAAAGAAGCAAGGGCCTACAAATGATGCTTGCAATGGGCTACGATAGAAATCAAAGACTGGGACAAAATGACAATGGGCTCATAATACCTATCATGCCAGAGACATGACCCATAACAAATCTTGGTCTTGGATGTACCCCTCTGAGAATAACCATACGTGGCCGAAGTCCTCTGGTTAGAACAGTTAATATTACTCATCAGCCAATACTAGCACAAGTGCACTCACCAATACCCATAGGGAGAGACATGCATAACTTTATAACTGAGCCCTATATTAGTAGCGATGACGAGGACCCCATATCCAATCTACCTAGGTTATTCGAGGATACCGCCCTTTGCATGATTAGTACCTTATCTTTTGAATCCGATCATCAAAATCATGAGATCCGCTTAGTCTATCCCCAATTGATCGACTATGACCAACGAGGACCACCAGTTCTCGATACATTCGAAAATGATGAGGCACTCTCAGAATTCATGGGATTGAGGGATAACATTCCAGGCTTTATAATGGAGTTAGACACACATGCCTATTACGGGGAAATGATTGAATCCTTCAGTTGCAAAAGTGAGAAATTAAGAATCATATCCAAGTCTTTGAGTGAAAACCACACTGTGGCACTCTCTGACAAGAAAATAGTAAAAAGAAAGGATGTATCCAATGGTGAAAACCTCTCTGAGGCACATGAGGATGAAGGATTTAATCTTCCTCTAAGAGCTATTCATCCAGAGAAGTCAGTAGTCTTGGCCAAAAAATGCAACCCTGTCAACTTAGGAACAAAGGAGACCCCGCATATCACATTCTATGCGAAATCACTATTATCAGAAGAGCAAGAACTCCTAGCAGCATTCCTAAAAGAAAGGAAAATAAACTTCGCATGGAGTTATGCTGATATGCCAGGACTCGATCCAAAGACCATGGTCCATCACTTAGTTGTGTATCTAGAAGCCAAACCGATCAAACAAAAGCTTCAAAAGATGCATCCTCAAATCGCTCTGTTGGTCAAAATGGAGCTCAAAAAGTTGTTAGATGCAGGATTTATCCGACCAATCGATTATCCAGAATGGGTATCAAATCTGGTACCTGTTTTAAAGCCTGACGGAGCCATCAGAATCTATACAAACTTTAGGGATTTGAACAAAGCATGTCCGAAGGATGATTTCCCACTACCCAACATTGACATGATAGTAGACATGATGGCAGGACATGAGATGCTATCACTAATGGACAGATTTTCAGGATATAACCAGATCATGATAGCAAAAGAAGATCAACATAAAACAACTTTTACTTGTCCATGGGGACCTACTGTTGGAACATGATGCCATTTGGCCTAAAGAATGCAGGAGCAACCTATCAAAGGGCCATGACATTGATATTCCATGATATGATTCATAAAACAGTCGAAGACTATGTCAACAACATTCTAGCTAAGTCAAGAAAAAGACAAGACCATATAGCAACCCTAAGTGCTATCTTTGACAGACTGGAGGAAAACAAAGTCAAACTAAATCCCAAGAAGTGCATCTTTGGCGTACAATTAGGTAAATTGCTAGGATACATAGTCTCCATGAGGGGTATCAAGGTGGATCCAGCAAAAGTGAAAGCAATCCTCGAGATGGAAGCACCAAAGACATTAAAAAAATTGAGAAGCCTCCAAGGCAGACTCCAATCCATCAGAAGATTCATAGCACAACTGGTAGACAAGCAAAACCCATATTCGCACCTACTCCACAAGGGGGTAGTATACAAATGGGATACAAAGTACGAAAATGCATTTAACAAAATCAAGGAATACCTACTGACACGGCCAGTTTTAATGCCACCCATCCAAAAGAAGCCATTGATCTTATATGTGTCAGCATCAGCGACAGCCCTTGGAGCTCTCCTAGCTCAACATGATGAAAATGGAATAGAGAGGGCCATCTACTATATCAGCAAGACAATGGTTGGTCACGAGCTAAATTACTCCTTCATCAAGAAAGCTTGCCTCGTAGTAGTGTTTGCATCCCAAAAATTCAGACATTACATGTTGGCACACAAGATAAAGCTCATTGCAAAAATTGATCCCCTCAAGTATCTACTATCAAAGGCAATGCTCACAGGCAGAATGGAAAAATGGATAATGATGTACTGTCGAAGTATGATATCGAGTATGTAGAGAGGAAAGCTATCAAGGGTCAAGTTATTGCAAATCAACTAGCAGAAGCACCCATTTATTTTGAGAACCCTCTTGTCTCAGAATTCCCAGATGAATCCATTTTTAACATCAATGTAACTAACCATTGGAAACTATACTTCGATGGTTCATACACCCAACATGGATCAGGAGTTGGTGTCTTCTTCATCACCCCACAAGGGGATTGCATACCGAAGTCATACAAATTGGCATTTCCTTGTACCAACAACATAGCAGAATAAGAGGCTTTGACTATAGGCCTTAGGATAGCAGTACAATGGAACATCATAGCTCTCAGGGTGTATGGAGACTCTCAATTGATCATAAATCAGGTCAATAATGAATATTAGACTAAGGATGACAAGCTCACTCCATACAAGAAATTGGTGGAGACTCTAAAGGAATCCTTCATTGACATAACATTTGAGTAGATTCTAAGAACCAACAATAGAGCAGCTGACGCCATGGCTACAATTGGGTCACTACTAGACATCCCTCATAACATGCCAAAGTATGAATTTATGATTGAGCAGCTTCTCATTCCCACATTTGAGGTACCGGAATCAAAATATGTGTGTGAAATCATTGGTCCGGGCGATCCTTGGTATCATGACATCTATACATATCTTCGCATAGGAGTTACACCCGCTGACCTCCCATCAAACCTAAAATGAACCTTTGTCAAAAAGGCATCCAGATTTGTCATCTAGGTGATACCTTATATCGTAGAAGCATAGAAGGTACCTTACTGTGTTGTCTAAATGGTGAGGAGGCATTAACCGCCCTAACCGAAGTTCATAACGGTATCTGTGGCTCACACTCGAGTGGAATGACCATCGCTAAGAAACTGCTGAGGATGGGGTATTACTGGCCCACAATGGAAAGCGAAGCATATGATCATGCTAAAAGATGTTTACAATGTCAGCAGCATGGAGATCTCATCCATGCTCCAGCTCAAGAGCTTCACCCCATCGTTACACCATGGCCCTTTTCATAGTGGGGACTCGATCTCATTGGGAAAATCACACCCACCTCATCCAATGGCCATAAATTCATCATAACTACAACTGAATACTTCACAAAGTGGGTAGAAGCCATACCCATGACGTATATCATTGGGAAGCAGATCTCAAAATTCATCCTGAACTATCTCATATGTCGTTACAGTGTCCCACAAGCCATTATCTCAGATAATGGGACACCATTCAAGAACCAGGATGTTCACGACTTGTGTGAGAAATTCAAAATCCAACATCGCTTCTCCACCCCGTACTATCCCGAAGGCAATGGCCAAGCAGAAGCCATGAACAAAACCATCCTCAAAATCCTTACGAAAATAGTCAATGACGCAAGTCATGACTGGCACCTGCAGCTTAATCCCGCCCTCTGGGCTGATCAAACCAGCATCTGCACACCCACCGGCGCCACCCCCTTCTCCTTGGTCTACGGATCAGAAGTTGTACTCCCCATTGAGATCGAGCTCCCATCCCTCAGGATATCACTGCAAAACCTTGTCACGAATGAAGAATATCGGGTTTCAAGACTAAATGAGCTGGAGTTACTAGATGAGAGACACATAGATGCTTTCAATCACTTGCAGGTCTATTAAAATAGACTCAAATGAAGCTACAACAAAAAAATCAGAAGCAGGACTTTCCAAGTCGGCAAACTAGTCTTAAAAGAATATCAGAAAAATGTTCCAAACCCCAGCAGCAAAGGCAAGTTCAAACCTAATTGGTTAGGACCGTTTGTCATAACAGCAAGTTACAAATCAAGGGCATATCAGCTATCAACACCCGAAGGGGAACCTTTGCAGGAGCCCATGAATAGCTCCCATCTCAAAAAATTCTATGCCTAAATCTTTTAAGGTATAGAACCAAAAAATCCAAAAAATCAGAAAAAGTCCTGAAAAAATGGTTACTTCAGTGAAAACCTGGCAAACAGGCGTCTTGGTGACAACAAAAAAATCAAAAAAGAAAAAAATTCAAAAAAATTAGAAAAAGGATAAAAAAAAATCGTCCTCTAGTGAAAACCACTTTGGTTGCACTTTGGGCAAGTACCTCGGTGAAAACCTAGCAAACAGGCGCCTTGCATAAATAAGCACTTTCCATGCACTAGGATCTTTATGGCTTGATCTGCATCATTCATCCATTTCACTTCCATCATCCATCGCATTCAAGTCTCCATCCATCACTCATCCACTCGCATTCGCACCATAGCTTGGTCCTGCGTTCATATCATGATCCATCCTAGTACTACTCGGCCCATTCTCAAGGTCAGTTTGTCCTGCATTTATCAAAGTAGTCTATTGCATCACGTTGGGGGCATGATCTTATCGGATTGGATTCGTGTATGTTCTTAAAATCCTCAAATCATAAAATCCAAAAACATTCAAAACATATCAGAAAATCCAAAAACATCCAAAACATATCAAAATCCAAAAAACAAAGTCATCTAGTCGAACTACGTCGTCTCTGAGCTTGAACGTAGGCAAGGTTGATCTTTGATCATCCCCCGAGACATTTAGGTCAGTCCTATAGGAGTTCGTCATAATAAGCTGACATTTCATCATGTATATCGTCATCTGTAAATTGGTCAAGTCATCAGTCAAACTATGTGGTCTCTGCATATATAATGTAGGCAAGGCTTGTCTGTTGACCAGCCCTCGAGACCCCTAGGATAGGTCTTTAGGTTAGTCTCTTGGTCAAAATCTTGGAAAATCCCAAAACATTTGAAAATCTTGAAAAATACCAAAAACAGCCTCAAAACATTGCAAAACATCAAAAACATCCAAATATTTGAAAAAGTCCATCCACCTCATCTCACTTACACCCGCAATAAGCACCATCCATAATAAACTGATCGTCATCATCAATCTTTGGTAAAATAATCAGAAACAAGTCTAGCAGATTACAAGTAGAACTCCAAAACGTCAAGTCTTAAGTCTAAGTCAATACATAAGCAAATTTGTCATCTCTTCGTATCAATAACGCCATCATCTGAATTTGTCCCATATCAATCATCCCTTATAAACGAAATGATGTGCCGCCATCCACTAACATGTCCTAGGATGAATCCTTCCTACAATGGGCATTATCTTTTGGCAATAAGTTTCGCCTATCATCCTTCGAAAACACATTCTTTCTGTTAGTGGTATTGAAGAGTGCTATTAGTTTGTTTATTTACTTGATCTTTATCTTTTGACTTATCTTATTTTGTGCTCATTCCAAGGATGTCTCGATGATATCCCAAAATAAAGGATTTAGAGAAATAGGAATGGGGCAATGATCATTATCTTTTGTCTCTTGTGCTTGTTGGACGTTCTTGTAATATAACCTCAACGAATACTTGCTTTGTTAGGTATGCATGGAAGAGATCTAGGGCAACTTGTTGACTATTACAAGGATAGGTTTACCTTTCCATGTTTTGGTCTGAGGTGTCTGAAACTTTTGAAGTACATCCTAGCAAGGTTTATGTATGTCAGGTGTGAACAAGAATGCTCCTATCTGATTGTCGAGTCAAAGTCCATCACACTAAGTACCACGCCATCCTGGTTGTCTATACCTTGATGCATCGTACCACATGTGTTATCAAACATAAGAAAATTTGGCCCTTTGAAAATCCCAATTCCTTGGCAAGTCATCATCATCATCATCATCTGCATTTGTGTCATCCTATGTCTTGTTGAAATGCCTTCTTCTTTTCTCACTAATCACGCTAACAAGGTACTATGACAGTTCACCATCATCGCCATCGATCCTGCATCCACACATCAATAGCATATTGCATAAGCATAAGCATATCATATAGGGAACATACGCATTGCACTTAAATCATCATAAATAGGTTATCATAAACATTCTTCACAAATAGGTGCATCCATGTCATTGCATTCCACTCACTACACTGCCTCTCATGGCATTATATCAATCATGGCATAAACATTCATTTACATAACCATTTCACATTACGATCTAAATCATCACATAAGCATCTACAGAATCATTTCATAATCATTTATTGCATAATCATAAGCAATAGGCATATAAGCATTTAATTCATTAGACATATCATTGCATCACATACATCATCATTTAGGATAATAACATTTGTTATTCTAAAGCATCTCATGAAACCATCTCATTGTGCATTAACACCATCTCATTAGCATCATATCACGACCATCGCATCATATCACATCCATCCATAAATCATCTCATATATATAAGCATTTTCTACACATCATTGCATAAAACCATAAATCAAATCATTTCACATATTGCATTGGCATAAAATAAATCATCATATAGTTAAACATCATTGCACATCATATCATAGGTCATAATCAAATTGCATAAACGTCATTAGAAATAAATGCATCCATAACATATAAAAGAAGAAGCATACATGCATAGATAAAGGTACACATTTCATCACATCAAAAATCAGCTCATATATATCATATCATCTGTCATAGTACAAAAAAATAATCGGATCACTGTACAAGTATGTCAATCAGTACAAAACGCCCATCAGGCTATCAAAAATGAGCCCATAAGGCACAAAATCATGTATCATCTAGATCACGGTCAATCTCCATGAATGCTTCCCTCGCCCCTGTCACCGTGACCCTCTGGTGGTCTCTGATTGGCCCACTCTGAGTACTCTGGAACCTAGTCTGCTCTAGGCACAGTGTCATGGTAGGCCCGATGATAGTACTCTATCTCTTGGATGGCATCCCTGTAAGATCGCATCGGCACTGTACCTTGGGATGAGGCGGCTGTCATGCTCTCAATCTGTTATCTGTGGCCTAGCTCTGTAGCTGTCTATACCTCTGCAACCTATCTCCGCTGCATAGTCTAATCTCTCTCTGCTCTAAGCGGATCTCTCTCAGCCCTAGCCTGGTCCCTCTCTGATGTCACTGCATGGACCTGCACCTGCAGCTATAAAATCAAGGCATCCTGTGTGTCTTCCTACCCTACTGGTTGAGCCCATGGCTACACGCGAGCCTGGTCCTCACCCTCGATGCGTGGTGGTGGGACTGGCGGATCCTGCTACTGATCCTGCATAGGGACATCTCCCTGACCTGGTGGAACTGGGGGCACCAAGGGTGGATCCTATCAGATCTCGATCCTCGGTCCCCGCCCTCGTCCTCATCCTCTCCCCCTGCCTCTGACCCTGTGTACCTCTAGATCCTCGCCTGGAATAGTCAACCGAAGAGGAGATATGAACCAATCTCTGTAGGTCTGTGTAGTCCCTAGGTCTACCAAGCCCTGATCATAGGCCCATGGTCATGCTACCAACTGTCGAAAGCTATCAACCACCTCTGCGGTGGGAATGTCAGGCCCCCATGATGTCTGTGTCATGCTCTGTGCAAAGACGGCCACATAATCGTCATCGGGCCGATCCTAGGGCTCTCCAAACTGACGTTGTACACGCCCGGGCAGGTATCTCTCAATCATCGTATGCTCTCAGCCCTGCATGTATCGATCCTGCCAGCAGTAGAAGAGTTGAGTAGCATCATCGGCCCATCCGAGCCGACCAAGGTATGGACGCTAGGTAAACACAAGCATCTCATCTAGGACCCTCCTCTAGTAGGGGATCTCATGCTTGCCGGTGTGTGTGAAGGACACACCACCTCTATATAGTGCCACGAGGGCATCCTCCACCCCCATCGGAACTGGAACAACCCATGGACGTAGCACAAAAATGTGCTCCCACGCCCAAATGTGAAGAAGAGTCACTCCAGCTCCTAGTGCTTTGTCGTCCACGTAAACATACTCATGGAGATCCCTATAGAGTGAAGCCAAAAGGACGGGTCCCCATGCAAACCGAACTGGCCTGTCTTAGACCATCCTCTCCCAGCAGTATCCCCAACTCGGACTAAAATACTGCCCTCGTCGATCAAGAGCAACCAAACATGAAATAATCGCTGCAATGGCCCAACGGAAGGGAGGTTCTATAACTTTGTACCTCTCCAGCTCGATCTAACCCTTGCCATAAATAATGTCATGCATAGTGAGGACTCTGACGCAGCACTCGCGTCCCTCCTCCATGTCATAGATCACTCGACAGCCGTGAATAGGCAACCGTAAAATGCGCCAGACGTCCTCCAGGGTGACGGTTGCCTCACCAGTGGGAAGATGAAATGACGATGTCTCACTGTGCCACCTCTCGGCCAATGCTGATAATATCCCAAGGGGTGATCCCACAATAGTGGTTTACAATTTTTGGCCAAACTGGACACTGAAATTATTATTTTTAACTAAATCTTCATATTCGGGCACCTATAGCAGCTAAACCGTGAAGAATTTGAAGATGATGCAAACTAGAGTCTCGTCACATTTTCTCTATAGATTCTAAAAATATTTTTTTCAAAATTTTTGGAATCAGATTGTACTTCTTTTTCCATCTCCCACGAAAATTGATCTTTTTCAAAAAATAACATTTTTAAAAAGTGACGCACACCGTATAACGTATAACTTTTTTTCCATGCAAGATAAAATTCTAATTCTTTTGAATTTAGATTCATAACTCTGATATCTAGTGCTTCCACTTGGTTAGACAGTTTTTTATTGAATATTTTTTCTTTAATCAAGTTTCGAAGTCAAACCAATTATAATTTAGACATAGCGCAACTTTATAACGCATAACTTTTTTTGTATATATCAAAAAAAAAAAAAAAATTGTTGGATCAAGGACTTCAATATCTAGTGCACTCATATTTTTCAAAATTTTTTTTGATAATCTGCTATTTTTCCACATGTGCAGAACAGAGACCTTCATTTTTCGATGAAAAACCTATGTTTAATAAAACTAAAAAAAGAAATACATAATAAAACCAAAACATATTAAAATTATATTCATTGGATAGCTCATTCCCAGGACTACCTGATTCCAGTTGGGTTTGTGAAGATTCATGCATTTTCATCATCAACCCGAGCTCTGAAGTGCCAAAATTGGGTTTTTTTTGTGTCTCGGGGGGATGAGGAATAAGGGGTTCGAATGAACCCCTAGGGGTTCGATGGAACCGGGGTTCATTCAAACCCCCTTTTATAGGGGGTTTTGTTGGCTTTTTTGGCAAGAAAGCATTGAATGGGTTCGTCCGAACCCAGGTTCTAGCAAACCCCTAATGGGTTCGGTCGAACCAATAGGTTCGTATGAACCCCTAAAATCAATTTTTTTTCCATGCATTCATTTTTTATGAGTTTTCCTTCCTCACTTCAATTGTAAACCACTATTGTGGCTTCACCCCAAGGTGTGTGTGCACGGGCGTTGCGTACGCAATGTGCCATAGGCCAGCGACTCCCAGTCGGTCCTGATCTCTGTCGCTAAAGTCTCGTAGGACACTCGCCAAATCCCACGACTAGTGCTCCCGAGAGTAGAGCTCCCTCGGTTCATCCTGCATCAAGGAAAGTCAGCATGCTAAAATTTTTGAAAAAATCTAGGCCTAATGCTCCAAACTTACATCCAGCGGCGCAGTTTGTGAAGGCGAAACATTTTGAGTTTCCTCAAACTCCGACGTTGGACCCTAAATCAAGCTAAACAGAGCCACCGCCGCGCAATTTATCCCTAGCGTCGTAATTTTTGAGAAAAGGGCGCTGTCGCAGCACACTTTAATCAAACTGGACCGCCGAGCCTAAGCCTAGCGGCAGAGTTTCTAAACTCCAAATGGCATCACTGCGGCACACAAATGCAAATAGCGACGCAATTCAAATGCCGAGCGGCACTATAATAGCGCCGCTAGAGGCGAACTCATCTTTGAAGGCCTAATAAATGCGTCAAATGAAAAAATTAAGCTTCGGAAAGGACCACATACTGGTGCCCCGATGCCAGGTCGCTACTAGTAGGTCCGAACTTGGTCTGAAATGTGCAGGGGAAGCTGTCGTTGCGCCATATCATCGAAGGGTCAGAACTCAAATCTCAAGGTTTGCTAGCAGAGGTGTGTGAAAATGACTTGAAAGTGACCCCTCGGGCCCCTTTTAAGCCTAAAAATTAGGGTTTTCTAACCCTAATTGGCTACCCTGCCAGGGTTTTGGACCCCCGAACTTTTTTTTGTCCGTTCAAGGCTTTTTTTTCATCGTTTTATTGCGTTTAAACACGTTTTTAGCCTCCCAGACCCCTTTCGGACTTGTCGGGTACTTGGTCACTTTTTTTCGCGAGATCACCCAAAAAATTAAAAATTTGTCCGATCTCTCGAGGGGGCATTATATTGGCACATTCTCTTTCGCCAGGCAGCAATGTGGCAAGTTTTTAAATATCGAAAAAAATTTCAGCTTTGATCGAGATTGTTTATTCTTTGAACCAATGCAGCGAGTGCATTGCTTCAAAGAGGGGCAAAATGTAGACACACAAAATATACTGATTGACATTGTGCATCTGATCTTGACTTAATAACATCGTTTCTTCTTAAATCATCCCTTGGTCTAACCATTTAATCAAATCCCCCTATCTGATTAAATTCATCAATATTCGTCTCTTAATTAAATAAATCATTTTATCTGATTAAGTCATTCTTTTTGTTAATTAAATCAACCCATCTGATCTAATTATCCCTATTTAATTAAATAATCAATTTATTTGATTAAATCTCTAAAGTCTATCCATTAAATTAAATAAATTAAAACCTTATTTGATTTAATCTAACACCACCCCTTTTTATTAAATAAATCAAAATCTTTATTTAATTAGCCTCTTATCATATTCTCCTCTTATTTGATTTAAATAAACCCATAAATCTAAGTCAAATAAGTCACATCATCAAATCTCCTATTAAATTAATTAACCCTTGATTAATTTAATCTAATCTTATGTCCCATCCTCTAGATAATGCAAGTTGCACATGAAAATAGATTTAATTCATTTATTAAATCCCTATTTTCCCTCACATGGCATCTTTTGGAATATTCTCTCAATTTGAATTCAAAAATTCCAAGTCAACATGTACATCCAACAAGGCAATAAATTCATCTTACATGTCATTTGCCTTGAGCCAAGTGGCATTTATTGCATTCTCCCTTTTCTCTTACATGTCATTTCAACAAATTTGAATTTCAAATATTGGCTTTTATTGGCACAAACCCCAAATCTTGCACAACCATCATCCATTCATAGCTTGACAAGTGGCACCATATCATTGGATGAAAGTTAGTCCCACATTGCTCAAATTTGGACTTTCATCCATCTTGAAATCCTATAAATGAAAGGTTCATATCTTCATTTGATCATCCACAATCCAAGTAAAGTTACCATGCTAAAATACTTACTCATTCTCATCTATTATTTGAATTCTTAACTAGGTTTTTTGCAGATTTGGCTTGGAGTTCTCATCTATCATCAAAGTGGATCACTCTTCATCATTAATCAACCAAGTTTGCATCTTAGGGATTGGGAAAGGGCCAATTTTCACATCAAATTGGCACCAATTCCCCCATGGGATCATGAGTTTGCACATCTAATTAGGATTTTAACCTTGTTTTTGGCATTTGCATTGTGTTCTTCACTATTTTCATTCCTAGTTTGATTTGTAAATGGATTTCATGGGGAATCCTTCTTTTAGCTTGTAATTCCTTGTCTAACTCGTTTATTCATGTTGTTTTGCAAGTACTAGGAAAAGGGTTCACACACAAATATACTATTCCTATGAATGGTCATTCTACTCTTGATGAGATTAAAGAGGCTGAGACTAATATCAGGGCTATTAAAGCTTTGTTGAGTGCTCTGACGGATTCATAAATGAGAAATGTGATAGGTCTGAAGACAGCTCATGAGATTTGGATGAAGCTGGGGACTTTGTATGAAGGAGATGTACATGTGAAGGTCGCTAAGCTACAGAGTTTGAAAGGCAAGTATGAAAATTTGAAGATGGGTGAAGAAAATATTTCTTCTTTTATGCAAAGAGTAAATGAAATTATGATGGGTATTAGATGTGTCGGTGGTATTCTAGGTGAACAAGAAATTGTAGCTAAAGTGCTCAGATCATTTCCTCCCTCTTACAAGACTAAGGCTCATGCTATTGAAGAGTTCTGATCAATAACAAATGTGACAAGGGATATGCTGATTGGTAAACTTGTTGCCTTTCAGTTAAGTGAATTTGATGATTCTACCCCTAAGACTGAATCTATGTTTAAGGTTTCTGTATCCAGAAGAAACATGCAAAGATATGATCTAGGAGAAAGTTCAAGAAATACATTCAAGTATGAGGAAGAGATGAAACAACTTGAAGAAGAAGAAAGAGAGGTTGAAGAGCTAGAAGCATTGATTGTAAAGAAAAAAGGCAGAGGACAAGGTAAGTATAAAGGAAAGTTTCCTATTAAATGTTTCTCTTGTATTAAAATAGGTCATTTTGCTTCAAGGTGTCCTGAAAGAGTTCCTAAGACTAAACCTAACAAACGTACATTTCAAAAGAAGTGCTATTTTGCTAAAGAAGATGTGACTGATGAAGAATCTGATAAAGAAAATGGAAATGAAGATGAATGGGTTTTCATTGCTATCAAGGAAAATGGTCTAGTGGCTATTGAATTTGCTGAAGTTGAGAAAGCTCTTGCAGCCCGAATTGAAGAAAATGATGAGTGGGTTATTGATAGCAGATGCTCACATCATATGACTGGTGACAAAAGCAAATTTGTAAGTCTAGAGAAATATGATGGTGGGGTTGTAAGATTTAGAGATAACAATGTTGGTGTGATTCATGGCAAAGAATCTATTTATCTTGGTGGTAAACATAACACTAATGATTTCCTTTATGTTGAAGGCTTAAATCATAACATGTTGAGTGTTGGACAGATGGTGGACAAGGGTTATGATCTTCAGTTCAAAGATGGAAGATGTAGGATACTTGGAAGTTCTAGAAATATGATTGCTTCAGGTACAAATACAAGAGGTAATATTTTTCACCTGAGTGCTAGTAATGTAAGTTGTTTAATTTCTCAAGTAGATGAAATTTGGTTATGGCATAGGAGATTGTGTCATGTGAATTTTGATAACATTGTCAAGGTAAGCTTCATTCAAGCAGTAAGAGATCTACCTAAGCTAGTGAAGCCTGCTAATACAATATGCAAGGAATGTCAAATGGGTAAACAGACTAGAGTTTCTTTTCAAAGTAAAAAGCATAATTCTAATGGAATACTAGAGCTGGTGCATACTGATCTATGTGGTCCCTCCAGAATCAGAAGTTTACAAGGAGAAAGGTATTTTATGTTGCTTATTGATGATTACTATAGGATGATATGGGTTGATTTCTTAAGAGAAAAATGTGAAGCATTAGAGAATTTCAAAAGTTTCAAAGCTATGGTAGAGAATGAGAAAGGTTTGAAGATAAAGTGCCTAAGGTCAGATAGAGGCGGTGATTTCACCTCCAGGGAGTTCAATTCTTTCTGTGAAGAGCATGGAATCAAAAGATAGTTATCTACTCCCCGAACCCCTCAACAGAATGGAGTTGTAGAATGAAAGAACAAAAAAAATTTGGATACTACTAGAAAAATGATGATTGAAGGAAATGTGCCTCACATCTATTGGAAAGAAGTTTTAAACACTATTGTGTACACTTTGAATTGGGTAAATGTTAATGGTATTTCTGGTAAGACTCCTTTTGAGCTATGGTTTGGTTATAAGCCTACTATTAAATATTTCAATATTTTTGGAAGCAAGTCTACATTAAGAGAGATGAGGACATAGGAAAGTTTGATGCAAGGAGCAACGAAGGAATCTTTCTAGGTTACTCCACCAAGACCAAGGCTTTCTGGTGCTATAATAGAAGATTGAGAAAAATGGTTGAAAGTGAAAATGTTAGAGTTGATGAGGACTCTGCTAGATCATCTAGATACTGTGGATATGATTCAGACAACCAGCAAGATAGTTTAGACAAAGGGAAGAATGCTCAGACATAGAATCAGGTTCAAGTTGTTTCGGTAAATCAAGAAAGTCAAGAAGGAGAGACAAGTGGAAGTGTAGAAAAAAGAACGGAAGAACCAGAAGTGCGAATGAATCCTAAAACTTTGAGGTGTGTAAGATTGAATCATTCACAGAATCAAATTATAGGAGACAAGAATAAAGGTGTGCAGACTAGAAGAAGGATTGCAGAAGAGTATTGCCTAATTTCCAAAACTGAGCCTAAAAATGTCAATGAAGCTTGCAATGAAGAATACTGGATGGAAGCTATGAAGGAAGAACTGATGCAAATTGAAAAGAATGATAATGGATTCTTGTTCCCAGACCTAAAGATAAAAATGTGATTGGTCCTAAATGCGTCTTTCAGAATAAGCTAAATGAACAAGGTGAAGTGGTCCAGAATAAAGCAAGACTGGTATGTAAAGGGTATTCACAAATGGAAGGCATTGATTTTGAAGAAACCTTTGCCCCTATTGCCATAATTGAAGCTGTAATATTATTTCTTGTTTATGCTGCATATAAGAACTATAAATTCTATCAAATGGATGTGAAGTTAACCTTTCTGAATGGTGAGTTAGAAGAAGTATATGTTGAATAGCTGGATGGATTTCAACTGGCTGACAAGGAAGACATGGTTTTTTGATTGAAGAAAGCTCTGTATGGGCTCAAACAAGCTTCTAGAGCCTGGTATGTTAAACTAGATAAATACTTACTGAAGCTTGGATTCAATAAAGGTACTACTAACAACAACTTGTATTTTAAGTTGGATCATGATAAAAAAATTGATTATTGAAGTCTTTGTTGATGAAATTATTTTTGGAGGAGATGATGATTTCTATATGAAGTTTGTTGATGAAATGAAAAGTGAATTTGAAATGAGTATGATTGGAGAGATGAAGTTCTTTCTGGGATTGCAAGTCACTTAGTTATAGACAATGGGATTTTCATATCTCAATCCAAATATGTGAGAGAGTTACTGAAGAAGTTTGGCATGGAAGACTCAAAGCCTATGGTACACCCATGGTAATCAGATGCAAGTTAACACAAAATGGTTATTCTCCTAAGGAAAATCAAACAAGATACAGGTCAATGATTGGCGGGTTGCTCTACTTAACTCAAACTAGACCAGACATCATGAATGTTGTATGTATGGTTGCTAGATTTCAGGCTAATGCAAAAGAATCTCATGTGACTATTGTAAAGAGAATCTTCAGTTATCTGAAAGGAATAGTTGATTTTGGGATTTGGTACCTTAAAGATGATGATGTTACATTGAGTGCATATACTGATGCGGATTGGGAAGGAGATGTAGATGACAGGAAAAGTACTAGTGGGGGTGCTTTCTTCTTAGGGAAGAAGCTAGTACCTTGGTTGAGCAAAATGCAGAATTCCATTTCCCTATCTATTGATGAGGCAGAGTGTATTGTTGTTGCAAATAATTGTACTCAAATGATGTGGATGAAATAGACGCTAAAAGATATCAAAGTAGTATATGTTGAACCTATTGCCATTTACTGTGACAACTCAAGTGCAATAAACATATCAAAGAATTCAGTGCTACACTCTAAAACCAAGCATATATCAATCAAGTTTCACTTTTTGAGGGAGAAAGTGAATGAGAAAGAAGTCAGATTGGAGTATGTGCCTACTAAAGAATAGGTTGCAGACATTTTCACCAAGTCGTTGCCAAAGGATACTTTTGAGTATCTTAGAGGGATGCTAGGGGTAATTACCCCTCCTGATATGAACTAGAGATGCATTTACTTACATCAATTCGTATGCTTCAAAGCTATATTCTGATCTAGATTGATGTTTTTGTGGCTGCTACTCAAGGGGAGTAGTCAAATGTGCAGATATGTGGTTCAGAGTTTGTATGGGGGAAGATAATGTTTATATTTTCCATTGATGTCAAAGGGGGAGAAGATTCATGTGAAAAACTATGAATTATCTAGGGAGAAGAGCCTTGTGGGGTGAAGATCATGTAGAAGAAGTTGAGGAAGAAGAGTCAAAATCTAAGGGGGAGTAAGTGTTGTTTGAGAGTTGTGTTGATGGTGTTTTTCACATCATGTGTTACCATCAATGCCAAAGGGGGAGATTGTTGGATGTTGTGGTTGTGTTGCTGATATATGGTTGTCATTGATGTCAACACTATTAGCATTGTTGTATTGAAGGTTGTATATGTCGAGGATATTGAGAAAATTGTTAAAGAAAGAGTTGCACGTTGTCAATGGAATAGTGAAGGTCATGAAGGTTTCTTGCTCAGTACGTTGATGATCAATCATTGTGGACTAAAGGGTTTATTGTTGAGAGTATATAGTTTATCCACGGGAAGTTTTAGAGGTCCGCGTGAAGTTTTGATCGTGTTATGAATAGTTATGTTTTGACATTTTTTCTATTTTTTTAGTTAATATTCCTTAGTGAAGTTGATGTGATTCTAGTAATTTCAGTTGTTGTGGATGTTTCTCCATTGGTTCTTGTTGCTTGTGGATGCTTCTAGATCATTCTCTATCTTTGTTGCATTTATGCGTTGATCTATGTGTTCGTGGTCAAATATTTTTCTCATGTGTGTTTGGTTTTCATATTCTTGGCTGACATGGTGGTTGTAACGTGTTGTGGATCCTTGGAGATTAAAATTTGAATGTTTGGTGTGCTCAAGGATATTGTTTTGGGCCACAACATAATATTGGTCGACGGTGTTTGATTCGCATTGAAAATTTATTTGTAATTTGAGGCCAACATTGAAAATATGTTTTATATTTTGGCCAAAAAAGTTGTTGATGAAATTCATGTTGCAGATATATAAGAGTGATTGTTTGAGCAAAGTGAAGTGTGTGTGCATAAGTGTGTGAGAGTAGAGGAAGAGAAAATGTGCGAATAATGATCTAATCATTCGTTTGCAGAGTAGAGTGTGAAGAAGTTTGGGCGAAGTGTGAAAGAGTATTCATGTGCTTAACCAAAACTATAATTAGGCTTTTGGAGAAGCTATTTTCTCAGTTCATACCTTGTAGATCTAATTTGTATTTCTCTTATTTGGGCAATGAGCCCTCTTGTATTTGAGCAGTGAGCTCTAGGAAGTGTGCCTGAATGCATGTGCATTCCCATTATTCTTCTCTATACTTTTAATAGGGTATAATATTGTGGGCTAACATCCACCGTGGTTTTTTCCTTAACAGAGTTTCCACGTAAAAAATCTTGGTGTTCTCTATGTTTATGATGTGTTGATTGTTTATGGTTTATTGTTCACGCATCAGATTTAAGATTAAGTTAAGTTTGAAAATTTTAAATAATCTATGATAACTGATTCACCCCCCCGCCCCCTCTCAGTTGTTTGTCCTTGTTTTTCCAACACTTCAATGGAGTACTCAAAGATGAAGTCTATGTTTAGCAATTTTCTAGCTATGAATTCCAAAGATAAGAAAATAAAGTATATAGGTTGAAGAAATCTCTTTATGGACATAAATCAACACTCTGAGCATGGTATAGAAAAATAGACTCGTATTTATTAAGAAATAAATTTAACAAAAGTGATGGTGAGGCCACTCTACAACAAGGTAAGCCATGGTATGATTTTAATTACTATCTTATATGTAGATAATATAATTTAAATAGGGAACAATAATTTTCTCATTATCAATTTTAAAGAAACCTTGAAAAATAAATTGAAAAGATAGACTTAGATTTGCTAAAATGGTTTTTTGGCATCAAGATAAAATAAATGGATCATGATTTTTTTTTTCTCAAACAAACTATTCAACATTTTTTTTTAAGAGCTTTAAAATGCTAAAAAGCAATCCTACATCAACACAAATAATTATAGGTCTAACATTAAGAAATATTGTAGCAGTAGTGTGAACTTAACCTTATACAATAGTAGGGTTGGAAGTCTTATGTACTTAATAGCATCTAGATCTGATCTAATGCATGTAGTAATCCTAATTTCTATATTTATAGAGACAATAAAAGATACATACTAACAAGTAGGTAAAAGAATCTTGATATATTTCAATGGCACAAGGGGTTTGGTATTCTATATAGTGCATCAAGTTTGGGTTGGTTAGATATACTAATAGTGATTGGATAGGTAGAGTAAATGATATGAAGAGAACATAAGGTTATATGTTCTACATGGGTTTAGGATCGATTTCATTGACATCCAAGAAATAATACATAGTTTCTCTTTCCATAACAAAAACTAGGTATATAGAAGTAAATACAGTAGCATGTCAAGCTATTTGACTACAATGGATCTTAATAGACTTGACAGAAGAACAAGATGTTACAAAAATTTATTGCGACAATATATTTTCATTAACCTTGACAAAGAATCTAGTCTTCCATGAATGATGAAAGCACATTGAGTTTCAACATCATTTAATAAAGAAGCTTCTAAAATATAGAGAAATTAAAGTTCAATATTGAATGTTTAAGTAGCTTACAAATATTTTCTCCAAGACACTCACAAAAAATTATTTGAATGTCAAAAAAGCAATTTGGATATCATGGACATAATGGTAGCAACTTTGAATCCCTTACAGTCAGCTCTAGATGTTACATACAATTAACTCAAGAGAGCTTAAAAAAACATAATTTCAATTTTAAAAATACAAAATAAATATGAAAGAGACTCAATATTAAAAGGAAGTCTTAAAAATACATTAACCTTGAGTCTGAGTATTAATTCTGATAGGTGCTATTGTCTCTAATCAAGATCTCTTAGATCTTGAAGCATTCCTTCCCCCTTAGCATTCACCAAAATTTGCTATTTTTAAACAGTGGTTTGTTTTTTCGAAGGAAATTTATTGCTAGTTACTAAAAATTGTGGTTGTTTGTATTCTTTGTCATCAAGATAACTAGTTCATGAGCCCATTATAATAAAGTCCTTAAGGCTTTGCCTTAGATACTGGTGTCAATCAAGACGAAAATCCGTGGGATATTACAATGCTTCTCCACCAAATTTTCATTAAACAAATAGAGATACTTTGAAATTGTTTTCTACGATAATTGCAGAACCATGTCGGAGGCAGTTGCGTTTTAAAGTGTCCAAAGAGTTATACCCCTTCAGAATAAAATATTCTTGACCTTGTTTTACATAACATTGTAAAATATTCGGTTCAGAAATACGCGCGATCAATAAACTTCTGAGACTGAAAAACTAAAAGGTGAGAAAAATATGGAATCATAGGTGCTTTGGAGAATTATAACTAAATCGACAAATAATGGAATTTAGTTTTTTAAAAAGTTAAATTCTCTAATTTGTCTGTCTGTGAGTACGCCAGAAATCATTCAACTTTATCCGATTGGTAGAAGAAAGAGATCAATCTAAACACGTCACTTGGTTCCAAATTTTTACCGGTTTCGATAAAACAAGGTGTTTTATTCGGTAATGGATGAATAATATGCTTACATTGGATTTTATAAAATTCTGCGAATAAAAGTAAGCTGTAACACTTACTATGTTGAAATCACTGGAATACAAGAGAATTAGGGTAATTGAATGAGCCATGGCCAACGGACTTGTTGTTTTAATTGTAATATCAGTATTGATGTTGGTTGTTATCGCTACGACCATTCGCCATGTTCCAAAAGTGGGACTGATTGTCGAAGTAGTAATATTGTTTGCTTTTATTGTGCCCAGTTTATTAATTGGAGGTTTTATGATATATAAAAGGAGGCGTTCCATTAGAGAAACTCAGATCCATTCAAGTATGGAAATATGTTATAATTGCAAAGTTTGAACTCTGATATTTTGTGGATTGGTTGTGTTTTTTCTACTTAAATCTGAAAGGTATTCAATGATGAATTGCAGATGGCGCAGGGTCATCGGTGAACGTACAGGCTCCTGCAAGGTCTCGTTCATTTAGTGTCGAGGAATTGAAAACATGCACTAGAAACTTTAACCAGAAGATTGGACAGGGAGGTTTCGGATCAGTGTACTTTGGCAGTTTGGACGATGGGAAAGAAGTTGCTGTAAAAGTCCTCTCTTCCACTTCAAGCCAAGGAGTTGCTGAGTTTTTGAACGAGGTAACTTATATGAAAATATATAATTTTAGAGTTTCTTTCTCTCTGATTATCTTATTCTAAGATAAAAGAGTTAATCTTTATATCAAAATGTTTGGAGTCAGTCTATATTATCTTATAGATCAGGGAAGTTCTATTAATTTGATACATTGTGGAAAATATTTTCTATAATTGATAGGAGTTTTATAATAAATGATTAATAAAACAAAATATTTGTTAAATATTTTCAAATGATTTAGCAAGTTAAGTGGATTTGACTTTTGGAGAAAATTCATGGTTAAACATTCAAATTGGAAGAGTACTAAGATGGATGACCATTCATTCTCATGAATGGTCACTACGCATTTATTCTATGGGAGATGGATTCATATGAACCACTACTCATGAAATATGAGTCATTGAAATTGACTTAAAAATTATACAATTGAATCCTCATATTTATATAATAATTCTATTTCCTTCTAGTAATTGAAATCTACATCATTACCTTATTCAATTGATTTTGGCTAGATCATTGTTTTCTCCAAAAAGTAACATTAATTAGATGAATTTTATAAAATCTTCAATCAGAATAAGTGCCTACTCCAATTCTATAAATATACTCAACTGATAACAATTTGAAATTTTCCTTTCGATTGTCAGAGTAATTACATATTAAATGGCATAAAAATAAAAATGTATCTAGTGTTATTTCAATATTTCTTCTATAATGATAAAAAAGAGTTGATGTTAAACATGCAGAACTTTTCTTTGTAAACAGATTGATTTGCTGTCTAGAGTGAATCACAAGAACTTGGTGTCACTGCTTGGATACTGCAGTGATGACTCCAGAGAACTTATGCTTGTTTACGAATACATGGGAGGAGAATCACTGAGTGAGCATCTTTATGGTGAGTCCATTCTTAAGATAAACTGCGCAAATCATGCAGATAGGTCAGACTACTGATGGTCTGCTGACTGGTATTGATCTTGATTTATATTGGCAGGTTCTTTGGCTGATGCTTGTAAATTGGACTGGAAATCCAGGCTTCAAGTAGCCTTAGATGCAGCAGAAGGTAATTTCAATGTACAACTAACTTAGCTTATACTTGCTTATTGATCCTTTAACTGAAAAAGCAAAAAAATGTGAATGTCTATGGTAAGAATTAAGTTGCTCTGCCAAAAAACCAGGACTGTAATTGGAATTTGTGAATGAATCCTCTAACCTTTACTAACCATGAATAACTTAAGAGTGGACTTCATGTACTGCTTTAAACTTTTATAAGAGAATTCTATGAACACCACACATGTTTTATCCTGGTTAGTACTCTACAATGTCTCTAAAAGGTTAGAGTTTTTTGGGGTAAGCCCTGGTTTGATCCTTTTGTGTAACTTAAATACACATTAATATGATCAGGGTTTTTCTTAATATTAATTCATTACCTCATAGCTTACACTACGGATCTTTTACTTGAAGGACTTGAATACCTGCATGTGAGCTCCACACCAAAAATTATTCACAGAGATGTCAAGAGCTCAAATATTCTCCTAGACCGTAATCTCCGAGCAAAAATTGCAGATTTTGGCCTTTCAAAAGTTATTAAGAACAGTGAAAACAGAACTGTGACTACTCATATGACCACCAACATAAGGGGAACAGTGGGATACGTAGACCCAGAGTGAGTATTTTCTTCCCTTCTACTTTAACAGCCTTAACTTGTAGTATGATTCCTCTGCAGATTTAGCCATAGTTTGAATTGATTCCAAGGACATTTTTTGACCTTGCTATGATAAATTGAAAGGTATTTTGATACGAGCAAGCTGACAGAAAGAAGTGACGTTTATAGCTTTGGAGTGGTTCTGTTGGAGATTATATGTGGGAGGAAAGCAATAGACACTGATTTCTGTGAAGAAGAAATAAACCTTGTGAAATGGGTTAGATTTTATATCAATCTCCATCTCCAAAATGTTTGTTCATTGAATTTGTGCCGATGATACTAATAGACACACTGATTATTCTTTTATATTGACAGGTAACCCTCCATGCAAATTTGGGAAAAGATTCTCGTAAGCAGCTGACAGACATCATAGACAAAAGATTATCTCTTTCTGAAAATGACATAAAATCATTCTATGGCATAGTTAATATGGCAATAAAATGTCTCAGAAACGAAGGATCCAAAAGACCTACCATGAGCGAGATTGTTACACAAATCAAAGAGGCCATGATTATAATGGAACCTCTAAATTCAATTCAAATATCAGTGGAAATTTAACGTTTTGCTTAGTTTAGTTGCAGTCAGATTCATCTCTGTACATATTATTTCAATCCTCTAAATCGATCTTTTTCAGTGGAATTATAATAAAGAAAGGATTTCTATATGATTTGCAAGCTTTGCAGATTGAAACAGGCAACAAGAATTTCGCAGGCCTTATCTTGCCCTATAGTTTTCTAATAGCCCATTTGACTATTTCAAGGGTTATATAGATTAGTTCAATAATAATATTTTATATATCCTTGCTATACTCAATATAAAACAAAATAGAATCATACACAGCTTCATCAAAGAAGAGGTTTATTATATTATTATTTACTGTATTAAATTTAAAATGATATAAGTTGGTTTTTAATTAAAAATAATATATTAATGTTATCAAAGTCTTTGAAAAATTTAAAAATAGCTTTTCAAAATCTTTTATATATAAGGATAGGGGATATTTTGTTAGAGTTTCAATACTAGCATTCTCCTATAATATTTTATATACATCTTTTAAAAATTGTATCTATCATTAATAATGGTTAAATATATAATGTTTTTTGTGAATTAGTCTCACAAAATATAAGAACAAAACATAATAAAATAAAATATTAAGAGATTCAATACAATTGAAATGTGAAATTTTATAAATAGAGATAATTAAAACAAAATGAGAGTAATCAATGATTTTATCCCATTATGGTTTCAATGCTTAAAAATAAGGCACATGTGATTTCACAAGGTTGTGTTAAGTTTCATATGTAGATGATTAGTGGAGGTTTATAGTTGTAATAGAGATGGTAGGAATTTTGAGTTAAGATAAGGTTAAGGAATTGTTGGGATTAAGGTGTCTCAATCTTAGTGAGTCTCATGATTAATTTATTAATTATTTATCTCTAAGTTGGTGATTTAATTTATTAAATGCAATAATATTTGTTTCCAAATTATTAAGTTACTTTGTGAGACCCAAGAGTGAGTTAGCATTCTACATGCAAGGTATGAAGTGCAAGATTGTGATATATATCACATGGACACTCAACTAGGAAGGAACCAAGCATTAAACCCTCTACAATGGGCACCATGTTGACATGTGGTAGTTTGTTTTGAAAACAAGCATTATCGAGTTCCACTTGTGTGCAAGCTTATCTCTTTGGAAAAGCGAAATCAAGGAAAGGTATGTTGTAATGCCCTGCCACGCAAACCCCAAGGACAACAAAACATCCAACATTTATGACATAATTTTTTTTTAAGTAAACTAATGTTAAGTGTACATTACATATACCACTAGTAATAAACCATGCACAAACAAAATATAACTAAGTCCCTTGGGTTTGCATGACTACATTACTTTACGAATATCTCTAACATAACACAACTCCCATAATGGTGATTAACAATTATGAGTTTTCCACTTAACCAAAACATAAAATTAATTATCGACAATCATACATTCATGACACCATATAAATAAAAACCATCCATCACATCTATGAATTTATATATAAATATTTTCACAGACACAACACCATTAGGGATCGCATATTGTGAAGCAATAAACACATAGTAATACAAGGATTGATATACATTACATTTATACAAAAGATACATCATTCAAGAATTACATTAATACAGAAGTGTTTCCCAACATGAACATGAATAGTACAATAACATGGAATGAAACAACAAAAATGTATGAATACAAAGCATCAAGATTAGCTCTATCTCTAGTACAACTCTAGAGTCATTACAAATGGTACAAGGCTGCACATCTCGATCTTTAGTTGGAGACCCAACAAGGTGCATAGCACGTTCCACCTAACCACATGGACCCGAAGGCCCGCCCCCTGTGCTAGGATTTGACAAGAAAGAACCTCAATCAAAACAGTTGGGTGAACAATGACAAACAAGACTCCACATTTGATAAAGAGAAAAATAACAAACACACACAATTGCTAAAGAGAGGAGTTCCATCACATAGGTTGATATGGGTTACCCTAGTGTAACCTTCCTAGGCTACTAGACCCCCATCCTAGGTTACCCTAGCCACCTCTACCAGCTGTCAGACCCCCATACACGCTATGTGGGATCAACATACCTTTCCAAAATTACTAGGCAGAGAGCAAGGCAACTGATGTTTCCATTCTAGGCCTTGCCACTCATCCCAAGTCTAAATGAGCACTTGAGCCATGAGTGAGGCTAAATTATTTGGATTAATGTGTGTTACTACCCAAACCCCCTAATAAATTTTAGATTATCACTTGATTAAACTCTCAATGAGTTACCCTAGACTAGACACTTTGGGCGTTAGACCCTCATTCAGAGCCACTCCCCCTACTAGCAACAAAATCTTAAAATCATCGACTAAGAAAACATGAGAAGGAATGCCTCAAAGCAATACCAACTCCTGAGGCATTATGATTTGCAGGATACGCACAGACAAATCGATTCATAAAGGATTTTAGAGACTATCATGCAAATATGACAAGCGAGTAAGATGACCACCTGGAAGAAACGGTGCAAGAGCCTTGAGGGCACAAAGAGTTCTCAGGCTGCCTATCAATGAGAATGCAAGAACAAGGAGTGGAAAAATATGAACCAAGCCAACTATTAAAGGAAAAGAGTAGTTGAATTGAACAAGTAGTTGAGAGGGAATGGTGCGATGGAATCTAAGAACCCTTGGCTAACATAGGCAAGCAAAGCTAACATGCAAGTCGACCCATTAGAGGGATATTAGGGTATTATTCAGCATCATTGAAAAATGACCCATGAAGAAAAAAATACATGGCAATCACCGAACGCAAGAAATATGGTCTAACCTATGGTGCGTATTTGCACAAATTCATAAAAGTGATTACCTGGATTCGATTGACCAAGATGGGTCTGAATTTGATGTGAGTTCTAGATTTTCCAAAATACAGCTTTAATCCTTTTGCTACATTTTTTTGCTTCTCTGGAAACCCAAAACAATATCAAGCAGATAATTTACAGAATAATGTTGCAAATGCAAAAAAATTCATTCCAACACAAAATCAACTAATCCCCCCCCTTTTTTCAAATTTGATTGATATTAAAACAACAATAGAGAGATTTTGATTTTTCCTAGACAAAATCAAGCAAGTCTCATAATAAAAAAAGTTCCCACAACCCAATTTAAGTCGTGCATGTGCATGCATGGACTTTTTCCTCCTTTTTCCCATTTTGAACTTGATTTTTCCTCCATTCGAATTCTTATCTCTTATATTTAGTTTTAAATCAAATTACTTCCCCATATAATAAATTAAAATCCAATGCTAATAATATTCACCTTTATTTATTTAAAATCACATTACTTTTTCCATATATAAATAATTAAACTCTTTTGAATATAAACTCTATCAATTGTTATAAAATACAATTTAAACAATACTTTTACCAAAAAAACTTAATTTAATTTTTTATTAATAGCTATATACTTTTATTATATTATTATCTTAATTTTTTAAAAAAAATTATTTAAATTACTTGGCAATCAATTCTAATTTCTACTTGGTATGTGCAAGATCATGATGGGCCAAAAAGTGGCAATATGATGGGTATGTGGCTGACAACATTTTTGTTACCCAAAATTGATGAAACGAAAAGGGTTTTTAAAGGAGATTCTCATCTTTCCACCAATATAAATTATGCTTTACTTTGAATTTAATAAGTAATTATTATTCATTTTCTATTTGAATTACAACTAAAGTCCTAATTGATGGGCTAATTGAAACACATCTATAACTTTCAAACAGTATCACATTTTTTGAATCCAAAACATGCGTCACATTCTATGCTTTGCATACTATAGGATTAAAAAAAGAAAATTTGGATTTCATCAAGTTTTGACCAAGTTAAGGTGGTCAGAGATACGAGTTTTTATATTTTTTAAAAGTTGTGATAAAAAATTCATAATTAATTATTTACTTGGAAAAAAATTACAAAACAATATGCATCACATTAAGACATGAGTCTTCTACTTATATATAAAATCTTATAAAAAAATTTATCATTTTATTATGGTTAGGGTGGTCAGACAGACACCTACTTATTTTTTCCCTAAAATTTAAGTACTACTGCATTGAAATTTCAATTTTTCACCAACTATATTTTTATTTTTTTAAATAAACCTAGTAGTTCAGAAACTACATTTAATTTTCTACAGATTCTATTCATACATATGTTTGAAATAATATAGATAACTTATTCAAATTTGTACATCAAGTTGCCTAACTCTGATTTTTCTAAATTTTTTGCCACTTAAGGGTCTATTTTTTCCATGATGATCCTGCACATAAGCCAACTGATTACACAAAGCCATTAAAATATTAATTTCACCAATAACAGACTTACTCGATGGAAAGGATAGTCAAAATAGGGGGACACTATATCCTCACCCTAAGCATAGACTTATTGGTGGAAGTCACATGGTAAACTAAAACACACGCTATCATAAGCACAACATCACAATGAACTAACAAATATATCAACAATTAAAATGATATTAATTAGACAATTAAAAATTAAAAAACTCAAAATGAAACAATGTGAAGATGGAGATGGGGTTGCAAATGGACCACATCATCAAACATAATGATGAGATGATAGACTAGGGTGGGGGAACTTTCTTGTCAAGTCCCTTTTCCACATCTTACCCATTGGGCTTTGTAAGGCACGCTCAGACCTAATAGAGTAGGTGGAGTTGATGACTAGTATCTGCATCCTGCATCAAACCAAACACCAAGCAACATGTATATCCAATAACAATCACACCATGAGAGGAAGTCGCAGTGTAGTAGGGCACTCATGGATGAGTGATGCTACACTGTCCTCTCACCAAGATTTCACCCAATAAATACATCATCATAAATATCATAAAGAAAGCATTAATCAACTGCATAATAGCATAGTACTACATCCATAAGATAAACATAACCAGTTAAATCCAAAAACAACATCAAACATCATGTATCAACATAACATAAACATCTAAATGGAGTATCATAATCATCCAAGTGAACTAAAGTGTCAACCAACCAAATTCAAATGGTGAACAATGACCAACAAAGTCTTAAGATCCATAACATATCATAAAATGTGTCAATGTAGAGAAAGTGACACGAGAGGCACTACATCTTAGTCTCCTGTACCGCAGGGCTTCCACAGGATCCCAAGTTAGCTACTCGACCACTACCAGTAATCCCCACATTTATGCCCTGATGTTCTACCCAGTGATTATCATCTACTATAATCACTCTATGGGACCTGCCTACATCATCCCCTATTGGCTTTGCGGTTGTCGGTCTCTAACTGGATCTAGGTGTGCTCCTCTGAGGACATCATCTAGCTATGCAGCCCTATTGGCTGCAAAAGAAATATCATGTACCTCTGCCATTTCCTCTACCTTGTTGGGGTGCATTGAGCTGTCGGGATCTACCTCTACTAGTTGTAGTTCATACATCTCGAGTTGACTGGTCAAGACGATAAAGTTGGGCTCACAACCAACTTCAAATTCTCCTATATGAAAGATGACCACCAGTTCAAACACCGATCATCCAAGTCTCATCCTCCAAACCACCACTAAAACTAGGGGAGGTAGGAGAACATTCCCTCAAGAGATCCATCATAAGTCCCACTACAACTAAAACATTTATTTTCCTAGGGAGCCCTTCCCTTTCCCTAACCATCTGTCGATTGCTCTCTTGTCTAGGGCCCAACTAGTTAAGAATCTCCTCAAGCAAGTAAGATATTTAAGGGCCTAGGTGCTCCTCACGATCATTCTCAAGGGAACTCAACAAAGGAGTGTCTGGACGATTAACTCCACGACCACCTCCCTGACCTCTACCATGACCCCTATCATGATCACATCCTCTAGGAATTTTCCTACACAACACCACCAAAAGGCAATTCTAAGATATTAAATGAGAACAACAAAAGGGCCAAAAAAAAAACTCAAGAACATAAGTAATATATTCATGGTTCACAAGCATTCTCCACCTACACACACCAACCACATCACAAGGCTACACAAGGGTCCATAATGCATCTCTGATAGGAAAAATATCGGTGCATTGTGCACTACACCGAGGGTCCTATCGTTTTCACTAGTTTTCTACAGGTTAAATCTCGAGTTACAAAGTGAGGATGACACAAAGGAAAGATGTAACCTCAAGAGTACAAGCAACTAGGTCAATAATGGGCTCATAGTGTCCAGTGTATGAACCTAGGCTTTGATACTATGTTGTAATGTCCTGCCACGCAAACCACAAAGGACACCAAAACATCTAACATTTATGACAAAGAGGATTTGGTGGGATTTGATCCCTTGACCTATACCTTAAAATTCTCTTTCCTTTACCATTGCACCACACGCCCCACCACACAAACTCCAAAGGACTCCAAAACATCTAACATTTATGACTCAATTTTTTTATTAAGTAAACTAATGTGAAGTGTACATTACATACACCACTAGTAATAAACCATGCACAAAAAACATATAACTAAGTCCCTTGGGTTTGCATGACTGCATTACATTATGAATATCTCTAACATAACACAACTCCCATAATGGTGATTAACAAATTTTACAATTTTTCCACTCAACCAAAACATAAAATTAATTATCAACAAACATACATTCACGAAACCGTATAAATAAAAACCTTCCATCACATCTATGAATTTGTATATAAATATTTCCACAAACACAACACCATTAGGGATTGCATATGTAAAGCAATAAACACATAGTAATACAAGGATCAATATACATTACATTTATACAAAAGATACGTCGTTCAAGAATTACATTAATATAGAAGTGTTTCCAAACATGAATGAGAATAGTACAATAACATGGAATGAAACAACAAAAATGTATGAATACAAAGCATCAAGATTGGCTCCATCTCTAGTACAACTTTGGAGTCACTACAAATGGTACAAGGATGCACATCTCGATCTTCAATCTGGGACCCAATGGGGTACATAGCATGTTCCACCCGACCACATGGACCCAAAGGCCCATCCCCATGCTAGGAGTTGACAAGAAAGACCCTCAACCAAAACAATTGGGTGAACAATGAAAAACAAGACTCCATGACAAGAGAAACAGTAAACACAAGAAACATTCGCTTCAAGAGGCTTAAGAACAACAAGGGGAAAACAACACACACACACAGTTGCTAAACAGAGGAGTGTCATCGCATAGGTTGCTATGTGTAACGCTTGGGAGATAAGAAAAAGCATTTTAAATTGTTCAATCCATTTCAAAAGTTTACTTTAAAAATTATGCCATTTATAAGAGTTTTCAAAATAAACTCAATGTAAAAGAATTAAAAATAAATTGCATTTTCTGTATATAAAATATAACATTTGCATTTCATCATGATTATGCACATGGCCAAGTATATCAATGCATTTTCACATATATTCACCCATACTCTAAAGAGATCAATAAACCAATAAATATTCACATTTGTGTGAGATCAATAACTTCAATAAATAAATTTGTATCAATGTTATATCAAAATCTTAATAACACATCTATTTCAATGTTGCAGTAACAAATGCCAAATACATTTACATTTACAATGGGCTTCACAAGCCATTCCAGTAGGATACTCAAGTACATAAATAGTAAAATAAAAACTCTGATCCTCCAACCGCCGTCACACCATCGGTCTTCTTGCGAGCTGGGGCCAAGAGTGTGATTTAGGCACCTTTTCCGCCCAACCACGAAGTACATGACTTCCCCAGGTTCCTTCCTAACTCGAAGGAATCCCCGGCCCTGCATAAGGAGCCTAGCAACTTGACACAATAAAACAGGAGGGAACTCTCGATGCATGCCTGGTGCCTATATGCATTTCTAATATGAGAAAACATATTTCTTGCAACAGGAGGTGGCAGAGACTCAAATACATATATTTCTAGGCTTTTAAACAAATCCATCTATTTCAATGGTACTAGTGCTTGGCCAAGCATAAATAAAAATAAGTGGTAGTTTCAGAAAAGGTAAAACTACCGTCTCTGTGGATCCACCTTCGGCATCCTATCCCGGAAGTTACCAAAATACAGTATAATAAAGTGCAAAAACAGAAAGTTGTGCATTTTCCATATATGCTTCATGCATTTCATTGATTCTAAAAGAAGTTTCTTCATTTATCCACATTCATAAAATGTTTTTCAAACTGATTTCCATTCATACTTAGTTTTCAAACAAGGGTTTTCAAACATCTTTTGAGTTCCATTTTATCATGTTGAACAAAAGAATAGGTTGTAAAGTTTCAGTATTAAAATAAAATATGCTCTTTTCTCAGTAAATTTCCTCTTGTTTAGTAAAGAAATCTGTTTTCACTCCAAGTTACTCTCTTGAATGTTCTTGTTCAAGTTTGGTTTTTCAAATGAAAAAATGTATGTACTTCATGATACTTTAAGTGTATGAACGCAAGTAGAGGTAGTAATTTTCTGTATAAAACAGTGTTCTCAGATTTATGTATATTTCTATATCTTCAAAGTTCAAGTTGTTTTGAAAGTGGAATTCTCAATTTGCTACAGGTTTCTAGTTAAAAATAATATACAGAAACAGGATAATTCTTTTAGAAAAACAGATGTTTGCAAATTTGCATTTGAGTTTTCTATTGTATGCTAATATTTAGAAATCTACATCTATATGTAAGCATAAG
Source organism: Sequoia sempervirens (assembly GCA_007258455.2). NCBI lineage: Eukaryota > Viridiplantae > Streptophyta > Pinopsida > Cupressales > Cupressaceae > Sequoia > Sequoia sempervirens. The sequence continues at coordinate 123,929,441 of VDFB02193867.1, forward strand.
ACAATGTAACCAAAAGAAGATCACCAATTTGCATGATTCCAAGAGGTACATTTTCATATTTCCAGCTTCAAAGATACTGAGATGTTTATATATATTTGTCAGAAATATATCACATTCTGAAGAAGGTTTTCCTGTGTAAGTTCACATTTATATATATATATATATATATATATATATATATATACAGCTGAGTATATATACATATATATATATATATATGTTTTAAAGAAAATACAAATTTTCTTAATTGTTTTCACGTTTTATGGCCGCGCGCATAGAAAAGAGCATTATACAGGGTTCTAAACAGATGATAAGCACCCCAAAGGGTGTTGGGAGGCCTTGCCTCTCCCATGGGGAGGGCGCGGGCTGTGAGGAGGCCGCGCCCCCTCCACAGGTCGTGGCCTATGGAGGGCACGAGCCTCCCCATAGTGTCATCCCTTCCTTTGGGAAGGGCTGGGGATTAAAATCCCTTCCACATACATTAAAAAAAAATTCTTAAAAATAGAATTTGCCTAGCATTCAACTGCAATTAAATTCATTTCAAAAGAATTTTGAAATAATGTTTGGTAAAGGTTTTCATGCAAAATTTTGAGTATATATATATATATATATTTATATATATATAATTTCATATCTTTTCTCTCACAATTTTTTGTACAAAAGAATAGCAAATGAGGGCAGTTTCATGAAATGCAGATTGCAAAAGAATAAAACCCTGTTCTGGAAGAAAGAAATTGGGTATTTTCTCAACAATGTAAATGAAGAGAAGGTTTTTCCCCAGGTTTAAAAATAAAACTTGAAGACATTTTCTTAGGCATTTGTAATCATTTTCATAAAATATTGCATACAAATTCTCCAATTTCATACTAAAATTCAAACTGGTTTAAAAGAAAAGAATGGATAAACCTGGCAAATTATTCCAGTTATTCTAGTTCCAGATGTCCAGAATTTCATTCAGTCTCCTCCTCCCTGAGCCCCCTGGTTATTTTCTGAATAAGCTTCTCGTCTCTCCACCTTAAAGCCTTATTCCCTTCTTCTGAGAGTCATGCAGACCCCTTTCAAATTGACAGATGGATAATTTTCTTGGCAAATATTACATGCAAAAATAAAGAGATAGCCACTTGTCGAGAACATTGTTGGTTTTAAGAAGAATTTCCCATAACCCCATTTTTCTCGGGACTGTTTTTCTATTTAATAATAATTTTTCTTTACCATTCTTTTACCCTAATCTTGAAATTAGAATTTAGGATAAATACAATTAAAACATATGAATTTCATTTCAAATTCATAAATAGGTAAAATGTAATAAATGATTTACAAATACTTGCACAAAAGACAAATATTTTGAATATACTTACTTTATTTATTCAAATCTAAAATAAATATTTTACCTCACTTATAAATAATTCATCATTTAATTAACACAAAATAAAGATAGGATTTGAAACCATAAAGCATTTAAAACTTAAAATTAATAATTAATAGTTAAATTGTATTTATTGCTTTTATTTATTATTTTATTTATTTTAATCGACTATTATTTAATTCACCAATAATTCAAGACAATCATGTTGAAAGTGACATTGCCTAAATGCAATCTACATGAGTCTAGGTGTTGTGTGTGTGTGGTCGAGAGTACTCCTATTTTACCCTGTCGAGAAGCTAACCTCCTTTCCTCAATCACACTCTTGGTCTTCGACCACTGCAACTCAAGTGCACTCAGGCACGTAACAAAAGAATGAATTAGTATCCGATATAGATATATATCAAAGCAATACTTTCAATAAATATTTCTATTCTATCTTGCTTAATCTTTCAAATAAAACACATTCAAAATTACTTTCAAAAGTAAACACTTTTCTCATTTCCACACACCAAAGCATCATAGTATGTCATATTACTCAAGCACACACAATAATCCATAGAACAAATCCACACAAAGCCAAGAGAAAAACAACATCAAAGTCTAAGACGTGACATCCTTCCCCACTTGGAAGAGACATCGTCTCGATGTCTAAAAGAAAATCCACACAATAGAGTTTGAAGTATCAGTGTGTCATAGTCACAATATGCATAAAAGGAAAAGTAAGCTATAATCTCAAATGAGGAAAAGATCTGTCAATGTCATCTGCATTTCCCAGGTGGTATTATCCATCGAGTACTGGTCCCACTGGACCCTGTACTCCACAATATCATGATTCCACAACTTAACGTTGTGCCTCCCAGAATCCTGATGGGCTCCGCTAGCACCACCCCTGAATCCTGCTAAGTATGCCAGTCATGCACACCACACATATGGTTTTTCTACCATCCAATTATATCCATGTAACAAATGGCTCTTGCACCAGAGCTTACAAGAATAACATCATATCATTCAAGCATGAGAATTTAATCACTCACATGAGTACAAGTATAGAGAACATTTCGATTTCAAGTACAAATATCAGTATAGTTAAGGAAACAATTTTCTATGCTATGAGTACAAACACCCATACAGATGTGTCATTGCACAAAGCATGAGAAGTGCATTATTTCTCAAGCACCATTCTCATATAATACACATGTAAGTACCTTTACCAAAAGAAAAACAATCAGACATACATGATTCACCCTATCAATTATTCATACCTTGTTTGCAAGACAAGTCGAGAAAACTTATCTAAACATCCTTACCATTGAAGGCCCTTAAGGCATCTCAACTTTTTGTTCTTCAAAAATCTCATGGATTCTACAAGATCCATATCCTCAACCATCAACTTTCCCAAAGCCTAGTACCATAATGAACATTATTTCCTTTAAAACATCCCTTCTTAGGTTTCTTGCCTTCGAGAAGGCTCAACCAAGATTATCTATTATTATCCAATTTATTTACTTCACATATAAATTACAAATAGAAAAACAACTGCAAAGGTGCTCCAACGAGGTCCAATCCAACCATCATGCACACCAACTATTCTGAGACTAGGACACTTGCAATCCATTCCTTTGACAATTCTGATTTTTGAACTTTCTCTTCTTATATATTTAGTGCCCTTCATCTTACTTGAATTATAATTCATTGATTTCATCTTTTCCATCTTACTTATTAGGTATTCCTTAATCAATCCATTTTTATTTATATATTTTTTTTATTTTTATTTTTATTTTTTTTTATTTTTTTTTTATTTTACTTCCATTACCAACTATTGGTTTATTCTAGTTTAGAACACCTTTCAATAACTTCCTCATCCATTTTTAGTTCTACAACACTTTTATTATCCCTATTTTAACAATTCACTCTATATATCAAACTTCAATCAACATTTCCAATCTTGCCTTTCTCTTCTCATCCCACACTATTTTTCTTGTCTCAAGGGTTTCTCCTCCCTTTCAACTTCCATTACTATTATATTGTCATTTTAGTTTTTCATTCTTCCATTCAAACTTTATGTTACCACAACATCTCACATTTTATTAATTAATACATAGCTATGAGGAATTTCCATTCCTCTGCCCTTATCCATCCTAAAATATCTTCTTCTGATCTAACAATACATGTTGCCAAAGTGTTTCTTTGCTCTACCCTTTCACCACCTACAACATCTCTCTACTTTCCATTTGTGTTCCATTACATCCACCTTAATTGAAGCTCACTACACAACTACTTTTCTTTCTCAACTAACATCCCTCCTACCACTACCTATTATTTCTGATTTGTATAGGATCTAGACTATATGCAGTATTGAATGCTTATTTTTTTACGATGTTTATTCCAAGTTAATAACATCAAAATTAACTCATGGAAATAATTAAAATGACAAGGTGATAACAACAGAATGAAAGAAAGTGAGAGAAAGAAAGAGAGAGATGCAAATAGAGTTTGATTACAGAGTTCACCACAAATGTGACTACGTCTCTGGGTCGGCTCCAATAGAGAACGACCGATCTGATTAATCTCCAAAATCAAGTACAATGAGTTACAAAAATCACCCCTATCCACACAACGCCACTTTTCGAAGTGCAGGAATGAAGAATAAAATATCCAGAATAGCCTCCTCTCGCTTCACCAAAAATTCCTTCCAAAATGCTTAGACAAAACACCTAGCCAAAATTCTCCTCCAAAAACACTTCAAATCACACTTAGCCAAACTCTCTCCCTTTCACCCCTTTAAATACACAAAATATTCCCAAATTGGTGAAAAACCAATTGATTTGGAAATTTCAACTTAATCCCCCTTACATAGTAAATATTTTGGAAAAATCCCCCTTATCAAAACAAATCCCCTAAAAAAATAATTAAATGGTTTATATGCCCTGTCACATATTACATTCAGGCTTTTCCTGTTTGTATAAGTTACAACTAATCCTTTTAAAAGGATTATTGTTTTACAACTTGGAGGGAATTTATTAAATTAAGTAGTATTTTGTTTCCAAATTTCCACAAAACCATCCAATGCCACTTGTATTTTAAAACTATACAATATACAATGTTGGTTTGAAATTCTCATTTAAAATAGAGGATGAGTTTGGTTATGGGCTATTTACATCCCTTAAAAATAGGGATCAATTTGTTTTCCCTAAAAAAAAGGTAGCCTAAAAAATAGCATGATTTTTTTTTTAAATAATGGTGATCCCCTTTTATAGGGAGGGCCACGTTTTTTTCTTAAGGAAGTGATTTAATTATTAAAATGGAGTGCATGGCTGTTATTAATTTATTTATTTATTTATATATATTTTTTAAATAAAGCCATGTCCAACAAATTTCTGCCACGTGTAACTTCAAGAAGCCACCATGTGTCACCTCATGATTCATCCATGTCAGCATGATGATGTCATGCTGACATCATCATTGTACCTTCAAGTCAACCTAGTCAACCAAGAGCTTTGACCTTCCATATCTTGCACATACGAGCTCCGATTTGTGCAAGACGAACATCGTCGGAAAGCTCTTGCCATGCTCTTCGCATTGACATCAATTTTAACCACTTTTGGTGACATCAAATTTTGACATTTTTTTCTTGCCCTGGGCCCTGAGTTGACCAATTGTTGACTGAACTTTAACCAGCAATAACTTGGGCTCCGTAGATTTGTTTGACTCCATTCAAGTTGTGTTGGAATTAGGACATCGAGCTCTTTCTAATGGAGCTGAAATTTGGAGATTTGGAGACACTTCAATTTCTACTAAAAATATCCATCGGATCAGGCCTCCCCACTGAAGACCTTTTGGACCTCCAAAAGTGGCATTTACTCTGACATTAAGTGAGGACTTGGCCTCCCCACTTGTCCTGTATCCTCTGTACATTTGAATACCTGGCTCACAAGCACAATGAAGACTGCAACAGCATTGTTGAACATAAACATAACTTTATCACTTCCATAAGCATCTACATCAAATGTCATAGCCACTAACCAACAAAAATTGACTAGCATCAAGCTGAACAATAATGCAGAAATGAAAGAGAATAAGTCAACAACATATCGATCCTTCACAACAGGAACATTTTTACCCAAGGAACCATTAATGCTTTCAATCATCATTCCCTCATGTTGTACTGTGGTTGCATCCTGCAACATCTGACCCTGGTTAGGTACTCCAAGTTCAAGTGTAGAACCACTTGTACTGACAGACATAAGAGTTAACTCTTTACTTGCATTAATTACCCTCTTTAACTGCCCTGTGTTTGCAAAAGAATGATCAGTCTTAATCCTGTGAGAATGTACAATATATTGTATGCCATCTTTAAATAAGTGATAATGATTCTTTTCCTTGTAGAAAATAGCTTTCCTGTCATATAAATAAGGGCTACCAAGCACTATCCCACAGATATCCAGTGGAACCACATCAAACTGTACTTCATCCACAAATTTACTAGTGATTGTGAATCTTAAGGTGCATTGTCTTGTTACTTGCAGCTTATCATTTTCACAAATCCAACCTAGTGGATAAGGTTTCTTATGTTGTGTAGTTTTTAATCCCAAGTTTCTTACAACACTTTCTGAAATCATATTAACTTGAGAACCACTATCTATGAGTGCATCAATTTTACTGTTCTTAGCAACAACCCTTAAATGAAAAATCTCATTACTCTTCACATCTTCAGAGAAATCATTAATTGTAGAAGAAGAAACACAACTATGAACAAAAACACCAGAAATAGGAGCTTTACCTTTCAAACCCATAGCTATTATCTTAGTCTCATCATCTGAATCTGAACCAAGATCCATAACAACATTTGCGGCTTTCTCCTTACCTTTTTGTTTTTGATTTTGTCTCTGAGCCCACTTAGGCTTCAATTTGGGATGCAACTTCCAACAATGTTCTTCATCATGACCCTTCCTATCACAATGAGTGCAAGAAAGTTTATCATCCTTCTTAACTGTAGCTGTCTTCTTTCCTTTCCTTGTCTCTGCATTCTTAGAAGATTTCTTTACATCATTATCAAACTTATCAATAAAATATCCTTTACCCCTTGACTCTAAGTGTGTAGCTTGAACAGACACTTCATCCAAATTACAAGGGTTCAATACCAAAATAGAATGCCTAAGGTAGGAATGAAGACCTCCTATGTACTTCAACAAAGTGTCCTGGGTGTACAAAGGAACATTCAAAGCAATAGCCCTTTTCCTAAATTCATGGGTGTACCTTGGACAGATTGACCTTTCCCTTGCCTAAACATTTTCAGTCCATCATTAACTGTTGCATATGGCCTAAGGGATAAAATTTCTTTTTAAGAGCATTAATAAATTTTGTCCAAGTTAAACTGACTCTACCATGTTGTGAAACTTCTGCCTTAGACTTACTCTCCCACCAGGTTAAATTGTACCTCCTAACCGAAGATTAGCTAATTGGATCCTATCAACATCATCTAATAGGTTCTGGACTCTACAGTAGACTTCAACTTGCTGAATCCAATCATCCAATTTTTCAGCATTAAGTTCACCACAATACTTTGGTAAATCAAATTTTACATCCAATTTGATCTTAGGCTTATACCCACTCTTGAAAGGATTAAAAGAAGTAGAATGAGGAGAAGATGGAGAAGAAGGAGAAGAGGGAGGAGAAGAAGAGGGGGATCTGGTACTTGCCACACATCTCCATGTTGTTTCCCTTTCTTGTCTTTGCGATCTTCTTGCTTTGACGAACCTTCTTCATGTTCCTTCCGCTCTTGTCTCTCTTGAAAAAGAATGTCCACCTTAGCCTTCATCTCAGGAATGCTCTTCGAAACTCCTTGCTCACTAATTTCTTCAGGAACCTCCATTCCAGACAAGGACATCTTTCGGAAAAGTTCTTCACTTTCCGATCTCGGATCAAAGTCTTCAAGCTTGCCTTCCTTTTGAATCTTGGATCTGCGTTAGCATTCAAGAAAAAACAACTGCAATAATAGTCAACTAAGCTCTGATACCAACTTGATCTGTATAGGATCTAGACTATTTGTAGTATTGAATGCTTATTTTTACGATATTTATTCCAAGTTAATAACATCAAAATTAACTCATGGAAATAATTAAAATGACAAGGTGATAACAACAGAATGAAAGAAAGTGAGAGAAAGAAAGAGAGAGATGCAAACAGAGTTTGATTACGGAGTTCGCCACAAATGTGACTACGTCTCGGGTCGGCTCCAATAGAGAACGACGATCTGATTAATCTCCAAAATCAAGTACAATGAGTTACAAAAATCACCCCTATCCACACAATGCCACTTTTCGAAGTGCGAATGAAGAATAAAATCTCTAGAATAGCCTCCTCTCGCTTCACCAGAAATTCCTTCCAAAATGCTTAGACAAAACACCTAGCCAAAATTCTCCTCCAAAAACACTTCAAATCACACTTAGCCAAACTCTCTCCCTTTCACCCCTTTAAATACACAAAATATTCCCAAATTGGTGAAAAACCAATTGATTTGGAAATTTCAACTTAATCCCCCTTACATAGTAAATATTTTGGAAAAATCCCCCTTATCAAAACAAATCCCCTAAAAAAATAATTAAATGGTTTATATGCCCTGTCACATATTACATTCGGGCTTTTCCTGTTTGTATAAGTTACAACTAATCCTTTTAAAAGGATTATTGTTTTACAACTTGGAGGGAATTTATTAAATTAAGGAGTATTTCGTTTCCAAATTTCCACAAAACCATCCAATGCCACTTGTATTTTAAAACCATACAATATACAATGTTGGTTTGAAATTCTCATTTAAAATAGGGGATGAGTTTGGTTACGGGCTATTTACATCCCTTAAAAATAGGGATCAATTTGTTTTCCCTAAAAAAAAGGTAGCCTAAAAAATAGCATGATTTTTTTTTAAATAATGGTGATCCCCTTTTATAGGGAGGGCCACGTTTTTTTCTTAAGGAAGTGATTTAATTATTAAAATGGAGTGCATGGCTGTTATTAATTTATTTATTTTTTTATATATATTTTTTAAATAAAGCCATGTCCAACAAATTTCCGCCACGTGTAACTTCAAGAAGCCACCATGTGTCACCTCATGATTCATCCATGTCAGCATGATGACGTCATTCTGACATCATCATTGTACCTTCAAATCAACCTAGTCAACCACGAGCTTTGACCTTCCATATCTTGCACATACGAGCTTCGATTTGTGCAAGACGAACATCGTCGGAAAGCTCTTGCCATGCTCTTCGCATTGACATCAATTTTAACCACTTTTGGTGACATCAAATTTTGACCTTTTTTTCTTGCCCTGGGCCCTGAGTTGACCAATTGTTGACTGAACTTTAACCGGCAATAACTTGGGCTCCGTAGCTCTGTTTGACTCCATTCAAGTTGTGTTGGAATCAGGACATCGAGCTCTTTCTAATGGTGCTGAAATTTGGAGATTTGGAGACACTTCAATTTCTACTAAAAATATCCATCGGATCAATTTCAACATACAAAAACAAGTTTTTCTCAAAACTCAAGGGATATACTTAGGAATCAATCCATAAAGCATGTTCTCAAATTTAATTTGTACTATCTAGACATGGTGTCCTCTCATATAGTAATACCAACAAGATATACAAAAATAATAGGCCCATAGCAACACCAGTGTTCAAAACTTTCCTATCATTTCAAAATTAAATACTTGTATCAGATAGCGTATTAAGGAATTCACTCTATCATAATTCTATCAACATACATACCAGGAACTGAAGCACTCTCTGTATTATACCCCCTCATACATTCTATCAGATGTCCATCATGGACATGATAGAGCACATAACATGAAATTTGACCAACAATTTAAAGCATTCAAGCATAGCCACCATTTAGAAAAATTAAATCAAATCCAAGGAAAAGAAAAGTTAATTTCAACAATAAGTCATAAAATGTGCACCATCTCAACAATAACTCACACATGACCATAATGGTCGCAAGATAAATAAGTATCAAAAATTTGATGGCTATACTTAATCATGCACATAAATAAAAATTCAACTTTGGCCTACATGCCATTCAATAAATTAAACAAAAACAATAAAATAAATAAATAAAATATCAAATTTCTCAAGTTACATAACATATGAACTGTGTGACTAACTCTAGTCACCCGAGAGGAGTACAATACCAAACCATACCTGGATTTCAAAATCTGAGGTAAGTAAGAGAGCACATTCAATCATAGTGAACAATGAGTCATCTAAGACCCAGTCATACAAAACAAGAGATCCATTCTACTTCATCATCCAACATTGTTGAAGATGCCAAACAACAAAAATTGCATCCCTTTCAAGGGAATTTCAATCGCCACGTAATGACACACATGGTCAAACACTAGCGAACATCCACAACCCAAGGTATCCAAATGCTTCATTCTCACAATGAAGAGCAATTACCAATTCCCACTTTATAGATATACACCATTCATATAGATAACGCATTACTACAACATTCGCACATTAATTACATGAAGTTCTCATTCGCACAAAATAAATATGCCAAAACACACATACACGGGATATGAAAATAAAAATTATTCAAGTGCATCACTCACACAAGGTAAGTATACCATCTCTAACATAATATGAATAACAAGCTTGAGTGCATTACCCGCACCAACCATAAATGATCATAAGTGCATTACTCACACATTATACATGTATATATGCAAAGTGCCTAACTCACATGATGCATTACTCACACCAAATATAAATCAAACAGGAGTGCATTACTCCCACAATATATGCAAAGTGCATATTCATAAATATATCATTATATAAATCTAGCACATAGGACTCATAAGGTCTCACAAGATCAAAACTCATGCCTTGTCAATAAGGCTGACAATGATAACTTATCTAAACAAAAATTTTCTCCTAGGACCATATCGAAGACTCCTAAGGAGGCTTACCTTGCAAAAGATCACAAGGATCATACACACATCCTAATTAGGAAAGAACAATCATTATCTAAAAATCAGCTTACTCATAATCAAATACCTTTACCATTGTAGAAATCCTCTCCTTAATACATCCCTCTTGGATTCTCTTTTTCCTTAAAGCATCATACTCATTCACCCTTTATGTCCTCAGAGAGATCTCTTTTCTCAAAATTTCTCTATCCTACATCATCACTTCACAGGTTGTCATCATGCCTTAGCCACTTTGGCTTAGGTATATACATCATAGTATCTCAACCCTTTTTAAAGGTACAATCTCCAATCCTTGTTTTGATCATGACATTATCCTTACTGAGGATTCTTTTGAAAATGCCACCAAAGTGACGAGTACTCTTGACTAATACAGTCATACAATGTCTATTCTTCTTGGTTCTCAACTTAACCATCCAAAACTCATTGAGGTTCCAACTCACCAAATAAATCTTTGACCCAAAATAGGGTGTTAATTCACTCGATGCTCCTAGAAATTTAGGTCATCAACAGGTTCACATTGCAACCTATAGCGTAGAAGTCTTGAGGTCCGAGTGTTGAACCTATGGCTCTGATACCAAAATGTAATGCTTGGGAGATAAGCAAAAGCATTTTAAATTGTTCAATCCATTTCAAAAGTTTACTTTAAAAATTATGCCATTTATAAGAGTTTTCAAAATAAACTCAATGTAAAAGAATTAAAACAAATTGCATTTTCTATATATAAAATATAACATTTGCATTTCATCATGGTTATGCACATGGCCAAGTATATCAATGCATTTTCACATATATTCACCCATACTCTAAAGAGATCAATAAACCAATAAATATTCACATTTGTGTGAGATCAATAACTTCAATAAATAAATTTGTATCAATGTTATATCAAAATCTTAATAACACATCTATTTCAATGTTGCAGTAACAAATGCCAACTACATTTACATTTACAATGGGCTTCACAAGCCATTCCAGTAGGATACTCAAGTACATAAATAGTAAAATAAAAACTCTGATCCTCCAACCGCCGTGACACCATCGGTCTTCTTGTGAGTTGGGGCCAAGAGTGTGATTCAGGCACCTTTTCCACCCAACCACGAAGTACATGACTTCCCTGGGTTCCTTCCTAACTCGAAGGAATCCCTGGCCCTGCATAAGGAACCTACCAACCTAACACAATAAAACAAGAGGGAACTCTCGATGCATGCCTGGTGCCTATATGCATTTCTAATATGAGAAAACATATTTCTTGCAACAGGAGGTGGCAGAGACTCAAATACATATATTTCTAGGCTTTTAAACAAATCCATCTATTTCAATGGTACTAGTGCTTCACCAAGCATAAATAAAAATAAGTGGTAGTTTCAGAAAAGGTAAAACTACCGTCTCTGTGGATCCACCTTCGGCATCCTATCCCGGAAGTTACCAAAATACAGTATAATAAAGTGCAAAAACAGAAAGTTGTGCATTTTCCATATATGCTTCATGCATTTCATTGATTCTAAAAGAATTTTCTTCATTTATCCACATTCATAAAAATGTTTTTCAAACTGATTTCCATTCATACTTAGGTTTCAAATGAGAGTTTCAAAACATCTTTTGAGTTCCATTTTATCATGTTGAACAAAAGAATAGGTTGTAAAGTTTCAGTATTAAAATAAAATCTGCTCTTTTCTCAGTGAATTTTCTCTTGTTTAGTAAAGAAATCTGTTTTCACTCCAAGCTACTCTCTTGAATGTTCTTGTTCAAGTTTGGTTTTTCAAATGTAAAATGTATGTACATCATGATATTTTTCAGTGTATGAACACAAGTAGAAGTAATAATTTTCTGTATAAAATAGTGTTCTCAGATTTATGTATATTTCTATATCTTCAAAATTCAAGCTGATTTGAAAGTGGAATTCCCAATTTGCTACAGGTTTCTGGTTAAAAATAATATACAGAAACAGGATAATTCTTTCAGAAAACAGAGGTTTGCAAATTTGCATTTGAGTTTTCTATTGTATGCTAATATTCAGAAATCTACATCTGTATGTAAGCATAAGACAATGTGACCAAAAGAAGATCACCAATTTGCATGATTCCAAGAGGTACATTTTCATATTTCCAGCTTCAAAGATACTGAGATGTTTATATATATTTGTCAGAAATATATCACATTCTGAAGATAGTTTTCCTGTGTAAGTTCACATTTATATATATATATATATATATATATATAGCTATATATATACATATATATATATATGTTTTAAAGAAAATACAGATTTTCATAATTGTTTTCACGTTTTATGGCCACGCGCATAGAAAAGAGCATTATATAGGGTTCTAAACAGATGATAAGCACCCCAAAGGGTGCTGGGAGGCCTTGCCTCTCCCATGGGGAGGGCGCGGGCTGTGAGGAGGCCGCGCCCCCTCCACAGGCCGCGGCCTGTGGAGGGCGCGAGCCTCCCCACAGCACCGTCCCTTCCTTTGGGAAGGGCTGGGGATTAAAATCCCTTCCCCATACATCAAAAACAAATTCTTAAAAACAGAGCATTCAACTGCAATTAAATTCATTTCAAAAGAATTTCGAAATAATGTCTGGTAAAGGTTTTCTTGCGTAATTTTGAGTATATATATATTTAAATATATATGATTTCATATCTTTTCTCTCACAATTTTCTGTACAAAAGAATAGCAAATGAGGGCAATTTCATGAAATGCAGATTTGCAAAAGAATATAACCTTGTTCTGGAAGAAAGAAATTGGGTATTTTCTCAACAATGTAAACAAATGAAGAGAATGTTTTTCCCCAGACTAAAAATAAAACTTGAAGACATTTTCTCAGGTATTTGTAATCATTTTCATAAAATCTTACATACAAATTCTCCAATTTCATACTACAATTCAAACTAGTTTAAAAGAAAAGAATGGAAAAACCTGGCAAATTACTCCAATTGCAAATGTCCAGAATTTCATTCAGTCTCCTTCTCCCTGAGCCCCTGGTTATTTTTCCAATAAGCTTCTCTTCTCTCCACCTTAAAGCCTTATTCCCTTCTTCTGAGAGTCATGCAGACCCTTTCAGATTGACAGATGGATGATTTTCTTGGCAAAAATTACATGCAAAAATAAAAAGATCCACTTGCCGAGAACATTGTTGGTTTTAAGAAGAATTTCCCAGAACCCAATTTTCTTGGGGTTGTCTTTTCTATTTAATATTAGTTTTTCTTTACCATTCTTTTACCCTAATCTTTAATTAGAATTTAGGATAAATACAATTAAAACATATGAATTTCATTTCAAATTCATAACTAGGTAAAATGTAATAAATGATTTACAAATACAAAAGACAAATATTTTGAATATACTTACTTTATTTATTCAAATCTAAAATAAATATTTTACCTCACTTATAAATAATTCATCATTTAATTAACACAAAATAAAGATAGGATTTGAAACCATAAAGCATTTAAAACTTAAAATTAATAATTAATAGTTAAATTGTATTTATTGCTTTTATTTATTATTTTATTTATTTTAATCGACTATTATTTAATTCACCAATAATTCAAGACAATCATGTTGAAAGTGGCATTGCCTAAATGCAATCTACATGAGTCTAGGTGTTGTGTGTGTGTGGTCGAGAGTACTCTTGTTTTACCTTGTCAAGAAGCTAACCTCCTTTCCTCAATCACACTCTTGGTCTTCAACCACCTGCAACTCAAGTGCACTCAGGCGTGCAACAACGAAATTGTATTAGTAACCGATATAGAGATATAAATCAAATCAATAATTAAATCAATACTTCTATTTTATTCTATCTTGCATATTTTAAAATAAAATGCGTTCACAATTTCAAAAGTAACTTTTTTTTTTCACATTTCCATACACCAAAGCATTGTATTATATATTTTATCATCAAAAGAAAAGGAGGTTCATGTTGTTGAGAGAGAGTTGCAATAAAAAAGACATGAAGTTGAGAAAATAAATACAACAATGGAAGGTGTTGCTTGTGAAGAAGGGCACATGTAGACATTAGAAAACAAGAATTTGCAAGAATTTGAGGTAGTTCAAAGGTTGAAGACTCGTATTAGGCACCTCGAGGATCAATTAGGAAATGTTCAATTTACCTATAATGATCCTGTAAAGCATTTTGATAGATCAAAATCCAAAGGTCTTTCAACACCATCTTTGTGTCTCTCTTTGGATTAATCTATCATCATCATTGCATTAATCCATTAGGTTAAACCTTAAACCCTAAACCCTAAATTTAACATCTATCATCACTTCATTAATTCATTAGGTTCATTTTAGGCTAATATAAATTTATTAATCTAAGAATCATTTTTCCATCATTGTCCTTTCATCATCCATGCGTCTTTTCTTCCTAATCATTGCATATCTCCCATCCCATTAACCAAATAATCTTAAATCCAAAAGCTTTATTTTGGATGGAAATGATTCTTCTACCTATTCAACCATATTATTTTGATCTACATATGTATTTTCACAAGGAACAAAAGTTATTTTATTTTCTTTTGGGGATCACTACCATAAAAATAATTCACTCATTTTTCTAGTCTAAAGATAAGAAAATGAAATAAGGCAATAAACATAAAGATAAAGAAAATAGAAAATACCTTTTACTTTAAACAACCTTTCTCCTTAGATAGAGTTAAAATGGAGTGTACCCTTGCTCTATTTGATATGGTCTCTCAGATGGTTGATTGAATACTACTAATGAAATGTATATTTCTCTTTAAACCAACATAATATTGGTATAGTTGGACAATTTTTAATAGAAAAATGGTAGAACACGCCTTTAGAAAATGTATTGATGATAATGAATGGTAAAGGCTTCTCTTTTTTGCACTAAGATCTGATTTTTTCTTTTCCTTATCATCTATTTCCAATTGTATTTGTTCAGTAGAATTCTTAAGTTCAAGAATCTTTGACTTCATTTGTTCAACTCCACTTATAACATCATCTCTCACTTTCTTTTCTTGCACAAATTCATATGCAATATAAAACCTCTTGACTTTATCCACTTTCTTTTCTTGAACAAGACTTGAGAAGTGACTCACAACCCACTATGTTTTCCAGCATGCAACTACTTCTCGCAACCCATTGTGTTTTCCACCGTGCAACTAATATGTGCATTTTGTGTTCGAAACATATGAACAGATATTCAAATGGAGTGTTTTGTTGAAAGTAAGGGTTTTTAAAAAATACGAAGGTGAAGTTAAAAACAGTGTTTTGTTACAGTCTACATAAAAGAAACTGCCCATCGAACAAGACTTGAGAAGTCAGTCACAACCCACTATGTTTTCCATCATGCAACTACTTCTCACAACCCAATGTTTTTTCCATCATGCAACTAATATGTGCATTTTGTGTTCAAAACATATGAACAAATATTCAAATGGAGTGTTTTGCTGAAAGCAAGGGTTTTTAAAAATTATGAAGGCGAAGTTGAAAACAGTGTTTTATTACAATCTGCATAAAAGAAACTGCTCATTGAACAAGACTTGAAAAGTGACTCACAACCCACTATGTTTTCCATCATGCAACTAATATGTGCATTTTGTGTTCGAAACATATGAATAGATATTCAAATAGAGTGTTTTGTTGAAAGTAAGGGTTTTTAAAAAATACGAAGGTGAAGTTGAAAATAGTGTTTTGTTATAGTTTGCATAAAAGAAACCACCCATTGAACAAGACTTGAGAAGTGAGTCACAACTCACTATGTTTTCCATCCTACAACTACTTCTCACAACCTAGTGTATTTTCCATCATGCAACTAATATGTGCATTTTGTGTTTGAAACATACAAGGAGATATTGAAATGGAGTGTTTTTCTGAAAGTAAGGGTTTTGAAAAAATATGAAGGAGAAGTTGAAAATAGTGTTTTGTCACAGCTTGCATAAAAGAAGCCGCTCATTGAACAAGACTTGAGAAGTGAGTCACAACCCACTGTGTTTTCCATCATGCAACTAATATGTGCATTTTATGTTTGAAACATATGAATAGATATTTGAATGGAGTGTTTTGCTGAAAGTAAGGGATTTTAAAAAATAAGAAGGTGAAGTTGTAAACAGTGTTTTGTTACAGTCTGCATAAAAGAAAGTGCTCATTGAACAAGACTTGAGAAGTGAGTCACAACCCACTATGTTTTCCATCATGCACCTAATATGTGCATTTTGTGTTCGAAACATATGAACAAATATTCAAATGGAGTGTTTTGTTGAAACTAAGGGTTGTTATAAAATATGAAGGTGAACTTCAAAACATTGTTTTCTTACACTCTGCATAAAAGAAACCACTCATTGAACAAGAATTGAGAAGTGAGTGACAACCTAGTGTGTTTTCCATCATGCACATGTTATGTGCATTTTGTGTTCCAAACATATGAACAGATATTGAAATTGAATGTTTGTTGAAAATAAGGGTTGTTAAAAAATATGAATCTCAACTTGAATACATTGTTTTGTTACAGTCTATATAATAGAAAGTGCTACACAGTCCCTTATTGGAAAACACATTGTCCCTGACAATAGGGGATAGTGTGTTTTCCAATAGGGAACAAAAAATGACACTGTGTGTTTTCCAGCAAGGAACAAAAAAATGACAATGTGTTTTCCAACAAGGAAATCACTGATAGAGGACAGTGTGTTTTCCAACATTATTTGCAGTGTTGGAAAACACATTGTCCCTTCTCAATTATTTCCACAAGGGACAATGTGTTTTCCAACATTGCAAATAATGTTGGAAAACACACTATCCCTTGTTAGTTATTTCCCTGTTGGAAAACACACTATCATTTTTTTGTTCCTTGTTGGAAAACACACTGTTGGAATACTTTGGATACTAGTGCATTTGATTGAAACTATCTTTTTTTTTCACCCATGGTTTCATGTTTATTTGGATGTTGATATAGGACAATAACATTACCTACACCGTAACATTTCTATGCTTTAAGTCATATTTGTCCATTATCACCCATGCATTTCCTTCTTTATGTTATGAACTTTTATTTTGGCTTACCTTTGTTTACTTGTTACTTGTTATGTAGCACTTATTTTCTCTTTTACTTTTTTCCATTTGGTAGTAGTAATTTCAAATGCATACTTTATTTTTAGTAATAGCACTATGAACTATCTTATGTTATAGCAAGAACATAGCCAACCATATCAAAACTTTTAAGCAATTCTACTATGTTAAAGAAAAAAATGTTTAGCCACAATGTAGTAAGATGCTTTAGGGAGAACATAAAGTAGAGAGGGTAAAAGAACTTTGATCTACTCTTTAAAAGGATAAAATTTCATACATGAAAAGTTCATCTATTGATAACATCAATTTTACATAAATTAGATGTAAAAAGATGCTACATAGAAGAGTTATCATCCCAAAATATTTTATACAATTCAACATCATAGAAATGAGGAAGATATTCCTCTAATAGAGAAAAAAACCCTAAATGTCAGTGATTGATTCTATACAATGAGATATTTTATACATTTACAACAATTTCAATAAGTTCAACATTTCCAAAGCTCTCATTTTCTTCCCAAATCTTGGGCAAGCCTTCTTTTATATTGTGAATGCTTTCAAGTGTGAAGTCTACTTCCTTTATAAACAACAAATGCCACAAGCTTGTCCTTGCCTTGTCATAACCTGCAAAGCTTGAAAGAAGAAAAAGTTAGACAACATATTATTGTAGAAAAAGGGTACACCATGCTAAATCTCTATAAGAGAATGGAAAACTATTTCTCACAAGATAAATACCGAGCATAAGCTGTCATATAGAGAAAGAAAGAAAGAATACTCAATTCCACAATCAATAGAACTTGTACATAGACAATATATACACCAAACATTATAAGTCCAGACATATCACTGAAAAAAATGTGAAACTTGTTAAATCTATGTGAGAATGAAAATGCACTTCTGCCAAGATAATAAAAAACAAAATATTTCTTATAAGAAAAGAAAGAAACAATACTCAAGGCAAAAAAATCCAAAAAATATTAGTGGGGCTTGTAAATACAACATACTTCATATTCAAAGCCCAACATCTCCTGGCTGTCCATTTATAGTGAGAGCATCTGAAACATTCAGTGCACCTCCACTCAAAACTGCTTCCTATTCGACTTCCATGGGATCACTGTTCCACCACTCCCCTGTTCAATTTTATGGTTTACCAAATATGTAGTTTAAACATTTAATGGAGAATCAGAAATGAAAAAATATTGCAGTAAAAATAAGAAACAAAAATAATAGGAGCTCACTGTTATTTTATAATGGGGATGTTATATTATAATGTTACATACACAATCTTTTGGCTTTCTCCAAATGCATACAAACAAAAAATAACCTAAAATAAAATTATTTGTCAATCTCCTGTAAAAAATTACAAATGATATTCAATGCATAATAATAATTGGTCACAATTCAAAAACAAAAACTATAAATCGCACACATTTTTAAGCATGAAACGTGCAGATTCAATCCAAAGAGCTTGGAGTGCATTTCGTAAGAGGAAAATTTCCCAACTAGAGGGAAAACAACATGGGTATGCAATTTTTCACTATTACAACAGTAAAACATAATACTTTTAGAGGTTTGTTCAATCTTTTCAAAGCCCGCAAGCAATACAACCTTGAATGCATCCGCTCTTTTGCTAATGTGCAGAAAAGAAAAAAAATAAAGAGCGGTGAAATTTAGTTGTGGCTCAAAATGCATGGAAGACCACGAAAGTCATCGAGGGATGGAGAAAAAAGATGTTGCAAAGGTAGCTCACCTTCAGTCTCTACAAACTCAGTTCTTCAAAAATCATCACAACAAAATGTATGCCAAATTTAGTCCAAATCTAATGCTTACACATGTTTTTTTAATATTTTGTAATTTTTTTTAGTAATAGCAAGTATATAAATGACATTGTTTAATTGAGAGAGAACACAATCCAAATTTTATTCATGTCTATCTACACTCATTCCAAGAGGTTCGTATTAAATCAAATCTATAGTCAAACATGTGATCTTGATGACTTACACACTTGTAGAAATGATCTCTCTACTTTTGAAATTCACATGAAACTATTTTTACCTATCATTGTGATCCTTGTGTATTAACTCAAGGTGTGAAACTATTTAATTTGATTGTTGATGTTATATTTAAAGAAATAACCATAGTTCATTTTAGATATGACACAATATCTAATCATCTCTTAGTGGCATTCTAAAGTTATTATTTACCTTATACACATTATCAAGAGCATATGGTTTAATAACATGAAAAATAATCATGGTGCTCCTGGTTTGGGTTTCGTCTTAATAAGCTCTTTAAGTAAATAAAAACTCCGTGGGAGATAATCAAACAATAAAACCATAGGATCCATGATATAGATCAATACAGAAACCACAGGCTATGCATACATAATCGCGGGATCCAAAGAGATATCGGCTACAAACAGGTCGAATAGGCCACAAATGTTTATGAATCTAGACTGATTAACTGTTTTTTTCCCTCTTTTTTACAGGCAGAGGCTCCTCCAATGAATCAGTGCCCCTTATTTTCTTTAAAAAACTGATCCCCTCCCTAGCAACATTATTTTTAGTAGCTTACAAACAAGAAACAAAAAAATTGCAGTAAAAACAGGAAATAAAAATATTGCAGTAAAAACAGAAATGAAAAAATATTGCAGTCAAAACAGGAAACAAAAATAATAGGAGCTCACCATTATTTTTAGAGTGATCTTGCTATTGCACCTGAAAAATCCACCACTTGACAGCCATTTTGATATTTTCAGCATTGGATCTCTCTGCAATGAATGGACCTAAAAAATGGGAAACATAAACAATTGCCGCTCATGAAATTATATAATCCATTCATTTTTCAAATTGAAATTCCCGCTCCATTTTCAATTTTCAAATTCCCGCTTATTTTTAATTTAACCTTACTGTCAATTTGTTGTCCGTTTGTAGGTCCCTCCGTCTTCATTAAGTCTTTCTAGTGGTTTGTTTTGTCCACCCCGTTAAGTCTTTCCGGTGGTTCATTTTGTCCACCGCATGGAATGGGGGATGGCATGCTATATTATAATATGACATACATAGGTGCTTTTTGTCTAGGAGTTAGCTTTTTCCTCTCATCACTTACTATCCTATCAATTGTGATTGGCTTTGAACTTGAGGCTAAAATTAGTATAGAGTGAAGAGTAATTTTAATTTAATGTGGATTTACTAGGTATAATTTTGTTTCAGAATTTAAAATTTAAAGATGTTTTTAATTTTAATTTAAGATTGTAGTTAATGTGATTTGTAGTCTTGGTTTTTTTATCAAATTCAAAATTAATTATAGATCTAATTTGATGTTGTTCCACTTAATCATTTCTCACAAAGGAAAACACAAAATATTCTAGGGTGTTGTATAAAAAGATAATGTCCTAGTTCATTTTAAAGATCTCATATCATCATAAAGAGTTCCATTAGCATTTACATTCATATGGATAAAACTAGACATTTACATTTTACTTGGCATGTCTACAAAATGGTTACACATTGTTAAATCAATGAAGGGGCTTAACTAGGGCACAAGAAGATTAGTTAGTCAGCTTCCCTTCCCTAGCATAACAAGTTCTAATAATCTTTTTTTATCACTGCCATTTTTTAGATATATAGAAGTTAATAAGAATCGAATGACTGGTGTAAGGCCCACCCATGTCCATTTCCTACCATATCCCTCATTTGTTTATTAATGTTGTGTGTTATCATACTTTTCAGACCTATTTAGTGGATGGATTATCTTATTAATATATGCATTAGATTTATGGACATGAGATGTCTATGTTTTTGTATTTGCTAGCATGTTCTTAATCACGTGTTCTTGATTATATCAATACAATGGAGTTTATGGTTTAGAACCATGCTTGGCTAATGTGATGTAATTTTGTGATTCAATGTATTGATTAGAGTATCACTTGTATTTGTTTTGAGAACCTAATTATGATTACTAAATTGTATTATTCCATAATTGTGATTGTGTAGATTAGAGATAATATATGTGTAGACACCTAAAATTGACACATCATTAATTGTTTGATAACCTGACCATTTCCTTTACAATTGACTAAATAAATCCTTATGTATCCAATTAATTATCTAATTCGCATCCCCTCATCAATTAAAAAATATTTTGTTATTTAATTAATAAATTCACTATTCATCACTATTCGTCCAATCATGTTTCTAGCCTAAATCACTTAATCAACCTTCTTATAGTCCACATCTGGTTAATAAATTTAAATATTTATCTATCTAAGTTCCTTATCCCCTTTCTAAATATCAAATATGTCTATTTATTTGGTTTTCCTTTTCCATTTTTTTTTCATTAGTGAGTTAAAATTAATTAACTCTCTAATCCCCCACTTATACATTCCTAACCCTAATAAAACCCCCTCAAATCATGCACATTCCCACATGTGTACAAAGCTATGGCCTTTTGTATACAAGACACAATCCCTTAGTGCATGTGACATAGCCTTGATACCATGTCTCATAGGTCAAAAGACTTGCTCATCCCCCTAGTGTACTCCCAAGTACCATTTTCCATACTCATCATCCATTCATCCCAAGGGGAATCTCCACCACTGATTTCCCCACAATCCATCTACCCTCTATCTCCATTAATCATGTGAGGACACTTATCTTCTTCTCATCATGCTAAGTGTATCAACCAATTTGAGCCCTTGATCTTTACTTTTAATTCTAACCATATGAACTTGTAGCCAAAAAATCTATAAGTTGGCCTCAACCCAAGCCATTTTAATCACTTCATGGAATGCAACCTTGTGCTACTTGTGAAGGAACTTGCATCTCATTATATCCAATCTTAAATCCTTGGACATAACCACCATAACTTGGTGCATCAAGGAGGCTTGGGTGAGGGTGTAATTCCATGATAACTTTAAGAAACCCCCCTAAAAAAAAGATATAAAATCCTGGTGAATCTTTCATTTTCTGGGGAAAAAATATTAACTTCTATTTGCGAATCTTTCCTTGTTTACAAAAAAATATTAATTTTATTGGCAATTTTTTTACATCACTAAAATTTTATAGAAAAATATTGTGAATATTAGAAAACACTAGGAAAAGTCATTAATTATGATGGTGAGTCCTTCCAATCTACAAAAATAATTTGTATGGAAAATTAGGGGCTTGAGGGTGGAAGTTATCAATGGGTTTAAGGGTAGACTATAATATTTACTTTCCACCATTGATTTAAAATATAATTTAATAACCCTAATATTTCATGAGTTAAAATGTACCTATGACTTGTAATGCTCATGGGTCCTAAAAATGCTTTTGGATCATTGATATTAGAAGATCAACAATCCAAAAGCTATTTCGAGCCCCATAAGAATTACAGATCACGAGTAGATTTTACCTTGTGGAATATAATGAGGGCCATTAGATTATATTATAAATCAAGTAGAAACTAAATATTATAAATATGGCCCTGAATCAACTAATAATTATGATACACTATTGACAAATTAATATAAATTTCTACTATAACATAAAATTTAGGCAAATATAATCTAATCATTTATCGAATATTGTGGCAAATTTTTGAGTTAAAAATTATAATAAAATAAATTATTTGGCGATTTTAGAAGACTAAAACAAAATTTTGTAAAAATGTGGTGATTCAAATCGTGTTACTACTCAAACTATTAGCCAATTTTTTATTCCTAAATTTCAACTATTAGCCAATTGGCGAATATTAGCCACTAAAAAAATCACTAGGGTGTATTTTCATTATTTCATCTAGATGTTAGCTTTATTTTTATCTAATTGTGTGAATGTTGCATTTATTTGGGTAGGATACATTATATTATTTAACTTGTTCATTTATGCTCAAAATTCTATGTACACAATTTGTAATTATTATTGTACCTTAATTTTCAAGTATGATAAAATATTGGTAGATTGGCCTAATTGTGCTTTGTCTATGATTTTTTTTTGCATTTAGTGTGCATATTGAGCACATGCACATTATATTTATAGGTAAATATGTCCAATGGAAGGTATGATCTAGGAAGATTCAGGTCATCAAAACCTACTACAAACATCAAATGTTGCTCAATAATTTTCACAATTTTGTTGGCAACCTTTTCATCATAATCAACTAACATCATCACATATGCAATCAAATAAAATGATCATCATATATAAATCAATGTCCATCAAATATCCATAATATATGCATAACAATTTCAATATCAAATGCATCTAAATAAATGTGTTCAACACATGCACATAGCCAATACATCTAAACATTGATAAAAAAAAAAGTGTCAAAATAAAACCCATCCATAGCACTAGCTATTGTTGGCTACATCTAAATTTTTCAAGGAGCTTGCTACTCCCCCTAATCTTGTTGGTCCTACCCCCCTCTTGTCCTTGGTGATAATGGTGACAGTGGTTCCCCCATCAAATAGCTCCTCATGAATCTCAATTGTGTTGACCAAGACTCGCTCCTCTTAAATCCACTCCTCTCAAAATAACTAGGTGCCCTAGCCTTTGTTGGCACAACCTACTCATTTAGTCCTCAATAATATTGAGCCTCATGACTCACCTCAACTAGTTAGAGTGCTAACTCCGTCACCCCCTGGAAATATAGAAATCCCTATTTTCTTGTAGTCAAGACCTCTCTAGGTCCTACACTCTTCTATCCAACCATAAACTATTGATCTCTATTGTGACTATTGTGAGAGATGTCTATAAATTGTCTCTCTCCACTATCATGGAAGCTAGATTCCCCTACATTTGGACTATGCACTGTTGTAGCATCATCACTTGGCTCTCTATGATGGAAAACCTAATCTCTAATTTGCTCCTCTCCTCTTGTCCTCCCTCTTCCTATCACGGGGGTGTATCCATATGTACATCTTCTAACTTTGGCATCTTCAAAGATCTTGGGACCTCCCCCCCACCTTCATCCTCTTTGAGATGCTACTATTGTTGTAGTCACTTTTGTTGGCAATGAACTCCTCCTATACTATCTCCTCCTCCACAATCACTCCCCCTTCCTATCCTTTGTCTCCTCCTCCTACCCCTCCAACCCTACCACTCCCTCTCCCTCATGTTGCTCATCTAGCTACAACTCTCCTCATCTGTTGGGCCTCATCCACAATATCTTGCATCCTCCTCATAATCGACACATTAGGAGCCTATGTCAATTGTAGTAGCCCATGTTTCTCCCACCATGACCTATATATTTTAGTAACCTAGGTCATCCACCCTTCCTTGCATGTCCCATATCACTTGCTTCACTGTCCACCAAGACTTTGTAGTTGTCTTGTAGGCTATCTATGACCCTCACTTGAGCACCTCCATTGTTAACCATGTGAGCACATGAGGACCCTTTGTGATTTCATGTTGTAACCCAAACTATATCATGACCCTTTCTAATTGGTAACTATTCTCTTTTTTTAATAAAAAGGGGTAAAACTTTATTGAAAATCAGAACAAAGCATTACATAACAGCAAAGGGCCAAAGCCCCAGGAACCAACATAAACCACAAGAAAAGCCAGGAACAAAATCACCCTTCCCCAATACCACTCTCATCCTCCTCAAGAATCCTCTCCAAATCCTGACATAACTCATGGGAAATCTTCTCACCATCTATATTCTCTAACGCCCATTTGGCCAGACAATCAGCCGCCCTATTCCATTCCCTTGGAATATGGACATAAGACACTGACTCCATTAAAGAGCTAACCTGTAATATCTGTTGCACCGTCATAGCCAATTGCCAGCTAACATCAGAAATCTTCTTTTCATGAAGTAAATTGACCAAGACCTGAGAATTAGACTCACAAATAACCTTACACCACCTTAAAGCATATGCTCGTTTCAAGGCATAGAGGATAGCCAAGCCTTCCATCCTATTGACATTTTGTATCCCTTCATTAGCAGAAAAAATAAAAACCACTGATCAAGAAGAATCCCTACCAACCCCGCCAATCCCAGCGGGTCTAGGATTTCCCCTAGATGAGCCATCCATATTAATTTTCAAAAAGCAAGCAGGAGGGGGCAACCAACTCCCCACCCTTTGAAATTTTTGCCTCACATGCCTACCTCTCCTGATGCAAGTAGAAGCCGAAGATAGCCCCTAAATTCCCAACCGATTAACCATCTCAGCATCTCCTTTCTCTAATGGCAACATAATCTCACCTTTAGCTTCGACAATCTCCTGGATCATTCCCACAATTCTAAACCAAACCTGTTGAATCCCCAATTTTTCACCTCGAAAGATTCTCTGATTCCTTTCCAACCAAACTTGCCAAAGCAGAAAGATGGGACCAACATACCAAATATCCTGCAAGAAAGAGGCTGAGGAGGGAGGCCTCCCCAGACTAATCCAAAACTCAACCAGGGAGGAGGCATGAATGCATGGGCTTTTCCAAACACCCCACCAGAAATGCCAGAGCTGTAAGGTGAAGGAACAATGGAGGAACAAGTGAGGAGAGTCCTCCTCCCCAAACCCACGGAGAACACACCTAGATGGGCTTGAAAAACCTCTCTTCCGGATATTATCCCAAGTCAAACACCTATTCCAAGCTAAAGTCCAAATAAAGCAATTACACTTTGGCCAAGAAAACTTATTCCAAACTTTCTTCCACCAATGAACCTCCACCCCCGCAATCTGCTGGGAAAGCAACTCCTGATACCTAGAAGAAGCAGTGTAAGCACCCTTGGGGTTAGGAGACCAAGCCAACACATCCTCGTCCATGAGGGAGCTACAACTTCAACAAGAAAGAATGTAATGAAGCTTAGTGCACTCCTCCTCCATACCAACAACAGGCCATTCCTCTGGATTCTTCCATCTCGCCTCCACCAACTGCCCCTGAAAGGAAAGAGACTTAAAGTCATACACCCTCGACCATCCTGCTTCATAGAACCTCTGGCACAATGTAAGCAAATGAGGATACTAAGAAATAATGGGAGGGTGACCATCCCAAGCGACATGCCAAAAATGTGCCTTTGACCCACTCTTGCAAATCCAGAATAAGCCACCCTTAACGAGCGTAGCCCCTTTCTTGAGAGTATTCCAAATCATAGATCCCTTCCCTGTCAAGCTATAACGAGGAATATCACTCTGAGGAATCCCTGGAAATTACTTTTGAGTCAAAATTCTGGCCCACACCCGGTCCTATTCCACACACCAATGCCAATACAATTTAGCAGCTAGAGCTGTACCAGATAGCAATGACTGCCTTAACCCAAGACCACCAAAATTTTTTAGGCTACAAACAACATCCCATCTAACAAGGCTCCACTTGGAAGATAATAAAATACCAGCCTATAAAAATTGTCTTGCTAAGGAATCAAGATCCCTAACAAAGCCCATCGGGGCCACCTGAATCATACACCTATAAAGAGGGAGAGCTTGAACCATAGATTTGAGCAACTGAACCCGACCCGCAAAAGACAGCCAGCGAAGGGTCCAATGAGTGACTTTAACATGAAATTTTTCCAGAATAGCCTGCCAAGAATCCCTAAATTGCCTACCAACTAAAATAGGAATCCCAAGGTAGGTCAGCGAGAGATCCCCAATCTGAAATCTGAGAATATGAGCAATTCTCCTCTGAATGGAGTATGAAGTATTGAAGAAAAAAATGGAAGACTTTCCCTCATTAATTAACTGGCCCGATGCAACAAGATAAACATCCAACACCTTGCACATGTTTGAAGCCTCCCTAATAGTAGCCATGCCCATCAAAGCAGTGTCATCCACAAACTGTAAGTGAGATTGCACAGGTAAGCCACCTCCCCATTGCCATCCCTGAATGAAACTCCCCTCCACATTCCTTTTTATCAATCGACCCAAACCTTCCACCAAAAGAAGAAACAAGTAAGGAGAGAGGGGGTCACCTTGCCATAAACCCTGAGAAGCACCAAAGAGTTTAGAGTGCTCCCCATTAATCAAAATAGAGAAAGAAACCGAAGTCACACAACTCATAGCCCAGCGAATCCACTCCTCCTCAAAACCAAAGGCCCCCAAAACCTTTCGGAGGAAGGACCATCAAACTCTGTCATAAGCCTTAGCCATGTCCAGCTTGATGAACATAGCCTTATCTTTGGAGTTGGCCATAGAATGAATAGTCTCAGTAGCAATAACCACCCCATCCAAAATCTAGCAGCCCGCCACAAAACCACTCTGTTCCTCAGAAATTAGCAGCATAAGCCACTTTTTAAACCTATCAGCAATCAACTTAGAGATAATTTTATAAATAACATTGCAAAGAGAAATGGGGCGAAATTGACTTAACCGATCAACCCCATCACCCTTGGGGATGAGAGCAAGGAAGGTAGAATTCAGGGCCTAAAGCATTTGCTTATTCTTTTGAGACTCTTGAACGACTGCCAATAAATCCAACTTGATAATCTCCCAAAATTCTTGGAAGAAATCAATCGGGAAACCATCCAGACCAGGAGCATTACCCTTCTTCATCTAGAAAATAGTCTTCTCCAACTCCTCTAACGAAATATCACTCATAAGATGCTCCTTCATCTCCCAAGAGACCAAAGAAGGAATACAAGAGAGGACCTGAGCCTCTTCAACCGAGTCCCCCTGCGAGTCCTCCCTGAATAAAGAAGCAAAATACTGCACAACTTCATTTGAGATATCCTAAGTAGAAGAAAGAACCTCTCCCCTGTCAGTCACCAAAGCTGATATAGAATTACCATGACGTCTAGCCTTCACCAAATTGAAGAAGAAGGCAGTATTCTTGTCTCCCTCCTGAAGCCACTCAATCTGAGCTTTTTGTTTCTAGTAGATTTCCTCCCTCAGCTCCCACTCCTCTAGAGCTTTCAATGCCCTAGCCTCATCCCGCAAAAAAATCTCAAACACCCCATCCTCCCTAATCAACCTGGTAATACCATTCAATTCAGCTTGTGTAGCATGCTTCGCATGGTAAATGTTTCCAAAGCATAGTCGATTCCACCATTTAAGCTGATACTTAATATATTGAAGAAGCTTAGCAAAATTATACATTGTAGTACCATAAGCAGGTCTACCATACCTCCACCATTCAGCAACGCATTCATAAAGGTCAAGGTCCCACAGCCACATTAGCTGGAATTTGAAGGTTGGTGTCTGAGGCATCTGGGCAGAAGAGATAACTAGCTTTATAGGCCAGTGATCCGAACCTCTCCAATCTAATATTTCAGAACTAGAGGACCACATTCCCCCAACCCAAAAGCAGGAGACCATGAAACGATCTAGTCGTTCAGCAATGCAACTATCTCCCACCCTTCTGTTGTTCCAAGTAAATTGATCATTGCTAGGTTTGATATCCACAAGATTGAGAGCCGATATATTGTCCCAAAACAACAACGCAAAAGGCTCTAATCTTGCAATACCACCCCGTTTCTCAGCTAATTCAGTAATAGCATTAAAGTCACCTACAACGATCCATGGCAGATAGGGAAATAGGCTATGAACAAAACATATATTTGTCCATAAAAGAAGTTTACCTTGGAACTCAACAGGAGCATAGACATTGGAGAAAAGAAAAGACTCTCCCGACTCAGGACATAAAGAAACCATGGATAAAGAGGACTTGAAGGATAACCTGTTAGAATTAGGTGTTGTACACCTTGCATAATGCTTGTAATGTTTTATTTATTATTATGTGTGGTGTACCTAGGGGTTTTCTAGGTGGATGTGCATCACAAGGAGTTATAATGTTGGGGCCACTTTGTTGTATGTATCATTGGGACATAATTGTCAAATGTAATTATTTAATATTGGGGAATAATAAAATATAATAAAGTACCCAATATTAAATGTGGGGTCACATGATGTTGTATGGTTTTGGGCACATGGTTTATGTAATACCACTTGATGGTTTTGTGGGAGCTTGTTTCTATAAAAGCAACCACATGGGTAGTTGTTGAGGGTTGGATCAAAAGTTGGTCAAGGTTGAGCTTGTGCATGTGTGAGGGTTTGAAGCATGGCATGGGATGTGTGGATTCATGCTTGGTCACATGGAATGCATGGATAGCTTGTGCTTTGAAGTGTTCATGGAGTCTCCGCAGATGTATTGTAATGGGTTTTCATTGCTGAATAATACATGGAGTGTGGATGCTTTTGGAGGCTGGGTTTTTTCCCTCTTGAGGGTTTTCCCAAGATATATCTTGTGTCATCTTTGATGGGTATGTTGTCTATTCTCTTGAATGTTGATGTTGAGTATTTTACTTGCATGTTTCCAGATTTGGGTTATGTGGAAATTGTCATTCTATGGCTGCATAGTTTCATTTCATAACCACCACAAAGGCTGAATCTTCTAAGGATTCTAGAAACAAGCCACACACCTCGAGGATCCCTGAGCACCAATACACTAGCATTGACCATTCTTCCACAACTTAGGTGCTAAACCCATCATGCACTCAACAGATAACTTGGTCTTCTAAAGAAAAAGAACATCAGGAGAATGAATTCTTACCAACTCACGAATAGCTTTTTGTCGAGGGCCACTGTTCTAGCCCCTTACATTCCATGAAATAATGATCATTTCAAAGGGGTCAAAAAATGAGAATCCAGGGTCTTAATAGACCCTGACTCCACCAAAGTCTCCCTCATCATCTTAATCTTTTCCAAATCTTTCTTCCTGCCAAGTTTAGTGCTTTTCTCCAAACCCCCCTTCTTGCCATCCTTTTACAAAATGCGAGGTTGAGGAGAAGGCTTGCTACTCTTAGCCACATCCGAACCAACATTCCGTGTAGGAAAAGAAGTGCCTCCATCCCCCTGCCCCAACTCAACATTTGGACCAAACATCACCTGAGCCCCAACTTGCACATCTGTGACCATAGGCATGCAGACTCCTCCTGTGGAGTAGGAGGAGTAATGGAAGTGTGATCCTCCAGGCCAGAACCCACCACACCTGGATCCACACTTATTAACACTGGATTAACTTCTTGCTGACCCAAATCATCCAAGACCTCAAACCTATTAAAAGTATCCTCATCTTGTCTCTCCATCAAAGTCCTCTTTTGACCTCTATTTTGGTTATGAGCCTTAATAGGAACATAACCCTCAGCATCTGTCCCCTCAACAGAAACATGATTCTTCCCCTTATCAGCATCAGGGGTGTTACGAGGAGGAGGTGGAGGCTGAGGCACCACAGGCTTAGCCTTCGGGCATCTACGCTATAGGTGACCATATTCATGATAGAGGCGACATCAGGAAGGAAGGGTCTCATAATCCAATTGCTACACCCAAGAATGGGAACCCGCACACATATCCAAAGCATCTGGAAAAGGTCTACTCAAATCAGTTTCCACACAAATTCGAGCAAAAGTCATTACTTTCTTACCTAGGGTTTGTGTCGAAGACCCCACCAGCTTCCCAAGCATCGAAGCAAGCATGTGCAGAATATCCTCATGGCAACATTCAATTGGAAATCTGGGCAACCAAACCCACACCAAAACACGATTCAAAAGCTCCTAAGAGGGATTAAAGCCTGCATGCCATGGCTTGATGAACAACCCAACCTAGTTGTGAAAATAGGGCCCCCCCTCAAAAACCCTATTGCGATCAGCCAAGCAGATAAATGTGACCATGAAAAAATTATTTACGAGCAGCGTGACCTCCATTTCACCCTCTGGCTCCCAAGTCCTCCAAGCCCAAGTTTCCAAAAATTGTAGAGACACTCTCATTCCCAAAAATTTGTAATACAGAGAATGCTTTGAATAATATTCAATATCCTCAACAATCATCTCAATCGGAATCACCATTTTAGGTCTCTCTTTGTAGCGCTCAAGGTAGTCATTAATATTCGAGATCCAAGATCCACCAAACAAATTCGATTCCATAGACCCTATATTCAAAGAGAAGAGGGTGTTTTCAAAAACCCCCGCTCCTTGTCTTGGCAATTTCAAGGCCACCGTAGCATGAAAATCCATGTCGAGTGCAACCCTAGATGGCTCACCCTGAGACATAGCTGCCAAAAGGCTCGAGATAGACCATCACAAGAAAGATCCTGCCCCAGGCACAACAGATCAGAGGAAACCCTCACACATAGGAAAAATGGCCAAACACAACTAGGCCGGAGCTTCAAAGGACAACCGTAGCAAAAGATTAACCCCCCCATAGAACGAATTAAACGCCCACCCCAACCTTCACACAAATAGAGAAAGAAAACACAAGCTAGGGCTTGGATGCCCTAGCTCGGCTCCTTGCAGTTGCAAATTGAAATGCCATCTGCTCAAAAATATTTTTAAATATTAAGGTTTGGGCCTTGGTTGTTGGCACTACATGCAAGAAGCCCCACCAGTTCACCAAGGAGCCTCCCCTTAATAGGAGGGTAAATAACAAACTCCATTGTTGACATAGTAGAGAGTGACCCCGCGAGGTTTGAACCTTGGTTGTTGGATCTACAGGCAAGAAGCCCCACCATTTCACTAAAGGGTCGCCCCTTAAACTTTAAATATTAAGGTTTGGGCCTTGGTTGTTGGCACTACAGGCAAGAAGCCCCACCAGTTCACCAAGGAGCCTCCCCTTAATAGGAAGGTAAATAACAAACTCCATTGTTGACGTGGTAGAGAGTGACCCCGTGAGGTTTGAACCTTGGTTATTGGCTCTATAGGCAAGAATCCCCACCATTTCACCAAAGGGTCACCCCTTCTAATTGATAACTATCAATCATATAGGGGTATCTATATATAATGTAGCACACACTAAACATGTATCTCTCATATATCATGTCCTTTGGTTGCCTTACCTCTCCCTGGAATGAACTCCATATAACATCTCCCTCCTCTAAATAATCTAAAATCCTCTTGAAAACAACATACGGTCCCTAACCTCTCTATACCTCAATTCTCCTCACTAGCTAAAAACCACTTGCTCATTATGGTGCATGAGCACCTTGACACAATTGTGCCTCCTTGTGATTTTTTTTGAAATTTGATCCTATTTTAATGTCTCAACCTTAGTATAAGGTCTTTGAGGTTATTTTCATGTGACGAGGAGGTTAATATTTAAGGTTTAAAAGTTGTCTTACAAGTTTGTAAAATTGTTAAAATTGCACAAAGGCAACATTAGAATATGAAGGGTCATCTTGGTTTTGGAATTGATAAGTGGTTAGGAGGTAGTTAGAAGTCTAAAATTTAGTTGTTTTTCCTTTAAAAAGGATTTTGTATCATTTGAAACTTCGTGGATGGTTGAAGTTTTGATTGGGAATAAAGAAAATCACTTTTTTCTTTCATTTTACTTCAAAACTTCACTGTTTCCAACCCTTGTATGGATTTGTATGGGCTCAAGTGCATGGTTAATGGTTTGTAAATGGTAATAGGCTCAACCATCTCCCATTTTCTTTCTATCTCATGTAAATTGGTATAGATTTGTGCAAGATATTTGAAATTTGGTGCTACTAGGTAAAACCCTAATTTAGGGTAAACAAAGATATGAAAAGTGATGTTTCTCACATGTTAAACATTGAAATCTCTTGATTTTCAGTGGGGATGCTCTTTGGAAAACACACTTCCATGTCTTAAAGGATTTAGAGAAAAAAAGTATGGGTAATTTTTGAGTCAAATTCATTGATCTATATTTTATGTGTAATTTTTGAGAAGAATGATTATAAATGAAAGAAGTTGGGGAAAGACAGTATAAGGATTCATCTGTATAATGTCTCTGCAAAGCATAATTATGTCCTTAAAAGCATTGGTTGGGTGAATTTTAGGTTGGAGGTATTAAATTCAATAAGCCTAGGTCTAATAATGTTGAATATGATTGGTAAAAATCAGAATACAGAGATGTTTAATGAGTTTGTTAATGAGTTTTGAATCCTTCAAAGAGTGGTAATGATTGAAAGTGGTGTTAGGGTGTAATTGAATTCATTTCATGATAAATTATTGATAAAGGAAAAGATTTTGAATTTGCTTGATAACTGTCCTGTCTGGATAGAATAGTTGTAGCCATTTTTTTGAGTAAGTGAAGGAAGGTTTTGTATTGGTATTTGATGAAATGTCATGAGATAAGTTTGGGGAATTGTTACATAATGTAATGTAGACAATTTTCAACTTGTTTAAGGCCTCCAAAAATAGGAATGAGCTTGGAAATCTAAAGTTGAGAGTTTATGTGGTCTTAAGGGCCTAAATGTTAAATTAGGACAGTCTGTTTTGTGGAGTTTTCTTATTTGACATATCAAAGTTGGGAATTGAGTTTGAGACTGTTATTCCAATGATGTTTTGTTGATTCTATAAGAATTTTATGCTTTATCTCATTTTGAAGTCCTTAAATTAGGAGTTTTGTGAAGAATGGAGAGTCCTAATTGTGTGGACATGAAAGAATTGGATAAGTTTTGTTGAATGAGATTGATTGGTTGAGTTTTATTCCTCTAGATCTGCATCAAATGGTATCAAAGCCTGAAGATGATTTGGGAAAATTGTTTGTGGTTTGTGTGTGTGGTTGTTTGTAGGATGGTGCAGTGAGAAAGTCCAAGAGACTAGGGAGAGAAAAGTGGAGACACCTAGGTGAGGCAGAGAGTTGTGAAGCAAGGAGGAAGCTTGCTTGTGAAGATGGAAAATTTGAAAGGAATTTGCAGGCAGAGGAAGAGAGAAAGAAGATGAAGAGACAAGAAAAGATGGATAGAGAAATTTCTGAGTTGAAGCAAGAGTTGAGTAGGTTGGAAATAGAGTTACAAGAGTCCATGAAGAAGATGGAGCAGATGATTAAGGAGATGAAAAGTTGCCACTTGAAGGTAAACAAGAAAGTTTCATGGCCTATAAAGAAGATAATCAAGAAGAGAAGGAACAAGAAGGTAAAATAAGATTAAGTCTTTGAAGATGATAAAGAAGAGTTCATTTATGAAGAGAGCAAAGTTGTTGCAGATGTTTCCAAGCATGAAGATATGACAAAGACCCTGATTTCAAAAGTTGAAGACATTGAGTTTATTAAGGGAATGATCATGGATGACTTGGTCATAGAGGTTTGTAAAGGATTGATGAATGATGGAGGTATTATGGTAGAAAGTTTTTTTCATTTCATTGTGTTACTAATGCTTTGGACAAAGAATAATTTGTAGGTTAGAGGACAAAGGGAGAAGCATGATTTTGAGGCGTTTAAAGGAGTGAAGAATCTGATTTCAGAGGGGAAGCATGAAAAAGGACTAATTTTCATGGAAAAATTCAAGACTAAAATGAAAATGAAGGTGATTGAGAGGAAGGTCAGATTGGGATAGAGCATACAAAGAGTGTAGGTTGGTGGACAGCTTCAATTCCAAGTGGACTTGGAAATTTTCTTGGTCGGGAGTATGGTGCAGGAGCACCTTGACACAATTGTGCCTCCTTGTGATTTTTTTGAAATTTGATCCTATTTTAATGTATCAACCTTAGTATAAGGCCTTTGAGGTTATTTTCATGTGATGAGCAGGCTAATATTTAAGGTTTTGTGTAAAAGTTGTCTTACAAGTTTGTAAAATTGTTAAAATTGCATAAAGGCAACATTAGAATATGAAGGGTCATCTTGGTTTTGGCATTGATAAGTGGTTAGGAGGTAGTTATAAGTCTAAAATTAAGTTTTTTTTCCTTTAAAAAGGCTTTAGTATAATTTGAAACTTCGTGGGTGGTTGAAGTTTTGATTGGGAATAAGGAAAAGCATTGTTTTCTTTCATTTTACTTCAGAAATTCACTGTTTCTAGCCCTTGTATGGATTTGTATGGGCTAAATTGCATGGATAATGGTTTTTAAATGGTAATAGGATCAACCACCTCCTATTTTATTTTTGTCTCATGTAAATTGGTTTATATTTGTGCAAGATACTTGAAATTAGATACTTGAAATTTGGTGCTGACAGGTAAAACCTTGATTTAGGGTAAATAGAGATATGAAAAGTGATGTTTCTCACATGTTAAACATTGAAATCTCTTGATTTTTGGTGGGGAAACTCTTTGGAAAATAAAATTCCATGTAATGAAGGATTTAGAGAAAACAATTGTGGGTAAAGTGAGTGAGATTGGAATTTCTGATTGTAAACTGTGTTACAGTCCAGAAAATAGAGTTTTTAGAAGGTTGAACACTAGGGTTTGCAAAATACAAATGGAAATGAAATTTTGATGGTTTATTAATCTTGTTAAGATCTAATTATGTCTCTTCAAAGCATTGGTTGGATGAATTTTAGGCTAGAGGTATTAAATTCAATAAGCCCAGGTCTGATAATGTTGAATATGACTGGTAAAAATTAGAATACAAAGATGTTTAATGAGTTTGTTAATGAGTTTTGAATAATTCAAAGAGTGGTAATGATTTAAAGTGGTGTTATGGTGTAATTTAATTCATTTCATAATAAATTATTGATAAAGGAAAATATTTTGAATTTTCTTGATAACTGTCCTGTCTGGATAGAATAGTTGTAGCCATTTTTTTTGAGTAAGTGAATGAAGGTTTTGTATTGATATTTGATGAAATTTCATGAGATAAGTTTGGGGAATGGTTACATAATGTAATTCATACATTTTTAAACTTTTTTGAGGCCTCCATAAATAGGAAAGAGCTAAGGAATCTAAATTTGAGAGTTTATGTGGTCTTAAGGGCCTAAATGCCAAATTAGGATAGTCTGTTTTGTGGAGTTTTCTTATTTGACATATCAAAGTTGGGAATTGAGTTTAAAAATATTATTCCAATGATGTTTTGATGATTCTATAAGAATTTTATGCTTTATCTCAGTTTGGAGTCCCGAATTTAGGAATTTTGTGAAGAAAGGAGAGTCCTAATTGAATGGACATGAAAGAACTGGATGAGTTTTGTTGAATGAGATTGATTGGTTGAGTTTTCTTCCTCTAGCTCTCCATCAAATTATCATATTTTTCCATTCATATTTCTACAGGATGTGTGACATCA
This sequence comes from Sequoia sempervirens, assembly GCA_007258455.2. Classification (NCBI taxonomy): domain Eukaryota; kingdom Viridiplantae; phylum Streptophyta; class Pinopsida; order Cupressales; family Cupressaceae; genus Sequoia; species Sequoia sempervirens. Next base: position 123,965,697 of record VDFB02193867.1, read on the forward strand.
ATATGCTCCCATGCCCATATTTGTAGTAGGGCGATGTGGGTCAACCTTTATCCCCCTAGTAGCATATCACATGGACATCTTGATACAAATGTGTCAGAATACACAAGCCTTATGCAAATTGCCATTATTACTCCACCATCTCCACTATGCAATACTCCAACATCAAGGTGAAGGATTGGCCAGTCCAATCTGGTACAAGACCTTGCTCACCAATCCACATAGGTAAAGTGTCATCCCTACACTAGTTGAACACAAATGTTTGAATCTAATTGATGCCTCCTCTCTCAAATATCCTCTAAATTATGGTCTGCATCATTACACTCATGCTCTATACCCATGAGCCTTTGATGGGAAACCTTAAAATCCACAAAAATTCCTCCAATGTCACGATCATCTCCCTTATTAGGAGATGAAACTGCTAGATTTTGACCTCCACCTCTCGACGAAGGTTGTCAATAATGGGGGATGCACCCTAATCACCAAAATACACACCATGTAGGCCAAACCGCATGCATCTAGTAACATCTGGTCAATGCCCTAAAACTACGTCATTAGTTGAAGGACCATCAATCTCCTTGTTGCAATTAAGATGTCTCAACCTTAGAGTCCTAATATTGATTTAATTGATGTATTATTGTATTTATTTGTATTATTTAATTTCCTATGGTGTCACGTCATAAATTGGGACCTATCGGTTGGGTGGCAACCCCGTTGGAAATGACTAGATGAAACATAATTATCCCAAGTGGACATAGGCATCCCACTTTAGAATATTTGACCTATGATAGATTCTATGACATGTCATAAGGAATCTTTTTGCATGGAGAAAGTAGGCACACAAGTTGGGTTATGACATGCTATAAGAGAATTGGATATTCTTGGTTAGTTATGATAAATTCTCTTACAACTGTAAGTATTGTCAGTTATGACAGATTCTATGATAGTTGTAAGATGTGTAAGGAATTTGTTATGGCCTATTTTTAGCATATTCTAGGTGCCCAAGCTTGGAGAAAGAATATTGCATGTAATGACACTTGTAAGGGGTGTAAGGGAATGTTGTACATGTGTCCAAATGCATGTATACAACATTGGATATTGTGCCATATGGATTTGGATTCCCCTCTCCTTCTACATGCTTCTTGAAGCTTGTATCTCTCTATATATTAAGTGCCTTGCATTGTAGAATGCATAGTTTGTTTGTAGGTAACAAAGTGTTTCCGGTATCACTCCAGAATATGTGTTTGTTTCAAAGTAGTTGTTGAAGAAAGCTTTGTACTTGGGGTTGTATTATAACTCTTGTTTGAAGTAATACAATAGTACTGTGCTTTTGGAGGGTGGGGTTTTTTACCTGAAAGGATTTTCCCCATGTATATCTGGTGTATGTTGTATTTGTGTACTTGTTTTATTCTATTATTCCTATGTGTTTCTCTATTGTAATTGTATAAGGTGTTAAAGAGGAAATTTTTATAACTCTCCCCTACCTAGATTAGTGTAGGAAGTCATTTTCGCTCACTCGACTTCCTTTCAGTTGGTATCAGTGCTTGACCAACCTTGATTCCTTTGTTGGGTTAGAAAGGTTTTTTGAGATGATCTTTGTTTCAGTGAGAGTTTTGTAAAAGTGTATTTCATGAACTTATTGCAAGAAAGAGATGGTCGGTACATCTAGGAGGATTGAGATGGAGAAGTTTAATAGTGGTAATTTTGAACTTTGGAAGCTCAAAATGGAAGACATGCTCATAGATCGTGATCTATGGCTTGTTGTTTTTGGAACTATGCCATCGACCATGAAACAAGAAGATTGGGATCTCATGGATCAAAAAGCCAACGGTCTTATTAGACTCTATTTAGCTGATTTTTTCCTCCTAAATTTCCATGAAGAGAAGACTTATGCTTCTATGTGGAAGAAGCTTGGTGATGTCTATCAGGCTAAATCCTTGGTAAGCAAGCTTTTCTTGAGAAGGAAGATGTATTATTTGAAAATGAAGATGGAGGATCCATTGAAAATCATTTGAACTCTTGTAACATGTTGGTTGCTTAATTGGGTTTTGTTGGAGACAAGATCGATGAACAAGACCGTTGCATGCTCCTTTTGTGTTCATTGCCAAACTCTTGGAATCACCTAGTTATGACTATTGGAAGCACTACTTCCACCTTTGGGATGGATTTAGTGATTACCTCATTATTATTTGAAGAGATGCCAAGGAAGTCTTCTAAGTTGGCCAAGGAGGCCCTTGCTGTTCATGGTAGACTAAAGGAGAGAGGCAAAAAGAAAGACAAGAAATCTAAGTCAAAGTCTTTGGGAAGATTTAAGTCTCCTCGTAAGAAGAACAAGGAAATTTTTTGGAACTGTGGCAGAATTGGTCACTTTCATAAATATTGCAAGAAGGAGAAGAAGAAGAAGAAAAATAAGCCTTTCTGTAATACAAAATCTGAGAAATCATCCTAAGATGATGGAGAAGCATTTATTACAGCCTTGGCAACCCATACATTAGAAGATGTGTGATTGATAAATTTGGGTGCATCCTTTCACATGACCTCTCATAGAGATTGGTTCTTGAAGTATGAGGAGTACGATGGTGGGGAGGTGTACCTAGGTGATGACTCTCACCTGAAGATTGTTGGTCGTGGAAGAGTCAAAATCAGATTTCTTGATGGACGAGTGAAGGGGTCGATGGTGTCTTGCATATCCTGGGTTTGGCACAAAACCTGCTTTCTGTAAGTAAACTAAATGATTCAAGAGTGTAAGTTATTTTCTCTTGTGGAGGATGTAAGATGACTAGAGGAGCTATGGTGTTAGCTAAGGGAGTTCATAGTGGCACTATGTTTTAGCTTGATGCATGCATTGTACAATGCAATAGATCTTTTATGTACCAAAGAAGAGATCTTTGGATTCTTCATCCTCACCATCAAATCATGCTGAGAAGAAGTATGTTGCAACTACATCTAATGGTCATGCATTTTGGGTACCTAAGGGTGCTCATTCCATGGAAATGAAGCTTCCTACAAAGAAGATAATGTTATGGCACCAACGACTTGGTCACATAGGTGAGAAGGGTCTTAGAACCCTGAACAAAAAGAGCCTTCTTGAAGGCCTTGATGATTGTAATCTCAAGTTTGACTTTTGCAAACATTGTGTAAATGGAAAACAACACTATGTTTCTTTTTACTCTAGTTCTCATAAGTCTTCTAGCATTTTGGACAATGTTCATTTAGATTTTTTGGTCCTATGAATGTTCCTTCGTTATCAAAATCTGTATATATTTTTTATTTTATAGATGATTATAGTAGGACATTCATTTATTTTCTCAGAAGTAAAGCTGATTTTTTTAGTTAGTTTAAGGATTTTAAGGCCTTGGTAGAAAATTAGACTAGTAGAAATATTAAGTGCTTTAGGGCTGAAAATGGTGGAGAGTTTTGTTTCGCAAAGTTTGATAAGTTCTGTAAAGAGCTTGGTATTGAGAGACATAAGATAACTCCCTACACTCCATAGCAAAATGGAGTTGCAGAGAGGATGAACAAAACATTGATGGAGAGGGCTAGGAGTATGTTGAATGTGTTGACTTCTCAATTGTCTTTGATTGTCCGTGATGAAAAAATCTGTTGGCATGCTCTTTGGTATTCATTTTTATTGTAATTCAGGATTTTAATGATATATTGGCTCTTGATGTTTACTGTTGGATCATATGGTGATACTCTTGGCTCATGGCACACTCTTTCAATTTCAGTTCTTTACTTGATGGTACTGACATTTGACATGGTGTTCTTTATGTCAAGACAAGCATAAGCTTTAGATATGTGTCTTTGCTTTCATGATAGCCACATGTATATTCAACATGTTTACAAGTCACTGTTACATACTCATATTGGCAAATTCATTTTTAGTGAGATATCATTTGATTCATGGAATCATAAATCATACTAGTTGCAAGGTATTGGACAACATCATAGTTGTGAGTATCAGCTTCATAAAGGTAATGCTTATGGAAATATGGTTTCATTTGATGTTTATCAGATTGATCTTGGTTTGGCATCTATATCATCTTGGCATCTTTCTATCTTCATAGTATAAATGGTTATGACTTATTGATTGATAAATATGGCCCATGACTTCTAGTTCATTTTTTATTTATATTGCTTTAACAAGCAATTACACCGATTCAAGCAGTTTGGTTATTGATTCACTTTGTTCTATGAATCTTGGCTTAGTGACATCATTGCACTCATGTTTCTAAAGCCATCTTGAACTCACATTACTTGGAGGCATTGAATTTATATTGGTTCAGGCAACGTATTTGTTTGATGGTATTTTTTGGTACACATGGCATATGATTTTAACAATATACTTGGTTATCACAGGAGACTCCAATGCTCGAGCCTTGACATCATGGTGGACATCTAAAGGTGATCATTCTTCATGACATATAAATTAACCCTATCCGGTTTCTATAGGTATCTGGTTTTGGAATCTTGTTTTATCATTTGTCATTTATATATTTGTAAGTCAATTTATTGGCTTATTTAAAAGTCACTATGAAGTGACATGGCATAAAAAATTTGGTAATAATGTTCAAAGTTAATATTATGGATCAAAGGAATTAAATCACATTGGTTTGGAAGTTGTAATAATCAACATCATAAAGGAAGTGATATTTGTTTCCTACCGGTCACTTATTTTTGACTTTGAGTAAAGTCAGTTGAAAATAATTCTTGGCAGCTTATGTGCAAATCGATAGCCATCATATATACTTGTAGGTTTTTTGGAGATCATTGGTCTTTGAATAATGGTGATTATTTGATAATGTTGATCGACATTCTTTAGCAATAATCAAATTGATTATTATGTCGACCTCCATGGTAAAGTCTTTGACAACAATTTTTAAAGTTTACTATGATGTTTTCATATCATGACTTAAGTCCTCTTGGACTTAAAGTTTTATCTAATTTTGAAAAGGAATCAAAGCCTTTGATTCGAATGAAAGTGAAGCATGTTAGGGAAAACTCATTTGTGGTCATTCTTTTGCAAGTGTATGAAACCCTAGCCACCACCATGGAATTCTTGTAATTGTTGTTTCTCATTGGTTTAGCTGGTTGTAACGACATTGACAGGGAGAAAATCTCAGTGTTTAATCATTGATAGGTATGGCTACTAAGTTTGGTACATTACATTGGGTGAGGGATCGAGCTAGAAAGAGATTCATTGTTGTTTCCTTCATTTGGGTTGGTAAATACTTGGTACAATTTTTCATGCATTCCTTTTTCAGCTTCATGCGTGTTTAGGTATCTTTATCATCATTTGGTGTTTATTTTTATCAAAAATATGCATTTGGTATTTTTGCTCAAATTGGAAAAGGTGAAAGTGATTTACTTGTTAGAAGATAATGCATTTCGGTTACTAAAGAAAAAATGATGCCCTGATAGAATATCATTTCTATTTGTTCTTGCAATGAGGGTTTGTGACTTTTGGTTGATGGGTAGTCATGCATTTTGTGAAATTTGTCATTATCATTGTGGATTTAAAATGGACTTATTTCATACGTAACAAAAAATGATGGTTATCTACATAAGGTTTTTTGAAAATAGATTCATATTGTTTTTTCGAAAGAGGGAAATTATATTACTTGTGCATACTTCACTACATTCAGATCTAGGTTATGAAAAATCTTGTAGTTTGAAAAGGAAGCATTACTTGAAATGTTCTTGTTTGATTTTGAAACGACCTTCTATATAGGAATTACATAAGATTATTCTCCATCTGCTGATCATCATTCTACTGGTTCAATTTTCTAGAAATTGCATGAGGGTTTCAAATTCAATGATATTATTTAAATCAGAAATAATGTTCTTGAAATATATATAAATATAGTGATGATACACTATGAAGAGTGGTTGTTGAAATTGTAATTGTTATTATTTCAAAAAGAGATAGTGAAAAAGCTCTGTAATAAAATTTTGAAAACATGATCCAGAGTATAATCATAAAAACCTTATTTATTTAATATTTTAAGGATTCATGTTGAATCTTTAGGGTATTAGATAGAGAGGTATGAGTGAGATAAAATGAAACAAGGAGATCCTCTGTGTTATTGTAATTCTATAATTTGAAAAGGGGTTGGTGCTCCTTGAGATTGGTGTCTCTAAATGAGGGGTTGGTGCTCCTTGAGTGGGTGCTCAAAAATTGGCCTGTAGGGCATTGTAAGCTATGGTTTTTGAAGTTAAGCTAGTGAGACAGTTTAGGAGTGGTTTTTCTACCCTAGGAGGGTTTTCCACTTGACAAATTCTTTGTCTTATGGTGTCTTTGTTTTGATGTCATAATGCTTCTTGATTGTGATAATTTTGTGAGTAATTGTTCTTATCAGTCCTAGCATTGTTGAATGTTAGTTTCCTCATCTTTGAAAATGGTTATATCAAAGTGTCTTGCACAAGTGTTCTATCATTGTTGAAAATTCAGATTCAATAGAAAGTATTAAAGCATTCATTTAATTCATAGCTCAAGAATTGTTACAATGTACTAAAGGTTCTTGATGTCTCATTACCTATCTTGTGTCATTCTCTTGCACTATTATTGCAGTGTCTTATAAAGTTGCATTGAAATCAGTTGGTTAGGAAGTGATTACTTTGCTCTATTGTCAATAAATAGGATATCAGAATTAAAAGTCTTGGTCAAAGTTTAAAAAGGTTTAGACACTGATTCACCCCCCCTCTTAGTGTTTGTCCATAACTCTAACAATTGTTATCAGAGCGTGGGGTCCTCATATAGGTCTAAAGCACCTAGGACTGATTTTGGTCTTAGAGTCTGTTAAACATATCATAAGTTCAAGAAGGTACTTCTGTAACTTTAGCCAAATCCTTGAGTCTGAACGTCTTAAATTTTTTTGATTTTTAAGTGTTGTGTCTAATATGGAAAAAGGTAGAAGGAATAAGTGTAAAAGAATTTCACAGCAAAATACTAACCATCAAACTCTACATGAACTCAATATGAGAAGTAATGAGGAAGAGATCATTAGCAATAATCCATAAATGATAGAGTATCCTGTGTTTAGAACACATCAGTTTGAAGGTACCAATTTTATTCTTTGGAAACGTTTGATGGAGAAATGTTTGTCTTCTTTAGGGTTTGATGTGTGGGCAACAATAGAAAGAGGTTGCACTATATCTATAGCATATCCTTCCACACATGAGGAGAAAACAACTCTTGAATTCAATGCTAAGGCTATAGATACTATTTTCAATAGTTTTCCAAATGAAATTATTGCTAAGGTTATGCATTGTAGGAATGCAAAGGAAGTTTGGGAAAGATTGATTGAAATGAATCAAAATGGTGAATTGCAAGAGGATATATCTTTGAAAATTGAAACAAGTTGTGGGTCATCTGAAAGTGATGATTGTGAAAATCTTCATAGTTCTAAAGAAAATCAGATTGAGTTCAAATCTATAGATATTACTGAGGAACATTCAAATGGCCAAGAAATTAATGAAGTAGATCAATTTTTGGGTGAAGTAAATTTTGAACAGGAATTTGATGAGCAAGAAAGTGAGGTTGATTTGGAAGGTGAACTCCTGTGTGCTTTAGATACAATTAAGCAACTTAGAAGAGAGAACCAAAATTTAAAAAGGAAACTTCAACAAGAAAAAAGATATCAAAGATAAAATATGTTCAAATCTTATAGAAGCAAAGATACAAGTTGAAGAAGCTAGAAAGATTGAGGAAGAAGTTAGAAACCAACTTAAGGTAAAAGAACAGAGTATAGAAAAACTTGAGTGTCAAGTGGTCTTACTGAGGAACATTGATAAAGCATCAAAGCAGTTAAGTGATGAGAAAATTAATGAGAATGGTGCTATGTCTTTGGATAAAATTATTGGTGCACAGAAAGCTCCAAGTGACAAAAGTGGTCTAGGCTTAGAGGAAGGAAAATGCTCTAAGGTTAGAAAAACACCTAGAACAAAGGTAGACTTAAAATTTCATGCTGCTGACCTTGAAACTGGAGGAAACGAACAACACAAGGATAACAACAGAGGAAGAAGGAATAGAACAAACGGTTTCACAGGATCTCACTCTACCTGGCAAAGTAAATTGATGAGGTATAATTGTTCTTTTTTAGGCTATTGTTATTCTTATTTTTATTATGGCCAAAAAGCATCTGAATGTTGGATTAAAGTGAAGAAAAATTATTAGAAAAGGAACTATGGTCACATTGTCTGGTAATTAATTAAATATTTTTAATATTTAATTAAAATCTTTTGATTCTATCTACATATAAATAAATTTAAATAATTTATTTATATTGTTCATGATTTTATTTCGATTAAATATTTAATCACCTTTTCATATTCATTTCTTAATTAATTAAATAAATGTTACAATTTATTTATATTAATAATCTTAGTTTGAATATTTTATTCAAATAAAGATTAAAATATTATAATTCTTCTAAATATCATTTATAATTAAATATTCCAAAATATTTGATTATTTCCTCTAATCCAATATTCATTTTAAAATCATTTCAAAATTCCTCTAATTCAATTCAAAAATCTATTCATAATTAAATATTTCCAAAAATAGGAAGTAAATTCCTAGTTTGCTTGGCTAAGTAATTTCAGCTATGTCACTGGTCACAAGTTCTGTCTCCCCACCTGTGGTACCTAGAGGGCGGTCATACCAGCCTGGCCACGCGTTAAAAGTTTACTGCCAAAGACCAGCTATGGGGTCAGCACCATTCTCAGTCAAAAAAAATTCCTAAAATATTTAATTAAATTCTTCTAAATATTTCAAAAATCTTCTAAAGTCACATCATGATTAAATATTACAAAATATTTAATTAATTCTTCTATAGTTTTCAAAAATCAAAAATCAAATATCAAAAAGCAATAAATTAAATTAAATAAATTTTATTTATTTAATTTGGGATTTATCTTCAACTTCCGGGAAACAAACTGCCAAAACAGAAAATTAAATTTCTCTGTTTCTGTGCAGGCTTGTTCCCGTGGGTTGAAGACAAGCTTCCATTCTTCTCTCCAACCTCTCAACCTCCCCCATTTTCTTTCAACTTCAATCTCTCACCCATTCAAATCTACTGACAAATTCATAGTCAGATTCTTGCCGGGATGAAGCTCCTAAAAATCTATAAATACCACGAGCTCTAAAATCATATAGAATTTTAAGTAAGTAAACTATAGTAAATTGTGCAGTATCTAGCATCTATAGAGTATTTATAGTAATAGCATAGAATCATAGATAATAGCAAGAAAATTATATTTTTCAATTCACAAATTTCCATATAATTCTGTACCACCATATTCACCTTATCCAGATTACACTTTCATCGATTAGGAAGAATTTCTTTACTCATGGTTTCCAAAATGAAACATTTGAGAAGCTTTTATTATTAACTGGAGCCAAAAAGCTTCAAAAGAATCTCTGTGGATAGAGAAAAATGGGACAGCACTGAAAGATTTTGTTTATTTAAATTTAGTTCAATTTCTTTAGTTTAAGGTTCCATTTAGTGTTTTATGTTTTCATTTAGATTACAATTAAGCATATACACATTTTTGGCGCCCACCGTGGGGCCTATGCCCCCTTTTTAATGTTTTGTTTGCAGTTTTTTTGACAGGTTACAGGAAAAACAGCGGAATAGCGCAGACGACACGTTTTTGGAATAACACTTCCAGTTTAGCGCCCGTGAAGTATGTTTCAGCGCCCGTGAAGTCTGTTTCAGCGTCCGTGAAGTATGTTTCAGCGCCCGTGAAGTATGTTTCAGCGCCCGTAAAGACTGTTTCAGCGCCCGTGAAGTATGTTTCAGCGCCCGTAAAGACTGTTTTAGCGCCCTTAAAGACTGTTTTAGCGCCCGTAACTATTCTTTCAGCGCCCGTGACGAGTATTACAGCGCCTGTAATATGTTTTGCAACGCAAATTTTTAGAAGACTGTAATCTGTAATCTGTAACTTTAGTTTAGTTTAACTGACTCCGACGCAGCCGCGGACAGTTATTAAATTAAAAAATTAAAATTTTTTTTATCAATCCTAGGGTAGACATCTAAAGCATAAAATTTATCAATCCTAGGATAGCCATCTAAAGCATAAAAATTTATCAATCCTAGGGTAGTCATCAAAAAGCATAAAATAAAGCAATCCTAGGATAGATACTTCATTTTTCAATTTAAGCTTAAAATGAATTTTCTGTTTATGTGAAGCAACATCTTCACTTAGTTAGAAATTTTTTATTTTGGTGCTTAACAATTGAACCTAGTGTTTGCTTTGTTCTCAGTGATAGGCCTATGCTCTCCCCTTAACTGGGTGATCAAAATGCCAAACTCACTTATTTATTTTTATGCATCTTTAAGCTTTATTAAAACCTTGTAGAGAGCCTGCCTAGGGGAGTGCACTACCCAAGAGGAACGACTCAAGTGGGTTCAAGCCAAAGCGTGCTATTCCACCCCACTATAAAATTTAGCAAAATTGGGGAAACCTCTTTGACTTAGTGTGCATTGATAACCATCCCCAAAGCCTTTGTCTAAAGGAGGTCTTCGAGGGGAGTCTATCATTTGGTTTAATCAACTGAAATCCTTACTACTAACCTAGTAACCAACCTAGCCGGTCAACATTGTTTCAATCAGTTGTGGGAGGGAAGAATCTACCCCCAAGATACTCACCCATATAATCGCCAAGGATTACTTGCTCGGATTCAGGTCACTACTCGAGTACACTGAAAAGACAAAAACACGGCACTTTCTGGGTGACATATTGCAGAGTCGCATCTAGCCTAAGATGCTGTTGATTGCTATGATGACCTACTTGAGAACTAAGAGGGAGTCTGTTTGAAGTGCTTGTCATGTGTAAAACCTGTTAAAACAATTTTTGAAAAACATTTTGGTTACACACTTGATGTTTAGCATAGGACTTTAAAAAAAAAAAAACAACTGTTTTTAACTTGTTTGATGTGTTTTCACTACATTAATTTAGATAAAGATCATCCAAAACACTCATTATCATATTGATCAATCTCATGTTACGAGATTGGAAATCTACAAAGTTTGTAAAGAAATCCGTTTCCAAAAGGATTAAGAAGCCAAAGAAACCTCTCAACCACAAGAAATTATTGAAGAAACAAAAATTCTTATATCAAAGTCGAAAAGTTTTACTTAAATATAGAACTTTTCTTCATAGGTATCATGATTGTGTTAGAGGTCTTTCAGATGATTATGCCATAGAGCCCTTGTATTCACAAGCTTATTTTCAAAGAAGAGCCCTTTCTCAAAGGCATAACCATAGTCAACGCATCCGTTTTAGTTATATTCCCCAACCAGCAATCGAATACTCTACTCGTCCAAATCAAATCTTACAATAGAGAACTTAGAAAACATTAGGCATCTATCATTAAATCCATCTTTTTACAAAGCCATGATCAAAACTTCATAAAGTGCAAAAATTATCATTTTCTTGATCTTTTGCTTATATTCCCATTAACAGGATTTTCATCCTTTCACTTAGGGAACAACACAAGCTATAAGATTAGAAAATTTCGTATAAGTCATAGAATTTTCATTCTATTCTAACTTTTATACATACCACATCAATTGCACTATTTCACTTTTTTTGATCAAAAGTAAGTAAAATTTGGAGTAAAATCTATGCCTGTTCTCACAAGATCTCAAAAACAAATGGAAAAAGACGAGGGAGAAACTACAACTAGTAAAATGGGTGATCGAAATGAAAAAGAAGAGGACACATTTAATCTTGATGAGATAACGGAAGAAAAGCTTCAAGAAGCAGAACAAGATCCTCAATTCCATACTCTTATGGAGAGAATCCTAGAACGTAACAAAGAAAAATATTTTCTTACATTAGCTAATCAAGGAGCTAAGTTGCCTCACACCTTTGACATAGAGGGGATTAAACAAAATCCTGAAAATCCTCCTAATGACTTTAGTGCTCTTAACCAACAGATAAAAGAATTACAAGGGAAAATAAAGGAAATGCAAGGAGGTACAACAAAGAAATATGTTTTGGAAGACATATCTCCTTATCCATTTGATAGGAGTCTTCAAATGATCCCATTTCCAAAACATTGTGAAATTCCTAAGTATGATAGGTATAATGGAAAAACCGATCCCATAGACCATGTTAGGGATTTCCGAAACATGAGTCTTGAATTCGCCTATGATGATACTTACTTGATGCGATTATTTCCACGAAGTCTAGGTGTACAATCCATGGAGTGGCTTTCAAAAATCACTCCACCTATCAAAATTTTTGAGGAGTTGATAAATCAATTTATCTCACAATACTCCTACAATATTCAACATCAAATAACAATGCTTGATCTTTGTAAAGTAAAACAAAAAGTAGGAGAACCCTTTACTACATTTTTACAAAGATGGAGAAGATTATTTGCACGATATTCTCGTCCTATTCCTGAAAAGGAAAAGATGGATATTTTTATCAATAGTCTTGATCTAGAATTAAGCTATAGGCTCAATCTTCATTGTCCTCATAACTTTGAAAAACTGATTGAAAATGCAATCACTATTGAAGGGGCTTTGGTTAAAAGAGGAGTGATAAAACTTGATAATCCAAGTACATCAAATCAAAACAACGATAAAACAAGGTTTTGGAATAGAAACAAAAATGTTGTTAATGATGGTATAGTGGATGCAAATAATTTACGAACAAGACCATCCGTTTTCAATCTATCAAGTGTTCCAAGAAACAATTCACAAGGAAATACAATTCAACAAGGAAACAACAATCAACAAGGACAAATTTCCAAGCAAGAGAACATGACCAATCAAAATACCAATCAAAATCGTGGTAATTTCAATAATAATCTTGGCAATACCCAAATATCAAATCCGTCTAGACCTTCATTCTTTTCAAATCGACGGACTTTTACTGCTTTGGGTCAATCTCTTGAATCTGCTCTCAAGGAACTTCTTGATAATAAGGTTATCACTTTACCACCACAAAGAGATTATGAGCCACGAGTTAAACCACCATCATGGAATGACTCGTATTATTGCAATTATCATCGATGTAAAGGTCATAGAACAAACAATTGTCAAGCTTTGAAAAATCTAGTACAAGATTTAATTGACAATGGTACTATTACAATTGAGGGACATCATACCAATGATGATCATCAAGCATTCAAAGATCCTTTGCCAAACTACCAAAAGGGGGAAACATCGGATACCAAAGCCAAAAGCATACATAATGTTGAAGACAATATAATCCGCCATATTTACACAGATGATAATCGGATTAATGTTATCAAAATTAAAGGAAAACAAGAATATCAACAGGTTAATGTAACAACAAGAGGTCAAGCAAAGGTTGTTTTAAAAGGAAGTTCATCTAAAACAACTATTTCTTCTCCAACTCAGTATAATCTGGTTGATCAATTGAGAAAAACATCAGCTCAAATTTCTATTCTTGAACTTCTTAAAATATCCCCTATACACAAAAATATTTTAGAAGAAGCGCTTGTGAACACAACTGTTGATATTGATCTAGATGCAAACAGATTTCAAGCCATGGTAGGACATTTGTCTTCCCCCACTTGTCTTTCATTTTCCGATAAAGATGATGCTTCTATGACACATCCACATAATTCCTCGCTCTATCTTGAAGTCATGATCCATAAACATCGAATTAGACGTGTCTTAATAGATGGAGGAGCCGGTTTGAATGTTTGTACCTTAAAATTGATAAATGCCTTAGGAATTTCAGAAAATGAAATTGATTCACGAAGGAAGATAACCATTAAGGCATATGATGATGAAGAAAGAGCTTCTAAGGGATTAATATTGCTACCTATCAGAGTGGGACCTGTTGTGAAGAATACTTTTTGTCAGGTTCTAGATCGAGATTTGTCTTATAACATACTTTTGGGTCGTCCGTGGATCCATGATATGCAGGCCGTACCATCAACATATCATCAATGTATCAAGTTTCCATATGATGGACAAGAAATAACCATACAAGCTGATTACAATAGTACCCAAACTTGTTCCAATCTTAGGGTGAGTCAAGATGTCTTTGTGCCACACAATAGAGAAGCTCTAAACGGTGCAGGTGAACTGGAAGTGCCATGATTATCCACTCAGAGCTCAATATTTGCAAATTTTACTAGGTTAAAATTGAAAATGACATGGAAAATGACATTTTTAACCTATATAATGGAAAAATTGGGGCATTTTATCATATTTTCACATACCAGGGGCAATTTCTTTATCAAATTTTCATTTCATATCTTATCAGGGCAATTTCTTCATATCATAAGTTTCGAACGACAAATCGATATCTTAAAAATCATCAAAATTCAAAAATTCAAATATCGATTCATCGTTCGCGGGGGCATACACATACATCTATCAACATTTCAAATCAATATTTGGGGCAAAATTTCAAAATTCTTTGAAGTAATGCGTAAAACACATCACTTCAAAGAGGGGAAAAATGTATACACTTAAAAATGGTCATATCACATTGTCTGGTAATTAATTAAATATTTTTAATATTTAATTAAAATCTTTTGATTCTATCTACGTATAAATAAATTTAAATAATTTATTTATATTGTTCATGATTTTATTTCAATTAAATATTTAATCACCTTTTCATATTCATTTCTTAATTAATTAAATAAATGTTACAATTTATTTATATTAATTATCATATAATCTTAGTTTGAATATTTTATTCAAATAAAGATTAAAATATTATAATTCTTCTAAATATCATTTGTGATTAAATATTCTAAAATATTTGATTATTTCCTCTAATCCAATATTCATTTTTAAATCATTTCAAAATTCCTCCAATTCAATTAAAAAAATCTATTCATAATTAAATATTTCCAAAAATATTTAATTAAATCTTTTAATATTTCAAAAATCTTCTAAAGTCATATCACAATTAAATATTCCAAAAATATTTAATTAATTCTTCTATAGTTTTCAAAAATCAAATATCAAATATCAAAAGCAATAAATGAAATTAAATAAATTTAAATATTTATTTAATTTGGGATTTATCTTCAACTCCCGGGAAACAAACTGCCAAAACAGAAAATTAAATTTCTCTGTTTCTGTGCAGGCTTGTTCCCGTGGGTTGAAGACAAGCTTCCATTCTTCTCTCCAACCTCTCAACCTCTCCCATTTTCTTCTCAACCTCTCAATCTCTCACCATTCAAACTTACCAGACAATTCATAGCCGTAGATTCTTGCCAGCCGGGATGAAGCCTGCAAAAATCTATAAATACAGCTGCCGGGAGCTCCAAAAGATATAGAATTTTAAGCAAGTAAATTATAGGCAAATTGCAAGTAGCATTAGCATTCATAGAGCATTTTCATAGCAATAGCATAGAATCATAGCATAATAGCAGTAGAATCATGATACATCTCACTCACAGCCCCTGTGCATAATCACAGCCCCTGTCCATATCCGTATCAATAATTTCACTTTCATCAACATATAGAATAGTTTTCCTTTGCATACTCGTTCTGCAGCAGCCATTTGGAGAAGCTTACACAATCTGAGAGCCAAAAGCTTCAAAAGAATCTCTGTGGATAGAGAAAAATGGGACGGCACTGAAGAATTTTGTTTGTTTTAATTTAGTTCAATTTCTTTAGTTTAAGGTTTCATTTAGTGTTTTATGTTTTCATTTAGATTACAATTAAGCATATACACGCGAGAAGGATATTAAGTGGTAATGTTATTAAATATTTAATGGTAATTAGAAATATATATAATTATTGGAGCGAATAAGGATTAATTAGTGGCCTATTTAAATAAATAAATGTAATGTATTTATTTAAATAATCATGAAGGAATGATTATAAATTATGACATTAAGACATAATCAAATGATTTAATTATGTGAGGAGGATGTTTGACATAGAAAAATGTAACTCAGGGGCCTAGGTAATTTTTTATGTGTCTGTAACCCATATAAAAACTAGAATTAATCAATGAAATTATTAACAAAAATCTTTGAGGTAAGTTCTAATATCCTAGACTAAAACCACTATCTTGTGGCTCTTTGCAAGATTCAATGATCTAAAGTCTAAATAATTTAAGTATGGGATGTTGTTGCTTGAATTAATTATAATAAGTCTTATATTCCCTTCATGATAATTTCTCTATCAATACTATCCTTTGAGACTAGCTTCCTTTTTAATATTGAAACATATTTTGTAATTAATCCTAACCATTATTTCTTCAAGAAAATTATTTCCTATTGATGTCTTATAGTAGATCCAAAATGGAAATATGTCTCCAAGAGGAAAGAAACCTTGGAGAGAGTCCTAATTCAAGACAAAACCCTATTCATTAATCTATCAAGTGAAATCTAAGTCACTAATTAACCAAAGTTAATCATGTAGCACGATGCCTATCCTCTAAGCATGAATCTGAATGTTGCCCCTATAAAAAATAAAAAAATGAAATTATGTTAAGTTGAAATTACAAGAAGGCTCACATCTACTATGAGTCATATCAATAAATAAGCTTCAAATCCAAACCTCTAGGATATTGAGTAAAATTAAATTTATAAATACCCATATGTGTAGGAAATGTTAAATATAATGACATGTCAAGATTGAAATTGAGAATTTTAATAACTTAAAATTTCAAAGGTTCTTATGTCCATGTTATGTCATTATTCATGATATCTTAATATTTTTTGAACTAAGAGCCTACACATGTCAAAAAATATGAACTTTTGGTGTAGTCACAGTAAGAGGATTCTAGAAGGATCTATCTGGGTTGTGCAACAATGGGTCAACACAATGAAATTAGCAAAAAAAATCAATGCAAAAACAAGAATATTCATTAACATAGAACATTACATGTAATGTTGGCTACACAAGTAAGCATCTAGTCTCATAGGCCTTGCCTTAGAGGCTTACAAACATACAACTAGCCAACAGGCCTTCTTACATGCCCCCAAAGGGTTTATGAAAATAAGAACCTACGACTAAGAACTGAACTGTTCAAATGATAATGCTTTATCCTTAACTACTTGATACTACTCTCATAAATGATTACAATGCTCATATATATGCTTCTCAAGCTCCCAAATAGGTCTGCAATAGCCACAAGGGTTAGTAACCCTATAAAAGATCAACATGAAGATCGGCCCCAAAACATGAGTAGATAACTCCACACAAGAAGATGTACTTGAGGATCTCCAAGATAGGTCCCAATCAACCCAAGATGCTATAATGATATTCCATTTATGTATGCATGCTTTGGGAAATACGTTCATGGGTGATCCCACAATACTAGTTTATAATTTTTGGCCAAACTAGACACTGAAATAAGTTTTCTAGCTAAATCTTCACTTTCAGGCACCTATAGCAGCTAAACCGTGAAGAATTTGAAGATGATGCAAACTAGTGATTTGTCGCATTTTTTTTTTCGATTCTAAATATATTTTTTTAAAAAAAATTGGAATCATATTACACTTCTTTTTCCATCTCCTTCAAAAACTAGTTTTTTTCAGTAAACAAAATTATTTAGTAACACTCACCGTATAACGTATAACTTTTTTTCCATCAAGGATAAAATTATAATTTTTTCAAATTTAGACTTGTGACTATGATATGTAGTGCTTCCAATTGGTTAGATAGATTTTTATTCAATATTTTTTCCTTAACCAAGTTTTGAAGTCAAACCAATTACAATTCAAAAATAAGTGGACCGTATAATGCATAACTTTTTTTCGATATATCAAAATTTTATTTTTTTGGTTGGATCAAGGACTTCAATATCTAGTGCACTCATATTTTTCAAAAAAAAATTATAATCTTCTACTTTTCCACAAGTGCAGAATAGAGAGCTTGATTTTCAGTGAAAAATATATGTTTAATAAAAATTAAAAAACAAATACATAATAAACCAAAACATATTAAAATTGTATTTGTTGGATAGCTCATTTCGAGGACTACCATCATCCAGTTGAGTCTGTAAAGTCTCCTCCATTTTCATCCTCAACCCAAGCTTCGAAACACAAAATTATGGACTGTTTTGGTGCTAGAGGGTGAGAAGCTAAGAAAAGGGGGGTTCAGGCAAACTAGAGGGGTTCGCTCAAACCAAGATTCATTTGAACTCATTTTTGGTTTGATCAAATTAAAAGGTTCATTCAAACCCCAAAAACCAATTTTTTTTACATGGGGTTGTTTTTTACAACTTTTCCTTCCTCACTCAAATTGTAAACCACTTTTGTGGGTTTACCCTCATGCCATTAAACTGAGCCAAGATGGCCCCAATGCTCTGATTGGAAAATATAGTGAAATACTAAGAGGAAAAAATTTTAATAGACAAGTGAAAATGATATGAAACTCAGATCTGTGTTAGATGTCCATGCAAAGATGCTATATCCTGCACCATAAGCTGAAAAATACTTATGGGGTGAAATGTGGGGTGAACTTGTGAAACTGCTACTGAATGCGATGCAGGAGCATCCAATGATGTAGGGAAATCTTTCATCACCCCAAAAAAAAATTTTCTTTATTTTCTTTAGTTGTTTTGAGTCCCATGATGACACTTAGGGGATATAAGACTGTCAAGCATCAAAAATAGTGAAAATGAGCACTTACTATTTTTAGTAAGTCAGACAAAATGGGCTCGTATGGATGTAAAAATTTACCCCAAGGAGCATAGCATAGAAACATTTAAAGTCGCAATAGAATCACTTCAATACCCTACACAGTTTGGAAGAAATTAAAGTTTTCATCCCAGGAAATTTCTCCAATGCAACTTCAAATTCAAATATAAAACTTTAGAGGCCCCAAAACGACTCAAAACATGGCCAAACCAACATATGGTGGGATCATGTGTTGTAGAGCTTGTTAAGAGATTTCTGACAATATGCAATAATAGCGAATCAAACATCTGAATCAAAATTTATGGCCCCGGAAAGTTGGTCCTCTAAAAAGTAAATTTCATCAAAATTTCTTCCTAGGCCAGAAATCAAACGGTAGGAATTTTGGTGCCAAAACAAAAGGGGAAATTTGTACTTTCTAGAACATCCTAGGGTGGTTATTGGGGAAAATAAAAGGGGTTAGGTGGGGGTTGTAGAAGGTAGCCCTGATAGTGCAACTTGTGGCTTTGAATAATAGATTTTCTAAGTTGATTTTGTTGTAATGAATCAAGCCCATGAGGTTGTAGCATGTCAGTTTTGAATCTATAATTTCATTATCTAAAAGTAATTGAAAGTGGGTTGTTTTTCTATTTCACATTTTTTGTGTTGGTATTTGTTGTTGTGATTTCTATGGGTTTTGGGTGGTGTGGCCCTCATCAAGTGGTATTAGAGCAAGAGTTCATGTGCCTGTAATAGAGCACCAAACATGTGGCAGTTGCAGCAAGACCTATAAGTGTGGGTTGAATTCAAGATGCTTCCAAGACGTACCCAATATAGCAGAGGTAGAGGCCGAGGTGGAGGAGGTCCACATAGAGATGAAATCAAAGCCCTTAGAAGGAAATTAGAAACCTTGCAACAAAAGGTTTGAAGAAGAGATATGCAACAAGACAGAGATGAAAGTGAAGATGAAATGGAAGAGGAAGAGCAGGATCCAATGGATCCTAGAGAAACAAGATTGTTGTGAGCGATCTCAAGCATTGGGAAGAGACCTAAAATGGAGGTTTCCACTTTTAGTAGAAATTTGAATCATGAGGAATTGATTGATTGGATCAATGACATGGAGGAAGTTTTTGAGTTTTAGGAGATTGAAGATCCTCATAGAGTGAGTTTTGTAAAGACAAAATTGAAAGGTCATGCCAATATATGGTGGAAAGAGGTCCAGTTAGAAAGAGGAAGACAAGGGAAAGATAAAATTTCCAGATGGGATAGAATGTTGTCAAAATTGAAGAAACAATTTATTCCAGTTGATTATGAATTGGATCTACTCAAGAAGATGCAAAGCTTGAGGCAATGAACAAGGAAAGTGAAAGAATACAAAGAGGAATTTTACAAGGTCTTGATTTAGACAGGACATTCTGAGGTGAATAAGGAGAAAGTTTCTCATTATATTAACAGGTTGAAGCCAAGCATACAAGAAGAATTGTCACTAGTAAGAATGACCACCATTGAAGACGCTTATTAGTTTTCTCTAAAGGTTGAAGAAAGGTTGAACAAGAGGTTTGAGAACAAACAATGAGGTGGAGGCCATGGAGGAAAGACCGTTGGATGGTCATATGGAGGTCAAAATGAAGATCAAAAGAAGGGTGAAGGCTCTAGTAGTAGCCAGAACCAAAAAGGAGATAATACCTACCATCCTCATGATCAAAATAATGGAGACCAAAGAGGAAAGGGAAGATCTAGATGAGGACCAAGAAGAGGAAGCTTTGTGGAACTTGTTTCCAGTGTGGAGAAGAAGGACGTAGAGCCTATGAGTGTCCTCAACATCAAGGAAGGAAAAATAGAAGACTCGAGGGTAATGTGCACGTTGCACATGTAGATGAAGATGTTGGGTCTTCACATTCTGAGGATGCAGAAAGATGAGAGGTTCTTGTTACTAGAAGAGCCTTGTTGAATGAGGAGAATGAGCCAACTCAAAGGAATAATTTATTTCACACTATATGTAAGCATGAAGGTAAAGTTTGCAATGTTATTATTGATGGAGGTAGTATTGATAACCTTGTTTTAGAAGAAATGGTTAGTAAGTTGCAGTTGGAGAGAAGAAGGCATCTACACCCATACTAGATTGCTTGGTTGTAGAAAGACCATAAAGCATTAGTAAATGAATAATGTCTGGTAAAGTTCAAGATTGGAAATTACCATGATGAGATATTGTGTGATATTATTCCTATGGATGTTTGTCATATGTTGTTAGGCAGAATATGGTAGTTTGATCAATGAGAAATACATGATGGACACGCCAACACCTTTTCCTTAACAAAGGATGGAGTTCATCATAAGTTGAAGCCCTTGAAGGAGGCAGAGGAAAAGGTAGGTAGTAAATCAAGAATTTTTTTGGTTGATGGAAGAAATTTCCTAGAAGGTATGAAGCATGAACATGTGTTTTGCATTGATCCCTAGAGTTGATAAAGAAGATACTACTAAGGTATTTGTAGAGGTTTCAAATTTATTGAATGAGTTTCAAGCTATTATTTCTAATAACATACCTGAGGGTATTCCTCCTATAAGAAAGATTAGTCATCAGATGGATCTGATTCTTGGAGCTATATTTTTTAATAAGGCAACTCATTGTATGACTCCAACAGAGAGTGAAGAGTTGAACAAACAAGTGCAAGAGTTAATGTGGAAGGGATTGATCAAAGAGAGTTTGATTCCATGTGCAGTACCTATAGTACTAGCACCAAAGAAGGATGGGGAATGTTTGATGTGTACAAATTCTAGAGCCATCAACAAGATCACCATCAAGTATAGATTTCCCTTGCCAAGAATGGATGACATTATGGATTGTTTGATTGGAGTTGAGTACTTCACAAAGATAGATTTGAAGAGTGGATATCACTAGATCTGGATTAGAGAAGGAGATGAATGGAAGACAACCTTCAAAACCGAGGGCTTGTACAAGTGGTTAGTCATGCCTTTTGGGCTAACCAATGCATTGAGCACATTTATATGGCTTATGAATGAGGTATTGAAATAATTTCTATTTGGATGATATTTTGATCTTCAGTAAGACATTGGAGGATCACTTGATGCATATTCGAAGAGTTCTTGAGAAGCTGAGGGAGGAGAAATTGTTGATTAATTTGAAGAAATGTAGTTTTGTGAAGAGAGAGTTGGTGTATTTTGGATTTTTTGTCTCAACAGATGGTCTCAAAATAGATCCAAAGAAGGTGAGAGATATCATTGAATGGCCTACTCCAAGAAGTGTTATAGAGGTAAGATCATTTCATGGTCTAGAAAGTTTTTAGAGAAAGTTTATTAATAATTTCAGTAGTATTTGTGCACCTCTAACTAAAGCAATGAGAGGGGATCGAAAAGAGTGTAAGTGGAATCTAGGAGCAGCAAAAAGTTTTGATATGTTGAAGAAGAAAGTTATAGAGAAACCTGTTTTGGCACTTCCAGATTTGAATAAGGTCTTTCAAGTAGATTTTGATGCTAGTGGCACTGCCATAGGAGATGTTTTGAGACAAGGTAAGCCTATTGCCTATTTTAGTGAGAAGTTAAATGATGCTAAGAAGAAATATTCTATCTATGATCAAGAGTTTTATGCTATAGTTCAAGCTTTGAAGAAATGGAGACACTATTTTTTTCCAAAATAATTTTTTTTATATAATGATCACTAGGCTTTGCAGTATCTCAATAGTCAACGAAAGTTGAATCAATGGAACTTAATTTATGGGTTGAGTTTTTGTAGAATTATACTTTTTTTTTAAGCATAGGAGTGGAAGGTCAAAAAGAGTTGCAAATTCCTTAAGTAGAAAGAATTTTTTTTTATAGAGATGAATATAGAGGTTGTTGGGTTCAATGAACTCGAGAGTTTGTATCCAGAAGATCTAGACTTTGTAGAAGCTTGGAAGGCTTGTTTGGAACCTATTACATTGGATACAACGAGATGGTTGGATTTCTTAATCCAAGATGGGATTTTGTTTAGAGGAAGCCAATTGTGCATTCCAAGGAGTTATATGAGAGAGAATCTAATCAAGGAGAATCATAGTGGAGGATTAGCTAGAAATTTAGGTTGAGAGAAGACCATTGCTCTTTCCAGTGAGAATTATTATTGGCCATAGGTACAAAAAGATGTGAAGAATTTTGTACAAAGTTACAAAGTATGTTAGATGGCGAAAGGGATAAGTCAAAATACTGGATTGTATCAGCCATTACCTGTACTTGAGAGGCTATGGGAGGATATTAGCATGGATTTTGTTCTTGGATTTCCAAGGACACAAAGAGGGCACAATTCCATATTTGTGGTGGTGGATAGATTTTCAAAGAGAGGTGGTGAGACTACATGGTCTACCAAAGAGTATAGTTTCAAACAAAGATACCAAATTTGTTGGTTATTTCTAGAGGACATTATGGAAGAAGTTGAAGAAAGATTTGAAGTTCAATTCTACACACAATCCATAGACTGATGGACAAACAAAGGTGGTGAATAGGATTTTGGGCACCTGCTAAGATTCTTATTAGGAGATAAACCAAACATATGGGATTTAATTTTACCACAGGTGGAATTTTCTTACAACAATTCTATCAATAGGAGTACTGGTAAATCACCATTCCACATTATATATGGGAGTAGTCCAAGAACTACTTTTGAACTGAGAAAGATGGATAAGGGGGAGAAGAGTAGTGTTACGGCTGAAGACTTTGCTAAGCACCTGAAGAATTTGCATGAAGAAGTGAAGAAACACATCAACTAGATGAACTCACAATATAAGGCTCAGGAAGATCAGAAAAGGAGGTATAAGGAGTTCCAGATAGGAGATGAAGTCATGGTTCATTTGCAAAAGGAAAGGTTTCCAATTGGTACATAAAACAAGTTAAAGATGAAGAAGTTTGGACCATGCAAGATCCTAAAGAAGAATGATTCAGGAAATGCTTATGAGGTAGAGTTGCCTAGTGGAATAAACATTTCTCCTATACTCAACATTGCTGATTTGAAAAAGTATCATGAAGGTGATATAGAGGAGGGTCTAATAAATGAATAGTTGAAAATTTTAGCACCTACTTTAGATAAGGAAGAGATAGAAGAAATTCTAGATAATTGTGTGGGTAGAAGCACAAGAAACAGGCAATATGCAGAGTACTTGGTAAAATGGAGAGGAAGGCCCACTAAAGATTCATCATGGTTATCTGAGGCTGAGGTTAACCATATTGGTTTCTCTCTAACTCCTAAGAAGTGATAGGGTCACTTTTGAAATTACCCTAGCTGTCTGATGTAGGAGCATCAAGTGGTGTAGGGCAATCTTGCATCACCCAAAAAAAATGTTTTCTTTATTTTCTTTAGTTGTTTTGAGTCCCATGATGGAACTTAGGGGATATAAGACTATCAGGAATCAAAAATAGAAAAAAATGAGCACTTACTAGGTATGTGCAGGATCATGATGGGCCAAAAAGTGCCGATATGATGGGTATGCACAAGGTATGTGGCTGGCGACTTTTTCTTTACCCAAAATTGATGGAATGAAAAGGGTTTTTAAAGGAGATTCTCGGCATCCCCATCAATATAAATTATGCTTTACTTTGAATATAATAAATAATTATTATTCTTTTTCTATTTGAATAACGACTAAAGTCCTAAATGATAGGCTAATTGAAAAAAAAATATAGCTTTCAAATGATATCACATTTTTTGAATATAAAACATGCGTCACATTTTATGCTTCACATACTATAGGATTAAAAAAAAAAAAATTGAATTTCATGAATTTTTTTACTAGGTCATGTGGCCTATTGATAATGAAGTTTTATATATTTTTAAAAGTTGTAATAAAAAATTCATAATTAATTATTTACTTGGAAAAAAATTACAAAAAAATGTGCATCACCTTGAGACATAAGTCCTCTACTTATATCTAAAATATTATAAAAAAATATGATCATTTTATTGTGGTTAGGGTGGTCAGGCATACACCTACTTCTTATTTTTTCCCTCAAATTTAAGTACTACTACATTGAATTTTCAGATTTTCACCAAATATATATATATTTTTTAAATAAACCTAGTAGTTTAGAAACTACATTCAATTTGCTACAGATTCTATTCTTACATTTTTTTGAAATAATATAGATAACTTATTCAAGTTTTTATGTCAAGTTTCCTAACTATGATTTTTCTAATTTTTTTGGCACTCAAGGGCCTGTTTTTCCATGATGATCCTACACATACCCTACTATTTTTAGTAGGTCAGCCAAATAGGCTCGTATGGACGTGAAAATTTACCCCAAGGAGAAGAGCAGAAAAATATTTTTGGTCACGAAAGAATCACCTCAATACCATGCACGATTTGGAAGAAATTAAAGTTTCCCTCTTGAGAAATTTCTCCAAAGCAGCTTCAAATTCATATATAAAAATTTAGAGGCCTTGAAATGGCTCAAAAAGTGGCTGAACTGACCTATGGTGGGTTCATGGGTTGTAGAGCTCATCGAGAGCTTTTTGATGATATGGAATAATACTGAATCGAACACCTGGATCAAAAGTTATGGCCACGTAAAGTTGGTCCTCTAAAAGTGAATTCATAAAAGTTTCTTCCTAGGCCAAAAATCAAATGTTGGTACTTTTGGCACCAAAACAAAAGGGGAAATTTGTACTTGCCAAAACATTCTAGGGTGGTTATTGGGGAAAATAAAAAGGGCTAAGTGGGGGTTGTAGAAGGTGGCCCTGATAGTGAAAATTGTGGCTTTGAATAATAGGTTTTCTGAGTTGATTTTGTTGTAATGAATCAATCCCATGAGGCTATAACATGTAAGTTTTGAATCTGTAATTTCATTATTAAAAATAATTGAAAGTGGGTTGTTTTTCTGTCTCGCATTTTCTATGTTGGTATTAGTTTTTTGTGATTTTTATGGGTTTTGGGCAGTGCAGCCCTCATCAGAATGTAATGCAATAAAATAACTATTTTTGGTTGATACAAGATTGCTTTACAACTAGGGATGTTCCCACATCAAGTTCCCACATTTGTGGCAAGTATTAGTGGGTTTTCTAACTATTGATGCCCCAACTAAATCTATATCCACTTATATTCTAAAGTGAATCTTCACATATATGTGTTCATAGATAAATGAGAATTAGAAGCTAATTGCTAGTAATCTCAAACTTGAGTGCACATATTAGTCAAAGTTGGTAGGGTTCTTAGGTTGACAAAACCTAGAGATAAATCATTTAAGTTCCAAAACCAAGCTCTCCAATAAATTAGGATTGATAGTATTTTGTGCCTAAGATGTTGAGATTCAAGAAACCTAACAATTAGTGCATGCTATGTGTTTGTATTAAATTTAAACATAAGAAAAAATATGTCAAATTTTGAACTTAGAATTAACGTATGTCAAATATGCTTGGGATTTCATGAATGCGAGAATGTATAAATCAGAGTTGGCCATGTGTTCCCATACCAATTCTATTAAAATTTGATGGTTCAACCTATATTAAATCTTGTCTTAATGCTCATCTCTTAGATATCACCCTATGTCAGGAAAAAATTAGAACTTTTTAATACCTAGACATGAATACCTATGTTCAATGTTATTATCAAACCCAATAATCCAAGTATGTTGATCCAAGAGATTTTTTGGATGACTTTTCATAAGGATTTTTTGATATTGTAAGACTACATTCCTATATATAATGTGAGCAAAAACATAAGAAGTTAAATTAAATAAATAGTCTATTTTTTTCCAAGTCAATTGGGCTATCGTATATGGTATCAAAGCTTGGTTTAAATCTAAGGGCTGAGTGGGCCATTAAGGATAAAATTTTAGTTTAGTTTTGAGATTGATCGAGTATTGATCATGCAACTACTCTATTGATGCAAGTAGTAAGAAAGCTAAAGTTCAAAATTTGGTATTTTGTAGTGGGGTATGTGCAGGATCATCATGGAAAAAATAGGCCCTTAAGTGGCAAAAAATTCAAAAAAATTAGAGTTAGGAAACTTCACGTAAAAAAATTGAATAAGTTATCTATATTATTTTAAATATATGTAAGAATAGAATCTATAGAAAATTAAATGTAGTTTCTAAACTACTAGGTTTATCTAAAAAATAAAAATCTATTTTAGTGAAAAATTTGAAATTTCACTTAGGGGTACTTAAATTTCTGTGGAAAAAAAAAATAAGTAGGTGTTTTGTCCTGACCACCCCTAACCACACAATAAAATGATAATATTTTTTATAATATTTTAGATATAAGTAGAGGACTCATGTCCTATGTGATACAATTTTTGTAATTTTCCAAGTAAATAATTAATTGTGAATTTTTATTACAACTTTTAAAAAATATAAAAACTTGTATGTCTAACCACCTTAACTTGGTCAAAACATCATGAAATTATTATTATTTTTTTAACCTCATAGTATGTGAAGCATAGAATGTGACGCATGTTTCAAATTCAAAAAATGTGATACCATTTGAAAGTTATAGATGTTTTTTCAATTAGCCTATCAATCAGGACTTTAGTCATAATTCAAATAGAAAATGAATAATAATTATTTATAAATTCAAAGTAAAGCATAATTTATATTGGTGGAAAGTTGAGAATCTCCTTTAAAAACCCTTTTCATTTCATCAATTTTGGGTAAAAAAAGGGTCATTAGCCACATACCCATCCTATTGCCACTTTTTGGCCCATCATGATCATGCACATAGCTAGTGTATCAATAGGAAATACTTTTTTATAATTGTGGAATAGTTTAACTTCAACCATGAGGAAGAAGAAGAGAGAAGATGGTATAAGAAGGATAAGAGTAGTTCATATATGAGTTACTAAGCTCTAAGATGGAGGAAAATTAGAAAGGGCATTGGGAGTAGAGAGAACCCAACAAAATAAAATATGAAATATAAAATCAATTGCAAAAGAAATACTTCTCATTTAACATGAAATAAGAGACCGAATTTTGTCAAGGAAACTAAAAAATTAATAGTTGGATAATATTGGAATGAGAGAAAAGGAACCTAAAAATGGGATGGGACCTAACAAATTCTAAGGATGAATCCATCTAAATAAAATTCCAAGAACAAATCCATCTCTTCAAGTTCATCATTCTCGATTCTTTCCAAAAATCTAGTTTCCTTGTCTTAATTGCATAGAAACATGTATGCTTATGATAAACTATGTGTTAAAATCAACTAAACAAAAAAATTTACCCACGATGTATAAGCCTTTGGACATGATGAAATGAATCTCTCCTTATAAAATTTAGACATGAAACAAGTACAAGAACTCAAGATTCTTAATGTAGTTGTGATTAAGGATTGTAAATAAACATTACATGTGGCATATGGAATGTAGTCTTCATTAGAATTTTCTAAGTATGCAACTAATGCAAAAGTATTCAATTCCTATATTACCCCTTTCTCCTATATACATATAGACATGTTGGGTAAACAAAGATCACAAAGTTCATTACAACACTCAAATATAATTGTAGTTGGCTTCATGAATTTAGGGATAATAGTTGTTCATCTTTATTACAACTAGAGTTATTCATTAATTCATAGAATGTAGGAACATGTGTTACCAACTTATCATTAAAGTGCAAAGTACTTTTCTTGGAGGCCAATCCAAGTAGTATGCTTACTTTTCCTCCTATCCACCATTATAATGAGGTATTCAACTTTGAACATATGGGTGTTGTTGAGGTGTGTGGCCATTCAAAGGTTTTCAACCCGTTTGATTGGTACAAGGCTTCTACCATCTAGGAAATTTGTAGCTAATCTCTATAACAAATCCAAGAAAACCATGGAATCCACCACACAGCTAATCTAGAAAGATTATGGAATCCACCACTCAATCAATCTAGAGCCCAATATCACTATATTGACCAATTGACACATGTAAAAGCATGCATACATATAGACACATATGTCTCTAAAAAATTTAGTCACAATTCCATTCAACATAATTTGGGGGGCTACAACCACTTCAATGGGCCCTCGCACATGTGAACAAGAAAATACCTTAATTAGAATGTAGCATCTTGCTATACCAAAGAAACTTTATTAAACTTTAAACTAAGATAGCAACCATCCTAAGGAAACCTTTATAATCAAGGTAACACCTTGTTATGGCTACATGCTATTCAACTTTTCATTAAGATAGAAAATACCCCATCTCTACTAGGATGACCATCATTTGGAAATTTGATTCACCAAAATAACCATTATATTACTTTATGCATGAATGGCCATGGAGCTATCCACTCTATAAAATGACAACTATACAAATCCATTGAAATTTGAAGGATGATGAACAATTTAGTCCATGGAGTCTTTCTTGTGACTAGATCACATGTATATTGTGCTACAATAGATCAAACTCATACACAAGGATCTGAACTCAGACATGAGACCATGAGACTCATGAATTCAAAAATGTGACATATTCACACAACAAACACATTTAGAACTTTAACCTAGACATAGATCATCACATTTTAATAACATCATAGGTCACATACATAATGCATATCCAAAAAATATTATTTCACTAGTTTCAACCTAGTGAGGGGGTGAAAATAGGATCCACCCAATGTGTGAAAAATGTGATGGATCACTTAATTTTTAAAGCCCAAATAACCTTAAATTATGCAAAATATGATGCTAATAATAACCAAAAATACAACCTAACTATTACAAAAACTATGGGGGATTTTTTTAGAGCATAAAATGTTGTGTACATGGCCAGAAAGTTGTTTTTGAGCTAGGGAGGACTCATTCACCTCTAGTGGCGAATGGGTCCTTTTAGGGTTTTAAAAAATTGATTTTAGGATCATGTGCCTTGATGTATTCACTCTTGAAATCCTAGTTATGAAGTTCTAGAAGCCTATATGCAATTTTGTAGAGCTCTTTCTACAATCTTGCACTTTGAATGAAAACTTTGCTCCAAATCTTGCTCAACTTGATCTTCAACTTGTAAATATGCAATAACATACTTAAGGGAAAGAAAAACTTGTTGTTTGTTAGTGAATGGGGGCTTTCCTTAGTGATACCCCTTGTAGGTAATAAATCAAATGATGAAATGATGAAATTGAAGGATGAACATGAAATATGCAATTGATATCACCTTAGATGATGTCTTGAGAAGGAAATATGCAAACTAATATGTAGTGGCCATGAAGAATGTAGATCTTGGATGTGAAATTATGCTTGTAAATGGATCCTCAATGAAATATTAATACCTTATCTCAACACACATGAATGCATTTAAACCCTTGAAATGATGATACAATTTTGTATTGTTACAATAAAGACTTGAAATCTGCTTTGAAATGCCTTATGAATGCTCTTGAAGTGATTTAATGCTCTTTCTTTTGCAAGTCACACAAAATTTATAGGAGAAACAACGTTAATTAACCCCTTATTTATACTAAATTAGGAGATTAACTATGAATTTCAAAGAACTAATGCCAACACTAGTTCTGGAACTTTAGAAAGATAATTAAATCCCCACTAGAATGAAATTCAAAAAGAGGGATCTCATTAAGAGAGGACCCATTCGCCACCAAAGGAGAATGGGTCTTGGCTAAGTTTCCAAGACCAAGCTTCAAGGAGCTAAAAGAAGTCCAAAAACCCATTCAAGAGCAACTGAGAAAGGGGGGCCTTGTTAAGGGAGGACCCATTCACCATTAAGGGTGAATGGATCTTGGCTTAGCATACCAGGACCAAAATTTTCCCAATGAAATAATTTGATGTTTAATTTATGATTGTCGGGAAATATCCTCAAGAGGTGTAAAAAATTAAGGCCTAAAGAGGGGGTTAATAATTCCAATTAACAACAAAGAATTAAGACCACCTAGGTAATTGTGAAAGTGCTTTAAGACACTTTAC
Source organism: Sequoia sempervirens (assembly GCA_007258455.2). Classification (NCBI taxonomy): domain Eukaryota; kingdom Viridiplantae; phylum Streptophyta; class Pinopsida; order Cupressales; family Cupressaceae; genus Sequoia; species Sequoia sempervirens. The sequence goes on from VDFB02193867.1 coordinate 123,996,158, forward strand.
AACACCTAAACAAGGTACACGTTATGTATAGTTTTATTCAGAAAGGGGTCCATGAGGTTTAATTAAGCAAATACATCTTAGAAAAGTGTGAAAGTGTGTTACAACACTTTATAACACCTTTGCAAAGGATCAATTAGAGAATGTTTTAATAAAATAAAAGTCCTAGAATAGTGTTAATGTGTACAAAACATTACAACACCACTCCAAGACACCATTAATTTAGCTTTAATGTTAATTATCAAGAAAGCAAAGAAAATGCTACTTTTTATGTTACTACACAATCTAAAAATATAGATCATCTAAACCTTCATCAACTCCCTTGATCTCAAATATCTTGATAAATTGTAGCTATGATCTAAAAATGAAAATTATTTTTAGAATATGTAACTACATTTTGCATACATGTGTACCATGTAGAAATTACAACTACCTAAAACAAAAATCCTCTATGGATGTCCATAACCTATTCCAAAGCTCCCATTTTGCATACACTGGGAGGATGCCACAATGGTTGTAGAGTTTGGTTGTACACCCGCCAATTACATTTGGTTGGAAGTTTCTAAAGCCTTTTCAACAAACCCATTGTGTCGATATCCTGCAATTAGATGCTGAATTAGAAAAAATGTAGTTTGAAGCATTTTGTCAAATAGTTCAGGTGCCTTGTCTATGCTTCCACATATTTTTGATATTTGAAAATCAAGTCATTCCATGAGAACAAGTTTCTAGGAGGCATTCTATCAAATGATTGTTGATCTCAAAATGGTTAGAAATGCTAAGAGGATGTCAAGCTCATGATCATATTTGCTTCTTGAACCAACAAATAGAGTTAACTGATGTGTTTGATAACTCCCTGCACTTCAGGCTTTGCTAGACCTACGTAGGTAGACCCTGATTTCTTAAGAAGATTGAGAATTATGTAATTTTACTGAATTAATTGATCTATTATAGTGGAATAAAATGCAATAGATGATAGCTTTCTAATTACTTCTACTTCTAATGTAATAGTTGGGATTTCTAAATGTATGAAAGTGAGTAAATAATGTATGATTGAAATGTAAATGTGAATGAAATATGAGATGGACTAGTGCTTTGTTGGGTAAACAAGGTCAATGAAGTTTTATAATAAGTGACTACTATTAGCTATAAATCTAATTGTTTGGCACCTAAGTTTGTTTATACCTTGTATAAATGTGCAAGAATGTAACTACCAGACTCTTCTTATTGATCCAATTGATTCTTACTAGGTTAGTGTGATTAATTAATAGGAAATTTTAATCCTCCCTTTAAGGAACTAGTTAACTGAACAACACAAAAGCAACAAGTGTTCCCTAACAAATCAAGTATACTTTTGATTTGAATAACAAGATAGAGCCAAACTAGAGACAATGTGATAATTTTATCAATTACTTAACTCTTCTTATTGATCCAATTGTTACCCCCAAGATATTGTAATCAATTAAAAGGATTTTAATTCTTTGAATGAAACCAATTAACTTGACTAAACAACAACAAAAAATGTGTTTTGATAAAATTGAAATATCGACTTGGATATGCAACTTCAAATAATAGAGAAGCAGTAATGTGGAGATAGTGAGATAATTTCTTTTGAATTAATAGACAATTGACACCAATATTGAGCCACAAAATTAAAGATATTCCATTGATCTCAGCCAAAATTTATGCATGCATCATGGTCCATATCGTAAAGTTTATATGATAAACATTCTGAAATTATCTTTTATATATCTCCTACCTAACTCCTAATTCTAATGATTCTCTCCTTTGATTTCATTTGGCATATCTACATTATTTTAGGGTTATGACCCCTCATATCTATCTACTGCAACTCTTCAAGATTCTTTAGTGAAATTAAAATATTTAATTAATTGCCTTTGGAAAATCAAATATTTTTGAAACATAGATTTTTGGGACCTTATGGACTACTCTTGCACTTCTAGGGTTTTTCACCTAAAAGGAGAGAGATAGGGCCAAAAATGCTAATGTATCACTCAAATCGGAATGTATACAATGTCGTTTAATGTAAATGTACTTAAATAAATGCAATTTACTAATCTGAATGATTGAAATTGAATGCAAAAGTGCAATTACACCTATGTTTGAAAACACATTGTGATATGCAAAAAACTATGTAAATGAAGAAATAATGCAAAATAGAAAGTATAGGGGTGAATCTGAGTACACTTGGAAGAATTGTGATGATTATAGAGTTTTTTGAATGTTAATGGAAATTACTAAATTTTTGTAGTGGTACTCATTCACCTAGGGTGGTGAATCAGTCCTCCTGGTGAAAAAGTGTCAGGAGTTGGTTTCTATCTATCGAGATCTGGAATCTAACAAAATTTAGATTTCTAGTAGTAAGGTGGGACTCATTCACCATAGGTGGAAAATCATTCCTCTCCAAAATTTCTAAAAATTCAGGAGACAACTCTACAAAACCAGATCTAGAAAAGTTTGCTTGTTAGGTTACTGAAGTCAGTTCTATAGAAAATGGACAATAACTCTCTCCAAGCTTGAATTTGACTCAAGTTGACTTGAACCACCTAGTTGACTTGGAAATCAATCTTCAACACCTAATAACCTATCAAATATGCATACAAAGAGTTGCAAACAAACATACAATAGGGGAAATATAATTGATGGTTAGTGAATAGGGGTTTTCCTTGGTCAAACCCTGCTTTTGGTAATTAAACCCTTGAAAAGATAATGAAATGAAAGAGAAAGATAAACTAATAACATGCAAGTGGTAATTAACTTCATCTAACTCTTGATGATGTGTTCCAAAAATAGCACACATTGCTGGCAGCATAAGACTTTACATAACACTTCAAAATAAGACTTTTTGATGAGTAAAAAGGTGATTTTTAGGTAAATTGCATTAAATAGAGTCTAGAAGAATGTAGAAATGTCTTTTGCAAGAATTCACAACACATTCACAAGACGTTTTTTGAGTTTTAATACCTAAATAAGCATGTTCAAGCCATGTTACAACATAAAATCAAAGCAAAATAGTTCCAACACCATGAAACGAGACCTAAAAGTCCATGAAAATGACAAGGGGCCATTTTTCTACAGCACATTTAGCCCCCACTTTAGTGAGAGGATGAACCTATTTCAAACGCACACTAAAGTAGCCATGAACATTAAGGAGAGGGTTCAAATGCACTTATGTTAGCAAGATGGAATGACAACAACCAAGAGGGATGATCAAGGCCCAAGGATGAATATCCCATGTCAAACTAAGCATAAGAACAAAGGAACACACAAGTGTTGAAAAGAATTAGATGAAGCTTTGATAATCAATCCAACTAGTTGTGAAAAGAGATCTAGGCTAATTGTTTGAAAATGAGAATGTGTACTCATTCTAGGGCAACAAAACTTTAGGTTGTTCACTAGGTGAGAAAGCCCAACTATATACTCACTCTGGGGCCATAGAACTAGTAGTTTGTGGGGTGAGAAAGCCTAAAAAGGTAAGATATATACGCTAGTTGGTATGCACTCACAAACAAACATAAAAGTGGCTATTGGGAAAATCCATGCCGCTAGGTGGGCTTCCCGCTCAACCATGTCAAAGTTATACTCATTGATAACTTTAACAAGGCACCACAAAGAAAAAGGAATGGGTATCGATTCAAGCTTTATGAGACAAGCAAAGCTTCATATGCTTAGAACTCATGAACAAACAAGATGGTACCACAGGCATGCAAGTTGTCTTATGCAAGGTGGCCATACAAAATGCAACAATGTAAAAATGCAAAAAATTGTAAAACATAAAACATAAAATGTAAAAAGATGTTCAAAGGAGTCTTGTTTAGTTTATGCAAGTTCAATCACTTAGGGATCATTGTGTCTAATGTCTCCAAGAGAGGACCAATCAAAGAATAGTGTATTCACAACTTAGGTGATGCAGTGTGTCACATCAAGCCACCAAGAGGAATGTAATGTGCTAAGAAAAATCACACTTATGAAGGACATCACACCTAATGTCATCCACAAAGTGATGAACACATCATATAAACGACAAGGTTGCACTAGGAACCAAGAATGCAAATGACTTAATGGTAATGTATTTCCCCCACTTTAAAGGAATTGCTACACATCGTTCTATGAGAAATTACTTTAAAGTAGAGAACAAAAGAAAAAGAAAAAAGAAAACAAGACATCAGAGCCGACTTGGAAAGCCCTATACCAAGTCATATGTTTCAAATTTAGGTTGCATCATGTCAAGAAAAATGAAAAACAAAAGAAAAGGAGGTTTCCCCTAGAAAATAAAGCACATCAAAAACATAAGGGATCTATGGAATAGGGGTCATTATGTTCTTTGTTGCAATGTGTTGATTAAAGAGTTCAGAGCTATGATCATTCCCCAAAGCACATAGAACTAAAAGAATGACACAAAGAGAGCAAAACAAAAAGAAAAGGAAAGTTTGTTTTGAGTCAACATGGAAGAGACATTGGGGATCATACCCAAAAGGAAAAATAAAATGGAAAAGCTTTTGGGTCAACATGAAGAAAACATTTCGGTCTCAATGCCTTGTGTGATCCCCAAAAAGAAAACTCAAAACAAAAGGAGAAAAAGACAACTTGGACCTTGTGGGTAAACATGGAAGAGACATAGGGAATCTCTATGATTTGAGTCATCCCCAAAAGGACAACACAAAACAAGAAAAATACAAGGACCTTTTGGGTCAACATGGAAGAGACATAGGGTATCTCTACGCTTTGTGTCATCCCCAAATGGAAAACACAAAACAAAAAGAGAAAAAGACAAGGACCTTTTGGGTTAATATGGAAGAGACATAGGGCGTCTCTATGCCTTGCATCATCCCAAAAAGGAGAACACAAAACAAAAAAGGATAATGCACAACAAATAGAAGAATAGAGGTATGAATAGAAGAAGTGTACAAAGAGAGAGAACACCAAATGCACGATATGGGGGAACATGATACACACATAAAAAGAAAAGGAAAAAGGGACAAGTAATGCAGATGTAAGTCAACCATTAACTAATGTATTGATTTCTCAGTCTTAAATAGATAAGTGGAAAAGGAATAACATAGTTAAGAGACAAAGACAAGTGCATTACAAGGACAAGGCTAACAATTTATTGCCCTCCACAAAGTGTAAAGGAAAGAATGAGCTAAGGTAGGTGATGTGAAAGGATCATGAAAAATAGTGAGAATAGGGAGTTCTACAAGTATGGCATGATGATGGGATTCAGTTGCATTAAGGTATGATGGGGAAACAATCGGTATCAATGAAGTAATACTTATCCAGTATTTCCTTTAATGTCTAAAATTCTTCAACGTGATGTCAAGGGATGCGATGATATTTGCAAAATGGTGTGTTAGAATCTTTTAGATGAATAACCAACTTATTCATAGATGGTAAAAGTATAAGACCTTTATCTAAGAGCAATTAAAGTCCTTGTTCACATTCAAGTGGAGGATGTGTGGGAAACTTGATCTCTTTGAGTTTTTAAGGTCATTTTCGCTTAATAGATTCTCCTTGTTCATGAATAGGAGGAGAAAGACCCATGGTATCCTAACATGCTTATCATTAGAAGGAGATAGTGGTTGTTCACATGGAAGGAGAATATTTAAGTGAGGAGGAGCATTCAAGATCACCATTCCAACATCCAAAAGTCTCCTAGGTTGAAGAGGATGTTTCTTGGGATGAGAAGGATTGTGATATCCAAGTCCTATTGTGTTTGTTGTAGTTGATTGTTGTTCAAAAAGTTGATGGATGTCATTTTCATGTTTTGTGTCACAACCTTGTTTACTTAAGATAGTGAATCCTTTACCATTTGTTTCCTCAAGGTTGATAGGAATGTTTGTGACTTTGTGCTCATAAAAAGGTTATGAATGTGATTGGTGAGAGGAACTAGGTCCACTTGAGGGAGGAACCATAGGTCCTATAGTGACTTCAGGATGTAAAAATGAAAAGTTATTAGGAGGTGCAATAGTAGGAAGGTCTTGTGATTTCATGGATGGGTAAAAGGTTGCATTGGCTTCTAGGTTGTCAACATAGTCATTGTAGAACTTGTGCATGCTATCATCATCTTCTCCAATGATGTCTACTTCATGAGGAGGACAATCATTAGGAGTTGTAGGATCATGTCGGAGTTCAAGTTCATTAGGTTCATAGTGAAAGGCATAGTTGGACATATCCACCAATGGTTTAATGAATTCCAAAACTTATTGAGAGAAAATGCCATGATGCAAATAAACTAAGATGCAATAAATGAGGAAAAACAAAGAATCTATAAAGGAAAGAAAAATGGAAAAATAGGAAGTAGTAATGTAGGTAAATTTATGCTAAAAATATTACAGAGATGTTGAAAAAGTGCAGAGGGACTTATTTTCCCTAGGTGGTGAATGAGTCCCAATATGAATTTTTTAGTTTTTTTTATAAATTTAAAGATGATTTAAATGCTTTATAGAATGCAATGATAGATGTAGACTGTAGATTTTGACTTTTTTCAATGAGATGTAATGCAAAAATGAAAACTAAATGAATTTTTCACTAATGCAAAATGAAAAGTCCTAGAATGTAATAACAAATCAATGTCCTAATTGAATGCTAATGCAAATGGAAACTAAGATGCAATATGTGAATGCAATCAGAAATTAAAAGTATTCAAAAGTTGGGTTCACCAAAATGAAAGATAGATTTTTGGGACCCTATGGACTACTCTTACACCTCTAGGGTTTTTCACCTAAAAGGAGAGAGATAGGGCCAAAAATGCTAATGTATCACTCAAATCAAAATGTATGCAATGTTTTTTAATGTAAATGAGCTTAAATAAATATGATTGACTAATTTGAATGACTGAAAATGAATGAAAAAGTGCAATTACATGTATGTTTGAAAACACATTGTGATATGCAAACAACTATGTAAATGAAGAAATAATGCAAAACAAAAAGTATAGGGATGAATCTTAGTACACCTGGAATAATTTTGATGACTCTAGAATGTTTTGAATGTTGATGGAAATTACTGAATTTTCACAATGGGACTCAATCGCCTAGGGTGGCGAATCAGTCCTCCTAGTGAAAAAGTGTTGGGAGTTGGTTTTTGTCTATTGAGATCTGGAATTTGATAAAATTCAGATTTTTAGTCCTAAGGTGGGACTCATTTTCCACAGGCGGCGAATTAGTCCTCTCCCAAATTTTTGAAAAATCAGGAGACAAATCTACAACTCCAAATCTGAAAAAGTCTGCTTGTTGGGTTGTTGAAGTTAGTTCTACAGAAAACAAACAAATAACTCTCCAAGCTTGAATTTGACTCAAGTTGAATTGAAGCAACTAGTTTACTTGGAAATCAATCTTCAACACCTAATAACTTGGAAAATCTTCATACAAAGAGCTATAAACAAACATGCAATAGGGGAAAAATGATTGATGGTTATGGAATAGGTTTACCTTGTCAAACCCCACTTTGGTGTAATTAAACCCTTGAAAAGCATAAAATGTTCGAAAGAGAAAGATAAACTAATAACATGCAAGTGCTATCAACTTACCTAACCCCTTTGATGATGTAAAACTAAGTAATGGTGAATGGCTACTTCAAAGTGTGCGAATAAAGCCAATTGATGATGCAAAGGCTTCAGACTGTTTTGAATCGAATGAGGATGTAAAATGAAACGAAAAACACTTATTTATATGCACCCTTTGTGCAGTATCTATATTCATACGCCATCATATGCCAACATCAAGTGTTTTTGAATAAAATTCAGAAAGGAAATTTAAAATATTTTGAAATTGGGGCCAAGCGGGACTCATTTTCCACCCATGGAAAATGGGTCCCACATAGGACCTAAAAACATGTGTTGGAAAAAATATTGTATTTAATGTTATTTGTTAGGATAACATTCAAAAATACACTTAATTACAACTTATGAGGTAAATAGTGAATAGTGAAAATATGCCTAGAAGAGCGTGCAATCTTGTTACAAGACTTTACAAGACTTCAAAATAGGACTTGTAGATGAGAAAAAAGGTGTTTTTTTGATAAATTACATTAAATGGAGTTTAGAAGAATATAGAAATGTCTTAAAACACTTCACAACACCTTCACAAGATGTCGTTATTTGAGTTTTAGTACTTAAATAAGCATGACTAGCCATGTTACAACATTAAATCAAAGCAACATAGTTCCAACATCATGAAACAAGACCTAAAAGGCCATGAAAGAAACATATTTCCAATAGTAATCTTCCTTTGCTGGAACTTTTCACTTCATTTTTTGCATGTATGTATCTTTAATACATTCTTTGGGTAAAAATATTTATCCCCTTTTAACTCCATTTATATTTTCCTCCTCATGAAAATTAATTTTGATTTATTATCATTCATTTAAATTGTCACTTCGCTTTTACCAATACCATATTTAAAATATTCCATTAGTAAAAATCACCTTCTTGGTTAAAATGCTTCATATTTTGGTGAAAATATGTTACTTTATGAAAAAAATATTCTGTCTCCACCTTTATTCTATAAATCCTCACTTTAATATTACTCTTGTAATATTTAAATTTCTTTCTTTATGTTTATCCATATCATATCTATAGCATTCAATTAAATAATTATATCACCCTCAAATCTTCAGTGTGACATGCTCCATTGAAGATACATTATTTTCATCTCCTGGTAGTAATTTGTTTCTCTAACACTTCACATGCCCTTGTTGTCTTGTAGAGAAACTTTGGATAATTTCATCCTGATATGGGGGAGTCTCCATCAGTGTGACCAACTCTGTCAAACAAATCTAAGGAATCTACTCCCATAGTGCATTTCTCTCTGATACATTATTCATTTTAGGGTTTTCACATTTGTTCTTTCTAGGACACATGGTGATATTTACCTTAGGGAAACTTCAAAACTCTTCTCATCTATCTCAACTTCAAGCATTTTTGTGTTGGAATCTTGACTATCCTTTTGTAGCTTGTGGGTCTGATCAATGCTTCCTAGTCTACAAAAATCCCACTATAATGCTTGATCTCAAATGCCTTTACATAGGCATTTTACTCATTTGTCCTTACCCTAATGTCAGATGCACATCCTTTATGACTATTACTTTCTTATGTGGTTGACTATATAAGTTCCATGCGATGTTGAAAGTAATTGTTGTCACCTAGAAATGCACCCTATGCGAAGTGATGAGAACTAAGCTTTCTAGTGAAACATTGGATCACTCCAAGGCTGTAGGTCACCTGAGGTTAGAGTGAAACTCTGGAGAAGGGCGGATTCCTTTGGTGTCACCTAAAACTATTGATCTTGTAAAGGAAAAGGGAGAAAGAGAATACATAAACAATGAAAATTAAATCCTAAGGTGATACACCGAAATGATAGGAACAATGAGATACTCAAGCTTCACTTGAATACTAGTGACAACCATAGGACTACACAACAAGATCATGTAGATCACACATACAAACAAGTTTGACATGCACATGCCTTCAAGGAGGAAAGGCAGATTTTCACAAACTAGAAGCTCATGTGCAGGATTAAGTAAACACGGTTTGTAATCTACATGATGCTACTTCTGCAAAGAAAGGCACAACATGAAACACAAGCTATAAGGAAAGAGAATATTTCACTAAGTAGCTTAGTGAATCACTAAAATTATGCACTATAATTCACAAGAATCAGAAGGAAAAATGATGGGCCATCAATGGTGACCAAGGTAGATTTTGTATATTATGGTCCAAGTTGAATTACAGAAACATGCTAGTCTAAGAGAGGACTACAAAAGGGTCATAGACTTCAGAAGAGCATACATCTGAAATCCTTTACAAAAAGGAAAAAAATGCCTTATATACAGAAAATATCTCAGCCCCTTGGGACTTACAAAAAATATTCGTCGCTAAAAAGATCTCCCATAGATATTTTGATTGAAATTAATGTTGCACCCCCACGTGTCCTTGTTGTGTGTGTCGGTGAAGAGCTACTTCCTAGAGAGAACCCTCAGATCTTTTGAAGTTACCAGGTGCATTTACCTCTGGTCCTCATGTCCAACTATGGAATCCCCCTGTTGAGCACCTTGAATGCTCCTGAGTGCATAAATAAACACATGTTGTATTCATCCCGTGTTGACATCCTTTGTTCTGCCACGACTCGCCTCAGCTCCTCCTAGTTGGTCGAGCATTTTCCACGTGGGTTTTGCAGTTGGTCAAAAATATTTTGAAAAGAATCGCATCTTGTCGAGACACTAAAAGTGTCTTGCTGATGCGATTATATCATTTGGCAACAATCGGTGTAGTACATGACAGTTCATGAGAGTTCATATCAAGCTCGATCAATCATACTGATACCACTGAGGTCATCGGCAAGACAAAAAAATTTCATTGGTATATCATGGCAAAAACTCCACGCTTAGTGAAGGCATCAGTTTTGGTGAGACCCACCACACTCGACGAGACCTCCTGGCGATGATGAATCTCTCACCCTAACCTTCCCCTCATTCAGCAAGACACCTGGGTGTCAGTGAGACGCTCCTATTGGCCAAACCTCATGGCAAACTCTTTTTGTCTACCCGAGCTCACTTCATTCCACCAAGATCCATCTTACTGTTAGGGAGACATCTTGCCTTTGGCAAGACATTATGTTGAAGGTTGAATCTTTTGACGATCCTGCTATCAGTGAGACCCCTCGTTAGTCACCGAGACCTTACGTCGCATTGATTTTGTCTTGGCGAACTTCCTCCTTTCTATCAGCGAGACTCCCACCAAAGGAAAACATATCGGGGCCCCTTCTATCTTTTGACAAGACACATTTGACTTCACCCAGACATTACGGTGATCCCTTCATCTTTTTCCAGAGCTATCAAATCTAGTTGTGGCTTTTCATCTTCGATGAGAGTTGATTGATGTCACCCCGAACGAACTTTATACTATCGAGCCCTTCTTTCCTTTCGGCAAGACTCTGGTAAGTCACTGGGACCTCATGGTGATAGCTTCAACTCTTGGTGAGGCCCCTCTATTGTTGGTGAGACATTGGCCTATCGGCTAGACCTCTTTCCGAAGGAAAAAATATTTTGGCAAGCTCACTTCGCTTCGGGGAGACTTTACTACCTCAGAAAGACCTTATGCTAAGCTTTAAAACTTTTGGTGAACTCCTCTTGTTATCGGCAAAACCTTTGATGTCAGTGAGACATCTCGCCGATCTTCATTCCTTATCACTATGCTCCAGAGTCAGTGATACTTCCTCAAGTTGGGGAGACTTTACTGGTTTCCTATCGGTAAGACGTTGCTTTATCGGTAAGAGGATGTGTCGAAGGCACCTTGATTTGGTGAGGGCTTACTTCGTTTTACTTTGGCAAGAGAAACATTCATCGATGAGAGGTTACAACGGGCCTTATTATTCATGTCGATACCATTTTCATCGCTAAGACCACTCCCTATAAGTAAGACATCACTTTGACGGTTCAGCGCTACACCAAAGATCCTTCCTTGAGGGAAGACAACTTGTCGACCTCCTTTTTCCCCTTAGGTTCCTTCGGCATCAACAAGACATTCACATCGCTAAGACATCAGGGCGATCCCACCATCTTCCCAGCCCCAAACATTCCTTCGGTGAGATATTAGAGTCCTAGGCAAGACATTATGCCGATATCACTTTCTCTCAGTGAAGCCCTAGCTTGTCACCGAGACATCCTGGCAGCTTGACCCTCGCTTTGGCAAACTGGGATCCTATCAGGGTAACCTTCATCTGTCAGTGGGACATCCTCCCAAACTCACTTGCATTACACTGAAACACAAGGCATGTCAGCATAAATTTTGCTATCGATGAAACCTCCTGCCAAGTTCCACTTCCCTTCGGTGACACTGCTTTCTTTAATTTCTTCGACGTGACCTTTATCCTTTGGCAAGATGTCATGCCGAATGAGAAATCCTTTACCACGATCTCCTTGTTTTGATGAGACATCACTATGTCGGCCAGACACCACCCCGATGGCGAGACATTACACCAAGAGAAGATATATTTGGGAGACCTCCCACAGATCCATGTGACATTCTAGTGAAGGCATCTCTTTATGTCGATAAGACCTTTTGGTGCACGTTCGGGAAGACATAACCATTTCGCTATGACCCTTCACTGAATCCTTAAACTCCTATCGAATGTTCCATTTAGCCTTCGATCAGTGAGACAAAGCAATTTCGATGTGACCACATACCGATGGTATAAATTATGCCGATATAATCCTTTTCTGTCACCGAAACAAAAGAGAATGTCATGTCGATAGATGCCTAGAGATGGATCTCGATCGCTGTGACACCAAATAAGTCTTTCCGATATGATCTTTCCACTGTCACCAAGACAACGTGAATGTCATGCTGAAAGCTTCGTGTATGTAAAAACAAATTGTTATGACATCAAAAATGTCTTGCCGATAGGAAACACAAACATTTCAAAAAAATATCGGGGGGACCCTGCAATTCTCACGCCGATATGTTCCCTGGTTTGAAGCATTCAGACCTAATGGAACCCCTGTCACATGATATTCTACCTGATTGAGCCTGAGGGTGAAAATTAGGTAACAATAACAATATTAAAAATCCATCTCATATAAGGATACATATTCATTCAAAATGATGAGCCTTGCATCATCATTTTGCATTGGGGGAAAACCCTATGTTGGTTCGATAATGTAGACATGTAAAATGTACCGATTGGAATTGGACATCTGATCCTGACCACTAACATCATTTCATCCTGAATCATCTTTTGGTCTAACCATTTAATCAAGTACCTTTATTTGATTAAATTCATCAATATTCCTCTCTTAATTAAATAAATCAGTTATCTAATTAAGTCACCCTTGATAATTAAATTCGCCATTCTGATCGATAATTATCCTATTTAATTAAATAATTAATTTTATTTGATTAAATATCTAAAGTCTATCTATTAAATTAAATAAATTAAAACCTTATTTATTTTAATCTAACATCATCTCTTTTAATTAAATAAATCTAAAATTCTTATTTAATTAATCCTTTATCACATTCTTCTCATATTTGATTTAAATAAATCCACAAATTTAAGTCAAATAGGTCACATTATTTAACCCCTTCATTAAATTAATTAACCTTGATTAATTTAATCTCTTCTCATGTCCCATCCTCCATCTTTTACCACTTGAACATGAAAATAGAGTTATTTGATTTATTAAATCTCTATTTTCTTCAACAAGGCATCTTTTAAAGAATATTCCTCAAGTTTGAATTCAAAATCCAAATAGACTTTGTCCTTCCAACAAGGGATTTACTCCACCTGTAAAGTCCCTTTTCCTTGAGCCAAGTGGCATTCAATGCACCTTCTTTCCCTCTTACATGTCATTTCAACAATTTCAAAATTCAAATATATGCATTTATTGACACAATCTTCAAAACTTGTACATCCTCCATCCATTCACCCATTGACAAGTGGCACTTTGTCATTGGCTAATTCTTCGTCCCACATTACTCTATTTTAGACATTCTTCCATCTTCTCATTCTATAAATAAGAGGCTAATCTCCTCATTTCATCATCCACAATTTGAGTAAACTTACTATGCTCAAATCAGTAGCAATTTTCATCCATTATCATTGAGTTCATAGCTAGCTTATGCAGATTTTTCTATTGGAGCACTCATCAAGGATCAAAAAAGTGGATCACTCTTCATCCCACATCAATCTTGCATCATAGGAGTTGGGAAAAGGCCAATTCTCACATCAAATTGGCACCAATTGCCCCATGGGATCAAGAATTTGCATTGTTTTTAATAGGATCTATCTTATTTTTTTGTTCTTTTGTTTCATTCTTGCTTTGTTTCCTATTTCAAACCTTGCTAATGGATTTCATGGGGAATCCTTATTCTTGCTTGCATTTTATCTTCTAATGTGTTCTTTTGTTGTGTTTTGCAGGTATTAGGATTGGAGTTCAACATTTTGGTGCTAGGAAGGAAATATCACATTTCAATCACATTTTTGTCAAAAACTCTGTGTTTTTCCTTGAGAATTCAAATTGTGACACCTCAGTCTTCCCACCTAGAAAATTTGAATTCTAAGCTGTGCCGCTGAACTAAACAGACTCGCAGGAATCTTTCAAAAATCCAAACTGCACTGCTAGACAAAAGTGTGACGCCTTCACGCTCACTAACCTGATTGCAGAAAGATGTTGACTAGCAAGCGACGCTATACAACACCATTGGGGAAATCAAACTGCGATGCCTTCGTGGATTGCACCACTGGAGGGGAGTATGAAGTGGAATTTTATTTGAAGCACGTGCTTTTTGTCAAATTATATTTCTTTTCTCTATTTTCTATCTTTTTGGCTTCTGTTTTGTAGAATATAACAGATTTTTATTGTAGGTTGGATTGGTCAAATATGAAAAGGAAGAGAAGCATGATGATGTCACTTCACAAACAAAAGTGTTTTTAAACACTCTAGTGTTTGTTTAACACTCTTGGAGGATTCACTACTCCTCTTAAGGAAAAATTTGTCATCTTTTTATGCTTAGGATTTACTAATTTCGTTTGGGCATTAAAAAGAACTTCTGAATTCTTGTTATAAAAAGGCTTAAAATGAACATTAGGACTCAAATTTACTAAATTTTGTTTTGATATTAAAAAATTGAACAAAGCAATTTGTCACACTTAATTTGCTGTTCTTAAAACAAACTCGCTTTTGCTTGAGGACTTAAAATAAATAAGTGTTTGCATTGTTTTGAAATTACATACACAGAGTAATATCATCAAAAGATGTATGTGCTTCTCTCGTGCCTCACGGTGACCTTGAGAATCAAAAGGATTTTGGTGGAATTAAGTTTCGTAAATAATTTCCCACACACACTTCAATTTGGGTTTGAAATTGAACAAATTTGTGCGAGTGTGAGTGAATTTATTGCATGTGTTCTCCCTTTGTTTATAAATGAAGTTTAGTCAAACTATGAATACATTTACTCGCTATTATTTATCTTAGAGGGCCTATCTTGGGGAAAAATTACTCGCCCAAGGGAACAACTCAACTGGTAACACTCTAAACCCGAGAGTATTTCCAGTCAGGATATAAATGTGGGTATTGGAGTAAATGCCAATATCATGTGGTTTTCTCCAATGAGAAGGGTAGCAATGGTCTCTCACCACATTGGGTCAACTCCTACGAATGGAAAGTCCTAATTAAAACCCATGTTTAGACTTGCCAAAATCTTTAATCTATTTGTTGGTGCAAGAATAGTTGTTCTGAAGCCACCCCACACTTGTATGGTCTTTAGTAGAAATGGAGAGCATGCCATGGGAGTTTCATGGGTGTTGATGCTTGGTTGCCCCGTATAAGTGAGTTTCGTGGAGGGGACACAGTGGGGTCAAGCATCTAAGAATTTACTAAAGATAAGCATAGCTAGACTTGTCCAAGTGGGGACTCAATAAATATTATCCTTCATATCCATAGGGTTGTGCTTGTTCTTGGTGACAAAACACTTTGCTTGCTCGAAAACATTTGAAAACAAACACTTAACATCATCATCAAAATTTCAAACCCTTTAAGAGGAAAATACTATTGACCAAATTCATGTGTTATTGCTTGCCCTTGGGATTCACATCCTTAGAGGTTTCTAAACACTTGAACTTACATCTCAATTTTCTTACTAAAGATAAACAATAGCTAACTCTTGCCTTGAATTCATCAATTTCCACATAACATACTCTATGGGATTCAAATAAATTAAGACATTGGACATCTAGTTTGGAAACCTAATCAAAGAAGTGTTGGTGGTAAAACAAAGTCACTAAGGAAAGATAAAAAAATTGACTGTCACATGTGTTGAAACCTCATGATTTCCAAGAAAGTCAAAGTCCCAAAATGAAAGTCCTTAAGTGAAATTTCAAAATTTAGGAGTCACACTCAAAAGGTCATCAAGAGATACAATAGAAAGTGCAATCAAAAGAAACATATCAAGATAAGAAAAAATTTCACAAGGTTCTATAGACTCACCCCTTTGAACAATCCAGAAATGTATGCTCAATTTGAACCACTTCTTAGTTATAGAGGTTCATAGAAGCATTTCATGCTCTTCAATACTGAGGTCTAGTAAACAAAGTATATTTTTAGGTACATCTTAGGATAAAAGTCAAAATCTTTTTCATCCATCCTTCAACATCAAACCAAAAATCGCCTCACCTTCATCTTTCAAAAAATATTGAAATTATCCTTCGTGCTAGGCTTTTTTGCAAAAATCAAAATCATCAAATCCTTGAGACAAAATCCTTGAAATCTTTATCAAATCATCTTTGGCTAGGTATGTGTATATGCATCCTTCTTCATATGCTTGGTTAAATTATCATCTTTTTTGAATAGGTTTGGGCAGATGCATCCTTCTCCCTACACATATTCAAATTACCATCCTTTGAGAAAATCTACCCCTTAGATAAACATCCAACATCTTAGGGTCTATTTTTTCAACCAAAAAATAAAGTGAAGGTCAATCCAAGAAATCAAAATCCAAAACATGTCCAATAAGTACTAAAATCCTAGCATTCCCCTCAAGTTTTTTTCAAAAGATCAAACATCCACATCATCCATCTCTTATCACCTTGTGATCCTTAAGATATTCTAAAAATTTCTGTTTTGTACCTAAAATTAGATCAATCCAAAGAATTAGAGATTCATCTCCCATATTCTTTAAAATTGATCCTTGTTTTATGGTTCAAACTAGATCTCAATACAAGAAGAACATGGAAGCTGACAAAGAAACACCTGCTTCAAGTGACCTAAGCCAAACAAACACTGAAATGAATCCTATTGAATCAAACAATACTTTGACAAACTTTCTCTCATCATACAAAATGAACCATAAGATCATCAATACCATGATGAGGCTTAACCCTTCACATACATGCTCGAGCTAGCAAAACAAGGGGAAAAATTACCTTATGATTTCGATGTGGGCTCTATAGTGGAACCATCTTTGGAGGTCATGCATCTAATCACATCCACACTCCCCATCTCATCTACACCCCCATCACAAAGCATTGCTCAAAACATCCCACAAATCACAACATATTTTACTCCAACTCAACCCAATGTTAATAAGGAAATGCATTTCTTAATGCCATTCAAATACATGCCCTTGTTAACAATCAAGACTTTGATGCAAACACCATAGGAACAAAAAATACCCCAAAATACATTACATAAGTGTGCCCTTCTCACTTTCCATGATCCTAAGTATCCATCATCATCAGCCCTCCTCATAACTTCGCAAGGAGAAGACATGTTCGAACATGGGGGCATTTTCGACACCACACCATTTCCTCAAGAGATCACACCTCTCCACCTCTTCCACCATTACCACCATTATCCACACCTCTACTTGGCTTGGGACTCTTTACCAAATATCAATCAAAATCAAACCAACATCCCAAAAATTAATCAAAACATCACGTTAAACTCTCAAAACTTGTCATCGATATTGCAACAACAGATGACAACTACACAAACAATCACAACATCATCGAACATCCCCATAACATCTCAAAGCATGGGCTCTCAAGGACCAACCACATCAATCGCACCATCCACCACTCAAACCACCAACACAACATCACCACTCATCACCACCATATGCACCATTCCAAATTGACCATCACCTCCACCACCACCAAGCTCCAATATATCAAGCCAATACATCATGGTGTTACAAGTAGCTCAGCAAGCTACTTATCAAAAAGCTGCATAATTAGCTGCTCAACAAGTCGTGCAACTAGCTACCCAACAAGCTGCTCAAGTGGTTTGAGATGCTCAAGCTACCTAATTCACACAACAAGTGCAACAGGCTACATAAAAACAAGCCTTATTGCAATAACAACATCGAGTCATTGCACAAGCACAAGCTCAAGCTCAAGCTCAGGCGCACACCCAATATCAAGCACAACAAGCACATGAAGAAGCACAGTTACTTGCACAAAAACAAGCAACACAACTACAAGCATATCAACAAGAAATAAAACAATACCAAGAGTAGCAAGAAGCAGCCCAAGAACAAGCGTTGTTGGTCCAACAACAAGCACAATAGCAGGCTTAGCAATAGGAAATCTTAGGACAACAACAACAAGATCAACAACAAGCATTGCTTATACAACTACAAGTGCATGCATACATGGTTCAATAGAATGCACAGATATCACCAAACAACACATCAAAAAACCCACCCATCCAACCAACAATAGAAACACCCTAGAACACCTTCATCCCACCCCCTGATCCACAAAATGATGTAACTACACAAATCAGGTTGCTCTCACAACAAGTGCTCAATCTCCAATCAAGGCGAACCACAAAAATACCAAGCAACTTGTGTTCTTACCCATTCAACAGAATCCTTGTGATGAATCCTTGCACCATCATATCTAACCTTGATGGCCTCTTGGAATTCCATCTCTAGGTCCAAGGGATTACCTCATATGATCAGTTGATCTCGAAGGTGCTCAACATCGAACAAGCCCTTATGACACAACTGTGAGGATCAACTTCATATCCTGAACAACAAAAAAACTGCTCACCCACCAATTACAATGAAAAACCTCGCACATGGGCAAGAAACAAATTTTTTACCAATGATGGTGTCATCGATGCCAAAGTAATCATCAGTTCCCCTCGCCAAAATACACCTGCACCACAAATCTAAATCCAACACCAAAACACTCATCAAACAACACAACAACCAAATAACAAACAAGTAATTGACAACATCAATGATCAAAGGGGACCACCCCAACGAAACAACAAATACCCCAAATAAAAATACACCACTCTAGGGGAACCACTTGAAGTCATCATGAAGAAGCTGATAAATGAAAAACTCATCAAGGCTCCCACCTATGAGAATTACCAAGAACTAGATGTGAAAACCTCCTTGGCATATTGAGAATCAAATTTGTAACTTCCATAAAATCAAAGGGAATACCATGAATAGTTGCATGAGGCTAAAAAACATAGTCCAAGATCTCATCGATCAAAGAATTATAAATGTGGAATAGCCAACAGGAAACCAAAACCTTAAGATATACATGAATTCAATGCCTAACCATGGAAATAAAGGGAATAATAACACGGATAAGGGGAAAGAAACCTTCAAGAATGTAAATCATGTGTATGATCATGTCATTGTATCCCTAGATGACTATTGCGCTACCATCTCCATCAAAGGATCCCATGTTGATAGTGGAGTCATGATAAGAGGTGGAAAAATTACCATCACAAGATCATCCCAGCTAAACAAAGTCCCTGTACCTAGATCTATCCCCAATAGCTATAATGTCCTTGATTAGCTCAAAAGAACACCAATGCAAATCTCCATCATGGAGTTACTAAAAATCTCATATGCCCATAAGAAAATACTTGAGGAAGCATTGGCTTCATCCCCTATCCCCACAGATCTTGATGCAGAACAATTCCAAGCTATGGTTAGAAATATCATTACACCAAATCTTCTCACATTCTCTGACCAAGATTTCCCTAATCAACCATCTTATAACTATGCACTCCACTTAGAGGTCTTAGTGCAGAAAAGTAAAGTCAAATGGGTCTTGGTGGATGGAGGTGCAGGATTGAATATTTGTTCCCTCAAGCTCATTAAACAATTAAAAATCTTAGACGATTCCATCAACAAAGGAAAGGGTATCACAATAAGAGTATATGATGACCAAGAAAGAGTGTCCCAGGGCACAATAAAAATCTCTATTCAAGTAGGGTCAACTATCATAGAAACCACTTGTCAGGTCCTCGACCTCAACTTGCCATATAACATTCTCCTAGGATGCCCATGGATTCATGCAATGCAAGTGGTAGCATCAACTTTCCATCAATGTGTCAAATTCACACATGAAGGACAAGAAGTCACCATCTATGGAGATCCCGAACCATTTTCCTACTACAAAAGCCTCGAGGAAAAGTACTATAAATTACCATAAGTACCAAAAAATGATGAGGGCCCATCTACACCATACATTGATCCCACAACTCTCACCTCCACTTTTGTGAGAGAAACACCCACCACTCCTACCATTCCCACTATCTCTGACATTAAGGTCATCATCCAAGATAATGGTTGTGGAAACTACATGATCCCTCAAAATGCTTTTGTGGTAGGAGAGTTACCACAATCTCTTAGATCACAAGGATGTCTACAAGTAAATGAAGCCTCCACATCTCAGACATCCCCTAAAGACTATCCCAACTTTACAAGTTGGGGAGATCTTGGCCAAGAAGTTATTGAGGTAGATCCATCTCATCTCCTATACCAAGATGAGAGACCAACAACCGATTTACCAATGGATGAAAAAAGCAAGGTTCTACAAATGATGCTTGCAATGGGCTATGATAGAAATCAAAGACTTGGGAAAAACGAAAATGGCCTTATAATATACCTATCATTCTAGAGACATGAATGAGAAGTCTTTGCCTTGGATGTACCCCTTTGAGTATAACCATACATGGTCGAGGTCCTCTAGTTAGAAAATTCAAAAATCCTCCTCAGCAATCCGCAGTTGAACTACACTTCCCAGTATCTATAGGTTGTGTCATAGACATCTTCACGTTTGACATAACCGATGTCTATAGTAGTAGTGATGACATGGATCCCTTAACCAACCTACCTATGCTTTTTGAGAATACCACTCTTTTCATGATTAGCACCTTATCTTTTGAATCAAACCACCAAAATCATGAAATCTACCTAGTTTACCCCCAACTCATTGACTACAACCAATGAGGAGCACCAACTCTTAATACATTCAAAAATGATGAGGTTCTCTCAAAATTCATAGCACTACGGGATAACATTCCATGTAGGGATCACAAAGAAAGGTTCATCATTGAGCTAGATACATAGGACTATTATGGGGAAATGATTGAATCCCTTAGTCGCAAAAGTGAGACATTAAGAATCATATCTAATTCCTTGAGTGAAAACCATACTATGGCACTCTCCAACATGAAAAAAATAAAAAGAAAGGACACATCCAACAGTGAAAACCTCTCCAAGGTAGTCGAGAATGGGGGATTCAATCTTTGTTTTAGAACTCTTCATCAAGAAAAATTAGTAGTCCTAGCAGAAAGGTGCAATCTAGTTAATCTAGGAACAGAGGAAACCCCGCACATCACATTCTATGCAGAGTCATTATTATTAGAGGAACAAGAGCTCCTAGAAATATTCTTAAGAGAGAGATAGATAAGCTTCACATGGAGCTACGTAGACATGCTAGGGCTCGATCTAGAAATTGTAGTTCATCATCTGGTAGTATATCCTGAAGGAAAACCCATCAAACAAAAGCTTAGAAAAATGCACCCTCAGATCACCCTGCTCATCAAAATGGAACTGAAGAAGCTATTAGATGTAGGATTCATTTGACCAATAGACTATCCAGAATGGGTGTCAAACCTAGTTCTCATCTCAAAACCCAATGGGGGCATTAGAATCTGCACATATTTTAGGGAATTAAACAAGACATGTCCAAAAGATGATTTCATGTTTCCCAACATTGACATGATTGTAGACATGACAGGGGGACACAAAATGCTTTCATTGATGGATGGTTTCTCAAGATACAACTAGATAATGATTGCTAAAGAATACCAACATAAAACAACCTTCACTCATCCATGGGGGACTTACTATTGGAATATGATGCCATTCAGCTTGAAGAATGCAAGAGCAACATACCAAAGGTCCATGACCTTAATATTCCACTACATGATCCATAAAACTGTCAAAGATTATGTCGATGACATACAAGCCAAATCCAAATAGAGGAAGGATCACATAGCAACTTTGAGCACCATTTTCGACAGGCTGGAGGAATATAAGGTCCAATTAAATCCAAAGGAAAATTGCTAGGATATATAGTGTCAATGAGAGGTATTGAGGTAGATCCATCAAAGGTAAAAGAAATCCTGGAGATGGAGGCACCCAAAACATTGAAACAATTGAGAGGTCTCCAAGGCAGGCTCTAGTTGATCTGAAGATTTATAGCACAGCTGACAGATAAACAAAATCCATATTCTCACCTACTCCACAAGGGAGTAGTGTGGAAGTGGGATAAAAAGTGTGAAGAAGCCTTCAATAAGATCAAAGAATATCTACTTTCACCACCCATCCTAATGCCACCGATCCCAAGAAATCCATTGATTCTCTATGTGTCAGTAACAACAATAGCCCTTGGTGCTCTCCTAGCTCAACATGATGAAAATGGAACAGAAAGGGCCATTTATTATATCAGTAGAACAATCGTCAAGCATGAGTTAAATTACTCATTCATTGAGAAATCATGTCTAGCAGTAGTGTTTTCATCACAAAAAATTAGACATTACATATTGGCACACAAAATAAAACTCATCACCAAAATTGACCCTCTCAAGTACTTACTATCAAAGGAAATGCTCACTGGTAGAATGGATAAATGGGTCATGATACTATCAGAGTACAACATTGCATACGTAGAGCATAAATAAATTAAAGGCCAAGTTATCACAAATCAACTGGAAGAAGCACCAATCTATTCAAAGAATCCTCTCATCTCAAAGTTTCCAGATGAATCCATCTTCAATCTCAACATAGCCGACGATTGGAAACTTTACTTTGATGGATCATACACACAACATGGATCAGGAGTCGGTGTCTTCTTTATCACCCCACAAAGGGACTGCATACTAAGGTTCTATAAATTGGCATTCCCCTGCACTAATAACATTGCAGAATACGAGGGTTTAACCATAGATCTCAGAATAGTAGTGCAGTGGCACATCATGGCCCTCAAAGTATATGGAGACTCTTAGTTAATAATAAACCAAGTGAGCGGTGAATACCAGACTAAGGATGATAAGCTCACTCCATACAAGAAACTAGTGGAGACCTTCAAGGAATCCTTTATCAAGATCACATTTGAATAGATACCCAAAGCCAACAACAGAGTACAAGACACCATGGAAATAATTAGATCCCTACTAGACATTCCTCGCAACATTCTAAAGCAAGAATTCTTGATAGAGTAGCTTCTCATGCTTGCATTCAAGGTATCAGAATCATAATTTGTATGCAAAATGGTTGGGCTCGATGATCCCTGGTACTATGGCATTTATACCTACCTGTGAATAGGGGTCATACCTGCCGATTTACCCTCAACCTTAAAATGAACCTTTGTCAAAAAGGCATCCCAATTCATCATCCTAGGAAATACCTTATATCGTCGAAGCATAGAGGGAATCTTATTATGTTTTTTAAACACTAAGGATGCATTGACCGCTTTAACTAAAGTACATAACAACATTTGTGGTTCACACTCGAGTGGAATGACCTTAGTTAAGAAATTTTTAAGGATGGTGTATTATTGGCCTACAATGGAAAAAGAGGCACATGACTATGTTAGAAGGTGTCTACAATGTCAATAGCATGGGGACCTCATCCATGCTCTAGCTCAAGAACTTTATCCCATCATCACACTATGTCCCTTTTCATAGTGGGGACTTGATCTCATTGGAAAAATTACTCCCACTTCATCTAAATGCCACATGTTCATCATAACAGCCACTGATGACTTCACTAAGTGGGTGGAAGCCATACCCATGACGTATATAACTAGGAAGCAGATATCAAAGTTCATCCTGAACTATCTCATTTGCCACTATAGTGTCCCACAAGCCATTATCTCAGATAATGGGACACCATTCAAGAATCAAGATGTCCATAACTTGTGTGAAAATTTCAAAATCCAACATCGCTTCTCCACCCCATACTATCCCCAAGGCAATGGCCAAGCAGAAGCCACTAATAAAACCATTTTGAAAATCCTTAAGAAAATAGTCAATGACATAGGTCATGACTGGCATCTGTAGCTCAATCCTACCCTTTGGGCCTACTGAACCAGCATCCACACACCCACTGGTGCCACCCCCTTCTCCCTAGTCTATGGATCAGAAGCAGTAATCCCCATTGAGATCAAGCTCTCGCCACTAAGGATATCACTACAAAACCTCATCACAGATGAAGAGTATCAGGTATCAAGATTGAATGAGTTGGAGATATTGGATGAGTGGCATATAGATGCTTTAAATCATTTGAAATTCTATCAAAATAGAATCAAGAGGAGCTATAACAAGAAAATTAGAGGCAGAACATTCCAAGTCAACGAACTAGTACTAAAGGAGAATCAGAAGAACGTCCCAAATCCAAACAGTAAAGGAAAATTTGAACCCAATTGGTTGGGACCATTTTTCATCACAACAAGTTATAAGTCAGGGGCATATCAGTTATCAAAACCCGAAGGGGAACCTCTGCAAGAGCCTATGAATAGCTCCCATCTCAAAAAAAATTATGCCTAATCTTTCAAGGTATAGAACCAAAAATCTAAAAAAATTAGAAAATGTCCTAAAGAAATGGTTACCTTGGTGAAAACCTAGAAAACAGGCATCTTGGCAACAAGAAAAAGAATCAAAAAAGAAAAAAATCCAAAAAAATCATAAAAAGGATTAAAAACAGTAAAGAGAAAAATCGTCCTCTAGTGAAAACCGCTTCGGATGCACTTTGGACAAGTACCTTGGTGAAAACCTGGCAAACAGGCGCCTTATGTAAATAAACACTTTCCATCCACTAGGATCTCTATGGCTTGTTTTGAATCATACATCCATTACATTTCCACCATCCATCACTCATCCATCTGCATCCACACCATAGATTGGTTTGTTGTTTGTATCATGATCCCTCCTAATACTACTCAGCCCTTCCTCAAGGTTAGTTTTTCTTTCCTTTATTAGAGTAGTCTATTGCACCACGTTGGGGGCATGTTCTCATCAGATTAGATTCATGTATATCCTTGAAATCAAACAATCCAAAAATCCAAAAACATAATAAAATCACCAAAATCCAATAACATTCAAAAGCACATCAAAATCCCAAAAAAAGGTCAAAAAGTCAAAAACTGAGTCATCTTGTCAAACTACAGGTCTTTGAGCTTGGAATGTAGGCAAGGTTGATCTTTGATCATCCCCCGAGACACTTAGGTCATTCCTTTAGGCGTTCATCATAATAAGTTGACATCTCATCATGTATATCTTCATCTGTAAATCGGTCAAGTCATCAGTCAAACTACGTGGTCTCTACATGTATAACGTCGGCAAGGCTAATCTTTTGATCTATCCCTATGGCCCCTTGGATAGGTCCTTAGGTTAGTATATTGTTCAAAATCTCAGAAAACCCCCAAAACATTGGAAAATAAAAAATCAAAACATTTGAAAATCTCAAAAAATACCAAAAATAGCCTCAAAACATTGCAAAACTCCAAAAACACCCAAATATTTGAAAAAATCCATCTTTCTCATCTAGCTTTCACCTGCAATAACATCACTCATAATAAATGATCGTCATCCTCAACCTTTGGTAAAACAATCAGAAACAACTCTAACAGGTGGAAAGTAAAAACTCAAAATGTCAAGTCTCAGGTCTAGGTCAGTATGTAAGCAAGTTGGTCAATTCTTTGTGTCGATAGCCTATCATCCAATCAGTCCCATATCAAATCATCTGATACATTCATGTCCTAGGATGCATCCTTCGTACAATGGACATCAACATCAGGCATCACCGTAGTTTAGTCTTGGCTAGCGGTATTGAAGAACATCAACTCGTTTGTTTACTACATCTTTGTCTTTTGATTTACCTTATTGTGCTCATTCCAAGGACCTCTCAATGATGTCCACAATGAAGGGATTTAGAGATAGGAATGGGGCAACAATCATTATCTTTTTTCTACTATTCTTGTTGGACATTCTTGTAATATAACCTTGGCGTTCACTTGCTTTGTTAGTTATGTATGGAGGATGTTTTGGACAACTTGTTGATTATGGCATTGATAGGTTATACCTTTCCATGTTTTGGTATGAGGTGTTTGAAACTTGTAAAGTGCATCCTAGTAAGGTTTTTGTATGTTAGGTGTAAAAAAGGATACTCTTATCTGATTTTCAATTCAAATTCCATCACACTAGGTACAACGCCATCCTGGTTCTCTATACCTTGATTCATCATACCACGTGTGTTATCAAACATAAGAAAATTGGACCTTTAAAAATCCT
Source organism: Sequoia sempervirens (assembly GCA_007258455.2). NCBI lineage: Eukaryota > Viridiplantae > Streptophyta > Pinopsida > Cupressales > Cupressaceae > Sequoia > Sequoia sempervirens. Next base: position 124,022,282 of record VDFB02193867.1, read on the forward strand.
AACTCCTCGGAAAGTATTCATCATCATTTGCATGTCCATCATCTTATGTCTTGTTGAAATTTCTTATCTTCTTTCATCCCTTATTTCTCATCACACTAACAAGGTACTATGATAGTTAATCATCATCATCATTGTCATCCATCCTACATCCACAAATCATTAGCATATTGCAAAAACATATCATATACGAAACATATGCATTACATTTCATCATCATATAAATATATTATTATAAGCATTTTCCATAGATAAGAACATCCATTTTTTACCACATTACATCCCTTTCTTATCATATTACATCTATTTTTTTCCATCACATGAACCATCGCATAACATTCATTTGTATAAACATTTCATAATCATTTCACATTACCACCTACTGCATAATCAAACATAATAGGTACAAGAACATTATAGGTAATCCATCACATTATAAGCATACATAAACATCATAAAGTCATCTCCCACATTACATTCAATTTGCATAAGGAATCACCATACCACTTTGCATTAACATACCATTTCATATATTACATCACATCACATTACATTATCATTTAACATGTTTAGGATAATATATTTGTTATTCAGAACCACCTCATAAATAACCACATTGCAATCATTTTTCACATTTCATTGCATAAATCATTCCATAACATTTCAAACATTCAAAGCATAATAGGAACATAGATAACCCATTACATTAAAAGTGTACATCCATCTATAATCATGATTCACATATCATTTCACATATACACCATAAATCATCTCCATATCACTTTGCATACTAATCATCCATCAGATATCAAATATCATTTGCATCAACATACATAGATCATCATATAGATTACATCATCATATACATCATTATCCATCCACATCACATATCATATAAATCCATTTGCATATCATGTATTAAATGACATATTATAGAATCATCAAAAAAGAAATGCATCCATATATACATCGCATCACACCATTGCATAGCATAAAGAAATAGAACCATCCATAAAATGAAGAAATAAATGATAAACACATAATATCATATCAAAATCATCATCTCATAAATATCATCATCAGGTAATTGTCATAATACAAAATAATCAGATCACTGTACGTGTAAGTCAATAAGTACAAAAATTCCCATTGGGCTATAAAAAATGAGCCCATATTGCAAAGAAAATGGTGTCTCAGTCAAAATGAGGCTTATCCCTCCTGTATGTTTCCCTCGTCTCTGTCACCATGAACCTTAGCTGGTCTATAGCTAGTCTGTTGCGAGTAATCTGGGGCCCACTCTGCTTTGGGTACAGACTAGTGATAATGCATACGATAATAATCTGCCTCTCGGATGGCCTCCCTATAAGACCGAAGGAATACTATGCTCTGAGAGGAGGAGGCTACCATGCTCTCCAACTATTGTCTCTAGCCCATCTCTGTGGCCACCTATAGCTTTAGGACCTGTCTCTGCAAAATGGCTCTTGGCCCTGGCCTGGTGTCTCTTAGCCCTGGCCTGATCTCTCTCCATTGTCAAGGTCTAAACCTAACCCTACAGCTATGCAATCAGTGTGTCTCTAGGTTCCGGCTGCCCTATTAGCTATGCTCGTGTGGGATGCACATGAGGCTAACCCTCACCCTCAGCTCGTGGCAGTGCACCTACCAGATCCTACTCCCTAGTTGGCAACTACTCTTGGTCTTGCATCTGAATGTCAGCCTAGCCTAGCTGAGATGGGACCCTAACTGGCAGATCCTGCTGTGCACCATCTCTCCATCCTCTTCCTCCCCCTCTACCCCTTGTCCTTTGCTGAGCAGATGGTGCTCTTGGAATAATCAACCATAGGTGTGGCCAAAACCAATCTTTGTAAGCCTAAGTAACCCCTAGATCTGTAGGTCCCTAATCATAAACCCATCGCTGAACCACCAACTATCTAAAGCTATCTACGGCCTTCGAGGGAGGAATGTATCACCCCCACAAACCTTGTAACATGGTGCAAGAAAATATGGCCATGCAATCATCATCTGGTCGGTCCTATGGCTCACCAAACTGGCCTTGGGCATGCCCTAGTAGGTATCTCTCCACCATGGTATGCTCCTGCCCCTACATAAACCAGTCCTAATGGGAAAAGAAGATTTGTTGGGTATCATCAGCCCATCCAGGGCGACCAAGGTATGGGTGCCATGTGAAAACCTACATCTCATCTAGGACCCTCCTCCAGTGAGGAGTCTCGTGCTTGCCCGTGTGTGTAAAGGACACACCACCTCTATAGTGCCACATGAGGGGATCATTAGGCCCCATCGGTACTACAATGACTCACGATGAAGAATAGGGATGTGCTCCCACGCCCATACATGGAGGAGTGTAACCCTTGCCCGAGTGCTCTGTTGTCAAGGTAGACATACTCATGTAAATATTTGTAGAGTGAAGCAAGAAGAACATGTCCCCAAGAAAAATGAACTGTCCTATCATACATCACCATGTGATCCCAATAGAGTCCCCAACCAGGACTGAAGTATCAGCCTCACTGATCTAGGGCAATGAGACCTGAAATGATAGCCACAATGACCAAGCAAAAGGGAGAAGCTAGAGCCCTATGACGCTCAAGCTCAATCTGACCCTTGCAGTAAATAGTGTCCTCTGTAGTGAGGACTTTGTGACAAGCATCCCATTCACCATCCATGTCATATATAACATGCTACCTGTGAATCAACAATCAGAGGATCCACCACACATCCTCTAGGGTGATGGTAGCCTCGTTGGTAGGAAGGTGGAAGGATGAGGTCTCACTATTCCATCTCTTGACAAGTGTTAACATCATCCCAAGGTGGGTCCACACAGGCATTGCATATGCAATATACCATAGTCCCATGTCTTGTAGCCGATCCTGATCCCTATCACTAAGGTCTCGTAGGTAACCAAAGATCTCCTACGATCTGTGCTCCCAAGAGTAGACCTCCCTCATTGCATCCTACATTAGGAAAGGTCACCATGTTAAAACTTTTGAAAAACTTCATTCCCAACATCCAAAAAACCATCCCAGTGTCGCTATCTGTGAAGGCATCACAGTTTGAAAATTCCAAACTGTGACACTAGAGGGCTAAACTTCAAAAGAGCACCACCATTGTGCACTTTTCTTGAGAGTGGTGCAGTTTGGGAAGATTCCTATTTAATAGAGAACCATCGTGTCACACTTTAAAAATGACCGCGTGGACCATGGCATTAGCGTCAAAGTTGGAAATTTATTTTCAAACTCCAAACTCCATCACCACATCGCAATCTAACACCAAGCAGTATAGTTCTTTTTTTGAGTGGTGCTATATAGCACCGCTGCAGAATAACTAAGTCTAAAAGCAATAAATGAGCGCGAAAAATGAAAAACAAAACTCAAGGATCACTTACTAGTGCCCCAATGTTATGTGGTCATTGGTATGTCCGAACTCGATTGAAAATGTGCATTGAGAGCTGTTGTTGCACCATCTCATCAGAATGTTAGAGCTCAAATATCAAAATTGCTAAAGGGAGGTGTGTGAAAATGAACTGAAAGTGACCCCTTAGAGCCTTTTTAAGCCTAAAAATTAGAGTTTTTTCACCCTATTTGGCTATCCTGCTAGAGTTTTGAACTCTTCAACCTATTTTTGTCTAATTGAGACTTGTTTTACATCATTTTATTGCATTTAGACATTTTTTTGGCCTATGGGAGCCTTTTTGGACTTGTCAGGCACCTTGTCCTCTTTTTTCGCGAGATCATCCAAAAATCAAAATTTTCGTCCAATCTCTCAATGGGGAAATATATTGGAATGTTTTCTCTCACCAGGCAGTAGTGGGGAAAGATTTTGAAAACAAAAAAATTTGGCTTTCATCAAGACCATTTATTATTTGAACCAACACAACGAGTGCATTGCTTCAAAGAGGGGCGAAATGTAGACACGTAAAATGTACTGATTGGCATTGGATATCTGATCCTGACCACTAACATCATTTCATCCTGAATCATCTTTCAGTCTAACCATTTAATCAAATACCTTTACTTGATTAAATTCATCAATATTCCGCTTTTAATTAAATAAATCAGTTATCTAATTAAGTCACCCTTTCTTGATAATTAAATTAGCCATTCTAATCTAATTATCCTATTTAATTAAATAATTAATTTTATTTGATTAAATATCTAAAGTCTATCTATTAAATTAAATAAATTAAAACCTTATTTAGTTTATTCTAACATCATCTCTTTTAATTAAACAAATCAAAAATCCTTATTTAATTAATCCTTTATCACATTCTTCTCATATTTGATTTAAATAAATCCACAAATTTAAGTCAAATAGGTCACATCATTTAACCCCTTCATTAAATTAATTAACCTTGATTAATTTAATCTCTTCTCATGTCCCATCCTCCATCTTTTACCACTTGCACATGAAAATAGAGTTATTTGATTTATTCAATCTCTATTTTCTTCAACAAGGCATTTTTTAAAGAATATTCCTCAAGTTTGAATTCAAAATCCAAGTGGACTTTGTCCTTCCAACAAGGCATTTACTCCACCTATAAATTCCCTTTTCCTTGAGCCAAGTGGCATTCAATGCACCTTCTTTCCCTCTTACATGTCATTTCAACAATTTCAAAATTCAAACATATGCATTTATTGACACAATCTTCAAAATTTGCACATCCTCCATCCATTCACCCATTGACAAGTGGCACTTTGTCATTGGATAATTCTTAGTCCTGCATTGCTCTATTTTAGACATTCTTCCATCTTCTCATTCTATAAATAAGAGGCTAATCTCCTCATTTCATCATCCACAATTTTAGTAAACTTACTATGATCAAATCATTAGCAATTTTCATCCATTATCATTGAGTTCATAGCTAGGTTATGCAGATTTTTCTATTGGAGCACTCATCAAGCATCAAAAAAGTGGATCACTTTTCATCCCACATCAATCTTCCATCATAGGAGTTGGAAAAGGGCCAATTTTCACATCAAATTGGCACCAATTCCCCTATGGGATCAAGAGTTTGCATTGTTTTCAATAGGATCTAGCTTATTTTCTTGTTCATTTGTTTCATTCTTGCTTTGTTTCCTATTTCAAACCTTGCTAATGGATTTCATGTGGAATCCTTGTTCTTGCTTGCATTTTATCTTTTAATGTGTTCTTTTGTTTTGTTTTGTAGGTATTAGGATTGGGGTTCGATAGATACCAATATTAAAAAGCATCCTCAAAAGGTCAAAAGGGCCATCACTAGCTCTGGAAATGGATGCACCTTTTTGACCTCCTTCCAATCAAAGAGCTCTATTCATCACCTATCTTCAATAACTTTTATTCTCCATGCTATTTTTTATGGCCTCCAATTGAGATCATGTTTCCAAGGGGGCTCAGCCTATCTTTGGAACTTCTATCATTGCCATTATCTATTAAAGCAATTTCTTCAAAAAAATTGATTCCATATTCCTTTAACTTTTGTGCCATCTTCCATTGTCCATGCCTTTAAACCTTTCTTTTATCGTGAAGTTGTCTAGGGATTGATCAGGAATCAATGTAATGCATTGGATAGTTTGCCAACATAATGAATTTGTGGGTGGAAATGTCAAATTCTTTTTACAAAAATTTAATTAGCTCATGCTTTCCATCTCCTGGAAGTTACAAATATCTCCTCTAGCATTTAAGAGAGAATGTTTTCTTGTAGGCTTCAGTCTCTTAAGACTTGCAATGAAATGTAGATCTATATGATCCTCCCATGTCTTCTGCTAGACCAAGACTCCATCTTTGCACTGAATGCCGGTTACATAAGGATACTATATGTGAGAAATAGATGTGTTGGGAAAAGTAGAAACATGGACTTTCTTGTTGCATTTTCTTAAAATTTTATAAAAGTTTGCAACAAATCATTTTGGTGTGTATCTTGCAGTCATTGTGCTCCATGAGACACTTGGTGAAACACTTTTGCACATTGTCTAAGCCTCCATATTTGTGTGTATTTCAGAACATTTGGGGCACAACCCAAATCTTAATTATTCCATTGAAAACCAAGAACCTTTAACTGAAATAGGTAGTTATCGGGACTTGATTTTTGACATTTTTGCACAATGACTACACAATTCAAGCAGCCTCTAGAATTTCTTTGGAAAAGTGATCAGACGACCTCCAAAAGCCACGAAAATGCACCACCATGTTCAATTACATGATAAGGGAGTGTGTTCATCAAAAAAATTGGCATGAAGTTATTGGGATTGAAAGTTGTTAACAATCAAAGTTTCTTGTTTAGCAATTTTTTGCAATTGCTTAAATTGGACTAAAACTTGCCAATTTGCCCTTCTGGAAAAAATATCATATTAGATTCTAGGGAGCTGCCATCATGGGGATTGGTTTATTTAGGTTACATGAACATGTATGCACTGCAGATCTTTGTAAATCTTCCTCCTTTACGAAATATCAAGCATCAAAGTTGAGCTTTTGTAGTTGTCTTGGAAATGCAGTCTCCAAACTGGGTAAAACCCATTTGGATTTAATTTTGAGAAAATACCAAATGATGTCTTGAAGCTCTAAAAATTAACATGGATACACATTGATATGGGGAGAATCAAGAGCACCAATTGGTTTTTCATGAAATCTTTTCAGTTGCTTAATATTGTCCTCCAAAGTTGATAAACTTGTCATATTTAACACTGTGTAAACAACCCTTCAACTTGGCCTTTTGAAATCTTGTCAAAACTGATTGTACAAGTCTGAAAACTGGTGTGCACACTCATATATATCAAATAAACATGTTTTCAAGGTGGTTTTGCATGAAACTACTTTGGCTTCAAATTATGATTTTTTAAAATAGGCCTTTTGAGTAGATTTTTCAAATGTACTTGTGAGTGCTAAGATCAAATTTCACACATGCGGGCCTAAAATTTGCATGAAAATTTAGGCTCCAACATAGTTCACATGCCTTTTCTATGCTTATATGCTTTGCATACATGTTTTTTGGGAGACATGTTTTGCATACATGTCTACCGAGATAGTTGCAACTACAACATCTGTAAAATTCCTCTATCGTTTATCATTTGATGAATGTCCATACCATGTTCCAAAGCTCCCATTTTTGCATAGACTGTGAGGATGCTAGAAGAGGCTATGAACTTTTTCTTTACACTTTCCAATTGCATTTTTAAAAAAAATTCTAAATCCTTTTCAACAATTTAGACATTTTGTGCATATCTTGCAATCATAACATTCAATGAAACCACATTTCTTTGAGGTATCTGATCAAAAATTCTGCATGCCTTTTCTATGCTTCCACATTGATCATTTCCAATTCTGATATCAGAAAATAATCACCATTCCATTATATTTCAATGGATGTCCTTACGTTGTTTCAAAGCTCTCATTTTGGCACAAGCTAGGAGTAGGCACACAAATGAGAGAATTTTAGGTAAAAAACCTGCATATGGAGATCTTACGGGTGGGAGAAACAAATTTTAAAAATTAAACTTTGTGTGGGGAGTAATGGAGGATGAGAGTTAAGTGATGGGGAATGAAAAATAGGATAGATTTAGAGGATCCTATGCCAGCTACGTAAGAAAATTGCTTAGAGTGCGCTGGTCAAGCCACACCCACTGTAGCGCCCAGCCTATGACCACAAAAACTTTCTCCACCCTTGTCATCTGGAATTCCTTCGATCGTGCCTACAAAAGAAGTTAAATATTTTTTCACCATTAAAGAAAGAGGAAAGGCCTTGAGGATCATTGAGTATTTGATTATGGTGTAGCCAGGCATATGTCTTAATTGTTAAATTAACAGTGTTCCACGTGGTTTCGGGGATGGGGATAGAGAATGGTAGGGTAGGGATTTGTTTTGGGGATGAGGATGGCAGGGGATGCATTTTAGGGACATGGGATATGGGTTTAAGTTTTGGGGTCACAAGGGATGTAGGGGGCGATAGGGTGTTGAAATACATATAGTACTTGAAAAAATAGTTATAAAAAGATGTATAACTATAAGAATTATACATCTTGGAGACAACTAGGAGTCCCCTAAACATCTTGAGGACACCCCACCATCCTTGAAGTCCTAGTGGCATCTTGGAGATAGTGACATTGATGGTGGGATGGTGGCATTGGTGGTGGGATGGTGGTGTTGGTGGTGGGCTGGTGGGGGGCATCTCCCAAGTCCCAAAATCTCTGAGACATCCCTGTCTACAAAACATGGGGTTTTTTGAGGACATGTCCCTGTGGAACACTAGATTTATTTATCTCTGCAACATACTAATATGGCTATAGATATGTAAATAATATCTCCTCCAGCAACCTACAAGGATTTTTTTGGAACAAAATGGGTCCCCCTTTTATCTTGCTTTTGTTACCTTTGGTTATTTGTTTTACTCTTCAAGGTTCTTCTATTTTCTTCCTTAGGTTGTCTACTGGTTCTATTAAATTTTGGTTTTTTTTTAGGTTGAGTTGGTTTTCTTCTTGCTAGAAATTCAATGACATTATCATAGACAATAGTGTATCTTAGGATAGTATATCAAGTATGTGCTTCTGAGGACTAATGGGGATTCTATTTTATAGCATCAAATCACACATGATGATATTTTCCAAGGGAGCTCAGTTGGAATGTATTCCTCAATCCAATTGGTCATAATTTTCCTCTAAGAAGAAAGTCGGCAAGACCTTATAGATGTCTTACCGACTACCAGTGCATTTGGTTAATAGGCATCTGTGTTGCCTATCGGCAAGACCTCAGGGGTGTCACAACAATCAAAATTCACATGCAAACACCTATTGGCAAGACATCAATCATAGTCCCGGCGACTAAGAGTTTCCCATCAGCATGAAGCTCTCCTTCGGCGAAGGGTCTTGGTGAGATCTTTGTGTGTCACCGACAGGCCACTGAGGGATGCACATATCAGCCGGAGATTTTCCTTCGGGGAGAAGTCTCGGTGACTTCTTCATGTCTCATCGACTAGCGCATATGGAGCAGACACTTCAGTGAGAGTTGTTCCTTCAGCCTGAAGTTTGGTCGACATGCTAAAGTCTTGGCAACACAGGAGTGATATCGCCAGGAGTCCACCCAATAGAAGGGGGTCCCATAGAAGGTTAGAGCTCGGCGATAATTTTGCCTTTGGCAGGAGGTCTAGCTAACTAACAATGGGTCTCACCGAAAGGTCAGTCTTCGATATAACATGAGGGGCTCGGGGGGATGTCCTGTCGATATGGGATTGTCCCACCAACATAAAGAATGAGCACGCCCAAGGGTTATCCTTTTGCAATATGTCTTGCCGACTATGAGAGGTCTCCACGAAGAAGAATGAGCTCTTGACGAAAGGAAGAGACTTTTCCAAAATATCTCGGTGAAGGAAAGATGTCTCACCGACATAAGGTAATATCAACATAAGGTCTCGCCAATCAATTGGAGTCTCAACGAAACAGAGATGTCTTCGAGACGATTTCACCAAACAGAAGGATGGTTTCGGCAAAACTCTCACAGACAAGGTGAACTCTTCCTGAAATAAAGTGGCATCGGCAAAGTGAGATTTCATCGCCATGGGGTCTTGGTGATTGGGAGATGTCTCACCGATAAGGTGTGCCTTCGGGGAGAATGAATGCATTCGGAAAAATTTCTGGGTGACTCTGAGGTGTCCCGGCGAAAGAAAGGGTCTTCGATGAAATATCTCGCCGACCCAGCAATGTCTCGGCGATAGGGCGTGAGTTCAAGGTAAGGTCTCCCCGAGACAAAGAAGTCTCCCTGAGATGGGATGTGCTCGCCAAGAAAAGAGGAGATCGGCATGAAGTCTCACCGCTAGGGTGGACTCTTGCTGAATTAGAGGGGGCATCAAAGAGAATATTTTTGTTTTCCAAGAAGCCTCGGCGACTTCAGAGGGTCTCACCAATAGGCCAGGATGTCGGAGTGAGGTATTGGCGAAGAACAAAGTTCTCGACTATAGGACATTAGTTTGGGGTAAGATCTCCTCGAAGTGATGAAGTCTCCCCGACATGGGTGTGCTCGCCAGAGAAAGAATGGCTTGTGGAGATGTCTTGGCGAGCGGACTTAGTCTCGCTGAAACAAAAGTGATATTGCCACAAGGTCTCCCCAACATGAAAATCAGTGCGCCAAAGGATTTTGAAGACATCACCGTGACATCCCACCGACTTGAAGGAGTCTTACAGAGGTAGAAGGAGTTTGAACTTAGAGAGAAAAGAAGAAGCCACGATGAAGTCTCACCAACTCGATAGGGTCTTACCGATACAAAATGTGCTTGCCAAGAGGAAAAGGGGGGTTCCCTGTAGGGTCACACTGACAAGGAAGGGTCTCGCCGATATGATTTCTCCCTTTGGTATAATGAAGTGTGCTCAATGAAAGGTCTTGGTGACCCGGGGATCTCTCACCGACGGGTTGTGGTTTCGCCAAGAGGTCCTCCCAAAACAAAGAGGTCTCCCCGACATAAAGAAATGAGCTCGCCAAAGGATCCTGAGCCTCGCCATGACATCCCACTAACTTGATACTGGAAAAGAAAAAGGAGCTTAGAGAGAGATTTTGCTTTTACCATAAGGTCCTGCCAACCCGGTAAGGTCTGGCTGATACAAAATTGCATCGGGAAGAAAGATCCAACATCACCATGAAGTCTCACCGACAAATGGGGATATCCCCGACATAAGATGAATTCGCCGAAATAAATTTAAGCTCGATGAGATGTCTTCCTGAGTGCGATGGTCTCACCGAGGTAGAATGACCTCGAGGTAACATCTTGCTGACCCAGTAGTGTCTCATCGACATTTGTTCATAAGGTGGACATTGGAGGGACTCTTGGCCGAATGTTTTGGGCTCGCTATGATGTCTAGCTGATGGTGATTGTCTTGGTGACCACGGTGGATATCGATATGACTTCTATAGCTTGCCAAAAGGTCTCACCAACCATCACCCGCTATGCTGATAGTTGCTAGAGGAGGTATAATCGCATTGAGGAGACATGATGAGTGTCTCACTAACATGCAATTCCATTTGAATGACCTTTGACTGCCCAGGACTCTAGTGTGGTGTATGTCTAACCAATCAAGAGGAGCTAATGAGGTAGACCAATAACAATTTGATAGATTGATTGTTTTGGTAAAACATAAAGGAAGACCAACAAAATGCAAACAACATGGATTTATTCTGAGATCAAGGCGATGGATCAGCTCAGGTGATCATGTTCAGATCTAAAGAGAGGCCTGATGATGCTTCCACAAGATGGTCAACATGCAGAAAGGTCTTGAACATGAAGGAGGCTGAAGGAAAGAAGCAACCATGACTCACAAGGATAGTTGTAGTGACTACTAGCGAGGAGGCGGATCGGTATTAATGGAAAAATACTTTAGAAAATTCAAGGAAGCCCTTTGAAGGAGTTGAAAGATAAACACAGATACTAGGAGTAAATGTTGTAGCCACAAAAGATATGAAGGCTTCTCCTGAGGTCAAGCCATCACTAACATGGACAACAGCGCTTCACATTGAATACAACATTGACTCTCTTCAAAAAGATCTAAGAGTCGACCCTCCTGCGACCAAGTGAGATATTTTATAAACCCTAAAATAGGGGCCAGCACATTCTTTTTGGTACACTTTGTATATATGGAATTATTGCCTCTTTGTAGGGGTTAGAATAAAAGAAGATTTAGGGAGGAGATAGAGTAGAAAAAGAGTTAAAAAGTTGTAGTTAAAAAGGTTAGAAGAAGCTTTTAGAATACAGAGAGAAGTACAGGAAAGATAGAGGAGACAGAACTATGTTCTGATTCTTTGTAATAGGAGCTTCTTTTGTCTTCTTAGGATAGGAGTTAGATTCAGCAGAAGCCTGTAATGTATCTTTCAAGTTTTCTTAATATAAATGGAAACAATTTGGAGTCATAGATTTTTTGTACACTGGTGATTATGCCAGCTTTGTAAGTGTTGCTTATCTGTATCATTAATAGTAGAAGCAACCAGATCCTAATCTACTTTAGATTGTGTTTTAGAATGGTGTTTGTCTTAAGTTAATCGTTTGATTTGTGAATCCTTCAAGGAATAGAATTTTATTTTGGTGTTTTATTTAAAATGGTAACTAGTACTCTGTTGTAGAAATTAGCACTGTGAATGAATGCAACTATGTGTTAATCACAAGTTAATTTTGTTCTCCAGTTTTAGTTTACAATTCCTTGAAGGATAACAAGTTTGGTTAAGATAGGTGAATTATCATTCTTTTCTACTCTAAAACTCTGACCCATCATTTTATGTTTCTTTAAAACCCCTCGTTAGAGTCGGTTTAAATTCATGCTTGATCTTAGAACAATCCAGAAGCTCACACCAGCAGGCCCCTTGAACATTACTATTACATTGACCACTGAGGGACATCAACACAATTGAGAACCAACTACAAAGACCTTGGGAGCTAAGATATCCATGCATTATCTTTCTCTTTCAGGAGAAACAAAATAGCAATATTCTGTTTAACTGTTGTTGTGCCATTTTGACCATCAACAGAAACTGGCACTAGGAGGTCCTAGAAGGGAAAACTGGATAAAACTTGGTTTTCCTCCCCAGAAAGGCCCCATAGAGTTCTTCGATCAACTGAAAATCCATCACCTTTCATAGAATTGAAGACCCTAATAAGACACAAGAGTTATAAGACCGGCTCAATTATCATACCACCCTTATCAACTCTGCTCACTCCACCAGGCTTTTCACCAATACCCCAGTGGATACCTATCAATCCACCACCACATCCATCTCAATTGTCATCACAGTTGGTTTAACCCATACAACGGCTAGCTCAACCACCACCCCCACCAATGGCGTTCTTTCAAAATAATCCCTCTCCATTGGGGACTATTCCTAGAGGTTTTCATGACATGCCTAAGAACCCTAAGAAATTTTGTCCCAAGTACATTCATGGTGAATCAAGGAGTGCTAAGGAGCACATACAAGCTTTTAAGGATGCTTGTACCAAAGCTCAAATAGCTCACCATGATGTAGTTTGTAGGTTGTTCCCTGACTCCTTAGGGTATATGGCATACAATTGGTACCTTAATCTTCCTCAAGGTTCCATTCTGACCTGGACACATTTGGAAAATGCCTTTATCAATCGGTTCAGGGTTTATGTGGATCCAACTCTTTTATACCACCAATTTGCTACTATTAGGAAGGAGCCCTGTGAATCCTTGCCCTTGTTCAATACCAGATTCCAACGAATGTATAGGAGATTGCAAGATCCCTATCTAGTCACTAAGAATAGTGCCATTCAAGCTTACTTTAGAGTTATAGACTGCTTGCTTGGCTTGTTCCTGCAAAGGACTTATCAACCAGCTGATATTGATTCTCTATCCAAAGTCTATCATCTAGCTATCAAGCTACAACAACAAATTAGTTCTCAACAAGGAAGTCTGGGAAGAGGTTTCCCTTCAATAGGTATCAGATGCATAGCCCAACCCCTCTATTCAATATTGTCCCGGGAATGTCTCCTTCCCATTATGGACCCATGTCTGAGTTACACAATCAGCCACCTATTCCATTCTTTACTAATGGAACCCCTGATTTCCTCCAACAACCACAGGTTCCTCAAATTCCACAAGGTCATCACAACCAAGTTGGAACACCAAGTCATGGTGGTCAGCCACCTATTGCTAAGAGTGTGGAAAGCGAAAAGACAATTCAGCTTACAAATGAGGTAGAAAACTTGAAGAAAACGTTGTCCCAAGTCACCAATGACATGGCTCAGCTTTGATTGAACCCCTCCCAAAACTAAGGTAACTACCCTAATCAAAACAACAACAATCAAGGTAACTATTAGAATCATAACAATTACAACCAAAGGGGTTATCAGGGCCAAAACTCCTCTAATCAATGGTATCAAAATCAAAATAGAGGGTATAACCAAAGGTCAAATAACAACAGACAATGGAACACAGGGCCCAATAATGGTGGAGTTTCACATAACTATCAAGCTAATGAGGAAAGATCGCATACTGCAAATGTGGCTGACCTCAACTTTATGACTAACTGGTGTAGGCTACATGATACTGCAACCCATTCTGAGGTGAACTACCCTGAAATGGAGAAATTTTTCAAGATGGCACAGGCAGATGCTCAAACCTTCCAAGGGAATTCAATCAAAGAAGGTGGATCAATAGATACAACAATGACTTATGACCTTTTTGAGGAGGAACCTTCATTCCCAAGGCATGAGGAGAATGAACCGGAGGAAGATTCATATGATGCCCAAGCCTTTCAGACAAAAGGATGACATTTCCTAAGAAATTACTATAAGGGTCCATTCACCTCATCAACGCCACCTAATCACATGGTGCCTCCAAATAAAAGTGATAATAATAACCCTCCTCCACCAAAAAGCCCACCTGACTTCCATAACAAGGGTAATCCCTCTGGTGTTTTTAAAAGTAATGCAAGTTATGATACAGAATTTGATATTGTTTCTGAGATGTAGAAACAAAAAAATTCTTTGTCATATTTTGACATCTTAAAGTGGTGCCCTACTCAAAGGGAGATAGTGTTGAAAGCTTTAGAACAAGCTGATAAATCAAAAGGGAGAAACAAGGTTGCCCCTGCTACACAATAGAAGGTTGGCAGCATATAAAAATAGGGGATGGAACCTGATCGAGGACTTTGATGCCTTTGGGATTAGCGTAATCCCTAGAGAAGAAAATCATATAGCTGATTCATTTGTTGTTGCTACAAGTACCCTAGAACCTATGCAAGGCTCGAGGCTTAGTAAATTCTTAGTGGAATTAATTTCCACTCTTGCAGTTCCTGATAATATCATGAACTTTGAAGTCTTTGATGATGACCGAATTATTCTAGCTTTCTTAGCAAGCTCAAATGTTTTTGAGGAGAAAATTATTGATGAGTCCAATAGAGATCAAGGGGATTGGAACCGTAAAGAATGTGATACAGAAGGGGTCCTCAATCTAAAAGGTAATAACATTCCCAAGGGAATGGTGGCCTTGGAAATAATTTTTGATTCAGACCCAAGGGCTCGAGACAACATGTCAGCTGAAGATAAGGGAGGCGAATATGAAATTGTTAACCTAGATGATTCTGGCCCTAAAAGGAATGTCTACATGGGGAAAGCCTACCCTAAAGCAGTTAGAAAAGATATACTGAGGGCACTGGAGAAGGATATTGCTGCCATAGCTTGGGGATATGAAGACCTAAACACATTTTATGCTTCTGTAATGATTCATACTATTCCTCTAAAGCACAAAGCCAAGCCATTTTGAAAAAAACATCACCCTGTCAATGCCTTGATTGAACCATTGATCTTCAAAGAGGTTCAGAAATTGCTTTCTAGAAGGATAATCTTCCATGTATACCATTCAACATGGTTGGCTAGCTTGGTCCCAGTCTGTAAGAAAAACAGAGAGATTAGGCTATGTGTCAACTTCAGGAATCTGAATAAAGCTTCAGAAAAGGATAACTACCCACTTCCTTCTCTAGATGAAGTCTTGCAGACCGTCAATGGATCTCAGATGATATCATTCCTGGATGGTTACTCTGGATATAATCAGGTAATGGTTAACTATGAGGATAGGATGAAGATAGCCTTCACTACAAAGTGGGAAATGTTTGCATATAGAAGGATTCCATTCGGTTTGATAAACGTCGGGGCAAATTTCCAACATGCCATGGACATAGCATTCAAGGATCTAATTGGTAAATGCATTATTTTTTACATGGATGACCTAAGAGTGTTCTCCAAAGATCGATTGAACCATGTTGCCGACTTAGCCAAAGTTCTTCAAAGATGTATCCAGTATGGAGTCTCCTTGAATCCTAAAAAATGTGTATTCAGAGTTTCTGAAGGGAAGCTTTTGGGACACGTAATTTCTGAAAGAGGAATATCAATTGACCTAGATTGAGTTGAGTCCATTCTAAAGATTACCAGGCTAGGAAGCAAGAAAGAAATGAGATCTTTCTTTGAGAAGATCAATTTCGTGAGAAAGTTTATTACAGGCTTTGCAGAAATCGTAAAACCTCTTAATCAAATGATGAAGAAAGACACTAAAATAGAGTGGATTGAGGAGGAAAAGGTCACGTTTTCACAAGTCAAGTGATCCATTTCAGAAGTGCCTGTTTTCACTAGCCCTGACTACTTGAGACCATTTTATATCTATTCATTTGCTTCTAAACATTCCTGTGCAGCTGTATTAACTCAAGGAAGAGAGGAGGCAGAGGAGAGACTGATTGCTTTCATGAGTTCCCCATTCAAAAATGTTGAAGTTAAGTACCCCCCTCTCGAGAAGTAAGCTTTTGCACTGGTCAGGGCTGTCAAGAAGTTCTGACATTACATTCTTTGAAGCCAAATCATCGTTGTAGTTCTTGATGCTATTGTGAAGTCTTTAATTATGCAAAGCGAGCTAGGAGAAAGAAGAGGGAAATGGATGGCCATCTTGCAAGAATTCAATCTGGAGTTACACCCTATGAAACTAGTTAGGGGTATAGGCTTGTCTTAGTCCATGGTGAACACTGGCGACAACATCATCTGTTAGCAATACATGACCCAGTCTTTCTCTAATGACCCTTGGTATGTTGATATCATTTGTTTTATGCTCAGTAATCTGTGTGCAGAGAGAATGAATGCAACTCAAAGGAGAGCGCTAAGAATGAAGAGTTCTCATTACATGCTCAAAGGAGGGTTTCTATATAGGAATAATTTTAAAGGAGTGTACCTATGATGCCTTGATCAGCAAGAGGCTAAACATGTGATCTCTGGGTTTCATGGGAAACATGGCACAGGTCATGGGTCTACAGACTCATTAGCACACCAGATCCTCAGATCTGGTTATTACTGGTCGTGTGTATTCAAAGATGCCCATCAACATGTAAGAACATGTCACATATGTCAGATCTCTACATCAAAAGAATGTCATTCAGCCATGCCATTGCAGCCCGTCTACAAGGTGAGGCCATTCACCCAATGGGAACTGGATTTTATTGGGGTAATTAACCCAAACTCTTCTGCAGGACACAAGTTTATTTTAACTGCTACTAACTACTGCACAAGGTGGACAAAGGTTGTACCCTACAAGAATAGCACAACAAAGGTAGTGATCAAGTTCCTCACAAAATGCATCACCACCAGGTTTGGAGTACCCTTCGCATTCGTATGTGACAATGGCTCTTCCTTTTCTTCTGCTGAATTCATTTCATGGGCTTACGATCACAAAATTATTTTAAAATATTCTTCAAACTATTACCCATAAGGAAATGGAGTTGTAAAATCAACCAACAAGAATCTCTTAGGGGTAGTTAAGAAACTATAAGAAAACAATCCTAGAGACTGGCATACTTAGCTAATATTTGCATTATGGTCAAATAGAACTAGGATCAAGGCTACCTTAAAGACCTCACCATTCAAGCTAGTATATGGCCAAGAGTCTATGTTCCCTATCCATCAACAAATACCTATCCTTGAATTCATGCAAAATTTCTAGTCTAGTGACAATAGGATAGAAGTAAGATTAGTTGCTTTGTCAAAATTAGAATAACAAAGAGATGACACCTTGCAACAATTTTTTAGGCACCAGGCTGTTTTCAAGCGTTGGTTTGAAAAAAGAGCCAAAATCAAGGCTTTTAGGATATCAAACCTTGTGTTGTTATGGGATAAAGCCAGTGAAAAGAAGGGTAGTCACCAGAAAATTCAATAAGCTTTGGCTAGGTCCTTATCAGATTGCTGAGATCCTAGGAGATAATACTTTTAGACTAAGTAGTTTAACTAGAGAACCTGTTCCCTTGCATGTCAATGGATAGTTTCTAAAACATTATTTTGAGTCGTGAAGTTGGTACTTTTGTTGGGTGATTCATATGCGTAAATAATTTCTTCTTGCAAATAATTTCTGTGTGTAATAATTTCTTTATGTGAATAATTTGTTGCTCTTTGTGTAAGTAATTTGCTTTCTTGTTTGTAAATAATTTGTTGTTGGTTTGTTTGTCTCTTTTGTTGGTCTTTCTGTTTCCTTTGTTCTTTTGGTTTCTATTTTTGTTTTATTCTTTGGGGTTTACCTATTCTTTCTCATCTTAAAGTGGTGGTTGATATCTTGAGCATACTTTGGTCATTAGGAGAGAAGTGGTTTAGGTATTTTCAGGTTTGCTGATTGGGTGATTTTGTCCTAAACTTTTGTTTTATGCCCATTGTCAATAAGAGTTGTGGAAGGTTTTGAAAACAAGGTGCAAAGTAAATGACCTTCATTAGCTCCCCTAAATTTGTCACAAATCATTAAGATCATCTCTTCTTGTAATGGTATATTTGTCCTAGAATGATAGTGTTGTAATATTTGAGTGAAAAATCCAATCTCCCAATTGGTGCTCTAAGGTCCATGGTATTTTTCAACCAAGATCAGATGTCAAACATTTGACATATTGAGAAAGAATTAAATGAAATATCTGAAACTCCAAGAGAAAAAAGAAAAGAAAAGGAAAAGCATTATCTAAAGAGAAAAAAAAAGACTCAATATGAATGGGTGATTACAGTATCTCTACCGGGGCTATGGATGCCTGACTGGCAGTAGAGAAATGTTGTGAGGAAACTAGAGGTATCTCTGCCAAGCCTATGGATGTCTGACTGGTAGTGGAGCAACGCCCAGGATATCATTGCACAACAGTTGAAGGGAATCAACTCATGTAGCTCAAATCTTGCACATTATCGTTTGAAAGGTGAAGAGGACTTTACAAAAGAGTGATGCAAAATCAAGCACGCACATAAATTTCAAGGGTAGCCAGTGATGATTTACATTTGAGATTCTACCTCAACCTTGGTTGTTATAATTGACCCAATTGGAGTTGCAATGTTCATGAACCAGGAGTTCTGGGTAGCTGAATACTTCAGTTTCATGAAAATGGTTAAACCATTTTCCCAACCGAGTCACCATTTATTATGCCTTGCATAACCACCCCTTTTTATTCTAGATCAAAATGGGTCCCCCTTTAATCTTGCTTTTGTTACCTTTGGTTATTTGTTTTACTCTTCGAGGTTCTCTTTTTTTCTTCCTTAGGTTGTTTGTTGGTTCTGTTAAATTTTGGTTTTGTTTCAGCTTGAGTTGGTTTTTCTTCTTGCTAGAAATTGAATGACATTATCATAGACAATAATGTATCTTAGGATAGTATATCTTATGTGCTTCTAAGGACTGGTGGGGATTCTATTTTTCAAGATCAAATCACACACATGATGATATTTTCCAAGGGAGCTCAGTTGGAATGTATTCCTCAATCTAGTTGGTCATAATTTTCCTCTAAGAAGAAAGTCAGCAAGACCTTGCAGATGTCTTGCCGACTACCAGTGCATTTGGTTAATAGGCGTCAGTGTTGCCTATCGGCAAGACCTTAGGGGTATCACAGGGATCGGAATTCACATGTAGACACCTATCAACAAGACATCAATCATCATCCCGGCAACTAAGAGTTTCCCATCGGCATGAAGGTCTCCTTTGGCAAAGGGTCTTGGCAAGATTTTTGTGTCTCACCGACTAGTGACAGAGGGATGCACATATCGGCCAGAGATTTTCCTTTAGGGAGAAGTCTCGGCAACTTCTTCATGTCTCACCAACTAGCCCGTATGGAGCACACTTCGGCGAGAGTTGTTCCTCTGGAATTGTTAGGACTATAAAATTTGATGATTTTACATGTTTGATTTTGCTCATATATTTTCCTAATTGGTCCTACCGTGAGCATATTTTACCCATTTTTTTGCCCATATTGCCCCCATAGAATCCATTGAGTCATGCATTTTTCACGTTGTGGTCCATATCGGCATAAGTCTATCTAGGTCTCTCCGACCCACAATGCATTTTTTCTAAAATATGTTTGTTTTAGGCATATTGGTGTGACAATATCAGGGTCTCCCCGATCCTTTTTTTTTCTTGCAAATGTCTATGTTGCCTATCGGCAAGACGTTTCTGCTGTTATGGCGATTGAATTTTACATGTTGGCACCATTCGAAAGGACTTCTCCGTGGTCTCGGTGATAGAGGGTGATACACATTTCAGTACGAGTTTGGTTTTCAGCATGTTGTTTCACCGAGTGCTTTATGTCTCACCGACTGTCTTGATTGTGGTTACATTGGAAAGAGTTGCAGTGTTGATATATGGTCTTATCAAATTCTTGTGGTCTCACCAACAAGCATTATAGATTCACTTCGGCCAAATAAGTTGCTTCCGCTGTGAGGTCATAGCAAATGTACATTGTCACACCGACCGGTGGCGAGTGGATATCGGTAAGAGTTAGGGTGTTCGAGATAAGGTCTTGGTGAGTGACCTTCGGTCTCACCGATATCACGCATATAGTTTCTATCAAATCGCTCATCGGTGAGAGAAGTTCTCTTCAAGGTAGGTTTGAGTGATTGTTGTGGGTCTAACCGATGGAATACGTATGGACTATGTCAGAATAAGATTTGTGTTGTCTTGGCGAATTGGTGTGACTTTGGGACTTTTGGTAAAGCAAAGTTAATCTATGTGAGGTCTCTCCGATATCTTGTGGTCACGGCAATAGTGAATCAAATAAAGGTCCATCTCGGTAAGATAATTTCTTATGTCTCAACGACTGGGAGATGGTGTTTAGGGTGACTCTCGGTATAATGAAGACTTGTCTACAAGATGTTTCCCCGATATCACAGAGCTACAGCGAAACACAAAGGGAACATATGGATGCTTCTTGTCTTCGGTGTAACAAGAAATATATTATAGCAACATACAGTTTGATCATGGGGGCTCTCGTTGAAACATAATGTAATCAGCATGATGTTTCCTCGACTCAGACAGGTCACAACAAAGGCGAATAACACCACAGAGCGATTAATGATTGAATTCTGTTTGGCATAACTGTTGGTTTGTCTCGCTGACTATTTCATGTGAGATTAACAAAAATTCAAATACTGTGGCCGACATGTGAGTTCATAAAACTGTTGCAAACTGACTTGATTTGGGCCCGAATTCTATGGAGGGCCAACATGGAATTTCAATATGATTTATTTTCTTGATACTGGTGTATAAATAGGCATTTTGTAATTGTAAAATGATGATCAGCTATTAGTTATTCAATATCCAGTAGGCAAATTATATGGATACAGTACAATAGATTTATCAGATCAGAGACTATTGTTGGATGATTTCAAAATGGAGGTATTTATGAAAATCAGTTGATGTTGGTGCATTTCTCTGGTGTCAATTATTTCTTGAATCTAATGAAAGTATTGCTAAGTTGTCTCCAAGATTGAAGCTTTCTGGTTGTTTGAATTGATATGACAAGTTTATATATAATTCATCAGTACACATTTGTTGTATCTATGTGATTGATTGATTGGTTCTTTCAAGAAAAGATTAAATCCTTTTAGTTGATCACAGTAATAAGAGAGAAACATCTGGATTGTTCAAGTAGACCTTAGTAATCATATTTTTGCATGTTCATACAAGTTGTAAACATAATATGCCAGATAATTTGAGTTTTTCTAGAGAAGTGTTGCTCATCTTGGTCTCATTTGACTCTGTATACCCAATAAGGCACTAGTCTCTACACTTCATCACTTGATTTCATTCAATTTATTTACATATGTTAGTTGAACATTTTAGGATTTATATCATAATATTGCTACTTCTTTCAAAAATTGGTTTCATTTGTTCACCTCTATTTTCCATTGTGAACAAATTGCTGAAGAGATATAATTATAAGTCTACTTAATTTAGAGAGGTACGCCCGCCTAATGTTTAGCAGCACCTAAAGAGTAGAAGGTTGAGTTCTTTTGACCTTGTTTGTTACCCTAAAGCGTATCAAGAGATTGGAAGCCTCTTGAGGCATTCAACCTGAGTTTTTGAGAGCTAACAAATTGGCAACTCTACTGGGGAATACATTCAGAATCAAAGCCTTAATCATAGAGTCAGGAATTTTATATAGACTCCGCTAGGACTCAGATACATCAAATATTTTCTCAATTTTCACAAAAGTGAGTGGCGACTCTGACATAAATTTTTTTGTTGTTCATCATGAATAGAAGATCTCAATATAGGGGAGGTCATACTAGAGCTCCTGCTGGCACTAGTAAGTGGACACACAAAGATTGCAAGGTTCATAAGGGAAAAGGGATAAGTGAGGAAATGTGCATGACTGGAAAGAACAAAACATCAAGAGCATATGGTGAAACATATAATTGCTATGATACATGGAGAGATGATTCAAGTGCAGAACTTTGTACCCCTAAAGATCAAAGAAATCCTTTCCCTTCTCCTGATCCTCGGAAATAGGCTAAGTTTGAAGCTGCACTTGAGGCTGAACGAATTAGAGTTCAACATGAATATGATCAGAAGATGGAGAGTAACCAAAATGTGTTTATTGATCATGAGCTTCCTAAGGAAGTAAAAGCACTGTTTGAATTACAGAGGAAGAGGATAGAGGAATTAGAGACTAAATTGTAGAAAACTCAAGTTACTGATCAGACGGCTGGTTGCCCAAAGTATTTACCACCTCATAAGCAAGGTAATCATGGTGTAGGGTCTTTAAATCCACCAGTGTCTCCTCACTATCAGATAGGGAATCACTATAAGCAGCCAAATCATCCACCTCATATCCCCACATAGCATACAAGTATGCATCCATCTCCTGGTCAGTATTATATCCCACAATATAATGCACAGTACAACAATCACATGCACCTGCATCAGTGTCCACCTATTCCTCCCCCTCACCAGCATACAACCATGATCAGATAGTTTGATTTAGAAAGTTTTCAATTATACCCTTACCCTATAGATGGCAGTTGGAGGGGTATGGTGCCCAAATTTATAGGGAGTAATGCAATTACCATTGAAGAGCACTTAAGGAGTTTTAACATTTTCAACCAAGACATTGATGTGCCATATGAAGATTTACACATGAAGTTGTTTATGATGTCACTTCTTGAAGATGCTAGGGATTGGTTCAACAGCTTTCCAACATTCTCAATTAATTCTCTTCATGTATTCCAAGATCAATTCTTAGAACAATATGAGAATCTAAATGCACCAGATGCAGCTCTTCATGAACTGATGTGAATTTAGAAAAATCAGAATGATTCAATTTATGATTTCAACCGAAGATTCAACAAGCTGCAGACTAAGGTACCTCCTAGATCAAGGTTGCCAAATTCTGTAGCTTTGAGTGTTTATTTGAATGCATTTGATCCTAAAACAAGGTATGAATTCAGAAATAGATTATCAAGAGATTTGGCTGAAGCTCAGAAGACAACACTGACAATTGAAAACAACAGGAAGGCTGTAGATATAATCAATAAAAGAGATAACCCAAGGCATCCTTAGCAAAGTAATAATTCTCAGTACAGACAGGAGAATACATACATAAATGAGAGGCCTAGGTTGCATTACATGCCTTATAATATAGACTGGAAGGATGGAAAACCTATAACAGCTAGGCCTAGAAATAAGGAGACTCCTGATCCATTGAGCAAGAAAGGAACTTACATGGTGAGTAATAATTACTTCTATGAAGCTTGTGATAAACCACATTCTCCAGGCTATTGTGTTGTAGCTCAAAGGATGCAAGAATAGGAAATGTTGATGGAAAATAATGGAGAAGATCACAAGGTTTATTTGACTTCAAACACTTTTTACCATGCTAAGGAAGGATACTCATCTTTAGAGGATGAAGGTTATGAGTATGATCTTTCAAGTTAGAAATATAATGTCCATATGGCTGAACAACAAATCTTTTCTAATTCTAAAGAAGATTATACTAGCCACATTCAGTTGAGGCGCCTACTCAATGTAGTATTAGAAGACTCACCAAAGAAGAAATAGAAAGACTAATTGTTGCTGCAATTGAGGAAGCAAAGAGTAAATACTGGTTGAGAAATAGAAAAGTAAATGAGATAGAAGGTGTTCCTGGGGGAATTTTTATGAAGGATCAGAAAGCAACACAAGGAACTATGAAGAAGCCAAAAAACAAGCAGCATGATAAAAATGAAGAGAATGTTTTCCAAAAGGAAAAGGTGAAGGAATTACATAAAGAGATACAAATTTCTGACCAGCCTAGTAAAAAGGAAAAAGAAGAAAACAAAGGAGAAATGCTAGAACTGGAGAAGGTTGTTAAGGTGGAGGGCTCTTCTTTTGACTTCGCTCGGGTGTTATCCCAAGTAAAAATGTATGTCCCACTACTTGAGATGATAAAAATTAAGGAGTATAGGGATATTGTTGTTCAATTGATAACAAATGGGAATGAAAAACATATGAATTCTAAAAACAAAGTAGCCACTAAAGCAGTCAATAAGCAAGAGAAAGTAAATATCCTAGAATTCTACTTGAGTGATGTATTAACAACTCCCCCACAAGTTGATCATTTTTTCACTACATTACTTATAAATAACAAACTGTTAAGGAATTGCATGATAGACTCTGGTGCTGCCATAAACATTATGCCAATAGGAGTTATGAAACAGCTTGGCATGTGGGTTGATACATGTGAGGGGAAGTGATATGCAATGGATAATAGACCTGTACCTATGGTAGGAATTATGAGAGGTGTTGAAGTAAAACTACCTACTTATCCACAGGTGGCTTATAATATAGATATAACAGTCATTGATACTCCTCAGTTCGGGATGCTCTTGTCAAGACAGTAGACAGCAGCAGTTGGGGGAAATGTCCAGTTTGATTTATCTTATGCTACTATTCTGGTGAATGGTCAAGAAGTGAAATTGTATAGGGAGCCAAGAATGAAATAGCTTGTTGACTGTGTACCTCAAGATCAGATCAACTATTTTTGTGAAATTGATCTTGGAAGTTTTAAGATTGAATTAGCCTAGCCAGAACCAACCAATAGTGATCCAATTGAAAAGCATGTGGCACAAAGCTACAATGAAGTATGGAAGATGTATTTTGATGGAGCATGCAGCCAAGAAGGTAATGGCGTTGGGATTTTTTTTGTTTCACTTGAAGGTATTACATTTAAATATTCATTTATGTTAGCATTTGAATGTACAAACAATGTGATGGAGTATGAAGCCTTATTGACAGGCTTGAACATAGCTGTGAAACATAAAATCAAGTTGCTAGCTATTTTAGGAGATTATGAGCTGGTTGTTTCACAAATTAAGTCAAAGTATGGAAAAAAACACAAAATATTGAAACAGTATAGGAATGATGTATGGGACACAATTGAATTATTTGATGCCTTCTCAATTGAGTTGATTGATAGATCAAAGAACATAATGGCTGATTTTTTAGCAAATATGGCCTTGAAAAGAGATGATATCACATTGGCTGGGGTATCATAGATTGAATTCAAGTCAAGGCCTGTTGTTCCTGATAATATTTATAGTTGGCAGGTCTTTAATGATGATACTAATCTTTTAAAATTCCTCAATTGTATAGATTAATATGAAGCCTAGGAAATTGATTTCAATGCTTTTGTTGAGGAAGTGGATGGGAAGCAAACAATGTTTGGAAAGGAGATATTGCAGCTCAAAACAAATAAGCTTCCTAAGGGCTTAGTGGCATTGGAGCAGTTGTATGATAGAAATGATTGGTCTCTCATGAAGCAAACACCAATCAAAAGAGAAGATATTGAAGAAGTTATTGTGGGGATTGAGATAGCACCAAGAAAAGTGTATATAAGAAAGAAGATAAGCCCTACAATTAGAAGAATTCTAATAGAGCTATTGAGAAAATATAGGCATGTCTTTGCTTGGTCTTATGAAGATCTAAAAGCATACAAGGAAGATTTGTTTTAGCATGAAATACCATTGAAGCCAGACGCTAAACCATTCATACAGAAGCAAAGACCCATAAATCCAACACTGGAGCCTAAGATGCAAGAGGAGTTGACAAAGCTCAGAGATGGGGGAATTATCAAACTAATCAGGCACTCAACATGGGTCTCAAATTTGGTCCCTGTGAGGAAGAAAAATGGAGACATCAGATTATGTGTGGACTTCAGAAATCTGAATATGGCATCTCTCAAGGACAATTATCCTTTACCCAATATGGAGGCTATATTACATAAGGTGATAGGGTGTGAGTTGTTGTCTATGATGGATGGATTTTCAGGGTATAATCAAGTTAAAGTCAAAGAATCTGAGCAATATAAGACAACATTCACAACTCCTTGGGGAACATATGTATACATAAGAATGCCATTTGGTCTCACTAATGTAGGAGCGACTTTCCAAAGAGCTATGGAAGTGGAATTTGCATATTTAATCAATGCTATCACTGTGGTGTATCAGGATGACCTGACTGCTTATTCAAGGAAGGCTGAAGATCATGTACAACATTTGGAGAAGGTATTTATTAAAGCCCTGGAATATGGTATTAGCTTAAATCCAAAGAAGTGTCATTTTGTAGTCACAGAAGGTAAGCTTTTAGGACATATTGTTTCAAAAGAGGGGATTAGGATAGATCCTGAGAGGGTTGAAGCTATTGATAAGATTCATGTTCCCAAAACTATTAAGGTTCTACAATTATTCTTTGGACAGATTAATTTCGTTAGAAGATTTGTTTCTAACTTTGTTGAGATCATTAAGCCTATATCAAAAATGTTGAAGAAATGATAGAAAATGGAATGGACTGCAGAAGCCTTGGAAGCTTTTATATCTATCAAAAGGGCCATCAAGGAGGTTCCTGTCCTTAAATCTCCAAACTTTGCAAATCCTTTTTAGATATTTTCTTTTGCTTCAATGCACACTATTGCTACTATTATGTTGTAGAAGAAAGAGGATGGTCATGAGCAGCTTGTGTCTTTCTTCAGTAAGTCATTACAAGGGTCTGAATTGAAGTATGATATAATGGAAAAATAGGCGTTTGCATTGGTAAAGGCCACAAAAGAATTCAGACCATATCTTGTTGGACCAAAGGTGATTGCTTATGTACCTCATGTAGCTATCAAGGATATTCTAACACAATTTGAAGTTACAGGACAGAGATGCAGATGGATCAACAAAATCCAAGAGTTTTACATGGAGATACAAATTACTAAGCTAGTGAGAGGTCAAGGCTTGGCTAGGTTGATGGCAGAATCGAATATTGAAGCAAGTCAAGTTTGTAATGTGGATGAAGGGACTGCAGTTGCAAGCATTGAGTACACTCCTTGGTATGCTGATATAATGCATTACCTTAAATACAAGAAGTGTCCAGAGGGATTGAGTGATAGCCAAAGGAGAACTTTGAAGTTGCAAGCATCAAAATATGTTTTCATGGATGGAGATTTGTTTTGAAAGAACAGGGATGGTATATTGTTGTTATGTCTAGATGAATTTCAGGCCAAGTATGTTTTAAGTGAAATGCATGAAGGAGTGTGGAGGACACTACTCAGCAAAAACAATTGCACACAAAATTCTCAGGACAGGTTATTATTGGCCAATGATTTTTAATGATTCTTTTACACATGTGAGAAAGTGTGAGGCCTGCCAAAGGCTCTCTAGAAAATTGAAGCATCAGGGTGCTTTACCACTTCGACCCTTGCTGGTTGATGCCCCTTTTCATTAGTGGGGAATTGATTTCATTGGAGAGATATAGGAAAAATCAAGTGGTGGACACAAGTGGATACTGGTTGCCATTGATTATTTTACCAAGTGGGTGGAGGCAATCCCAACTAAATAGGCTACAAGCAAAGTGGTGAAAAATTTCTTGATGGAAAACATTATCACTAGATTTGGTGCACCACTGAAGTTAATCATAGACAATGGAATGTGTTTTAGGTCAGATGAGTTCAAAATTTTCTATGACACATATGGCATTACTATTTCTTATGCAGCTCCTTACCATCCACAAGCCAATGGTCAAGCTAAATCTAGTAATAAGAGTCTCTTGAAGATTATAAGGAGGATGTTAGGTCAGAAAAAGAAGGCTTGGGATTTAAAATTAATGTTGGTTGTGTGGAATGATAGGATTAATGTGAAAAGGGAAATTGGAAAGTCCCCATTTTAATTGGTGTATGGAGCATAAGCCAGGATGCCTTTGCATAATTTGTTGCCAGTCTACAAGTTTGTCCTTCAGGAAGATTTGGATGTTCCTGAACCCATGGAAGAAAGAATGGAGCAATTAGTTGAACTTGATGAAATAAGAAGAGTTTCCCAAAATCAAAACATGAAGTTACAGACACAGATGAAGTATTTATTTGATAAGAAGGAAAATGATAGAAAATTTGAAGAAAATGACTTGGTGTTAATGTAAATTTGAAGCCTTGTGGCTGGGACCTTTTGTTGTTGTTGGAAAGAAGGGTGAAGACTCATACTATCTACATAATATGACTGGTGAAGATCAATAATTGCCTATTCATGGGCAATTCTTGAAGCATTTTTTCTCTTAAGTAGCATAGAGGATTAAGGGTTGTCATTGCATGGAAAACTCTTGCTTATCCTCTCTAAAATTATTTTCCATGCACAATAGTTTAGGATTCTGGTCCCCTCCATTTTGCATTCACTTTCCATTCATTTCCATTGCCATTCACTTCATTTCTGTTCACTAGTTCATCATTTTGTGTCTAGTCTGCTCACCCAAAGATCTAGATCCTTGTAATGATCTCACTATCATACATCCCTAGATGGAGCCACTGTTAGGACTATAAAATTTGATGATTTTACATGTTTGATTCCGCTCATATATTTTCCTGATTGGTCCTACCGTGTGCATATTTCACCCATTTTTTTCCCATATTTCCCCCCATAGAATCCATCGGATCGTGCATTTTTCACATTGTGGTCCATATCGGCATAAGTCTATCTAGGTCTCCCTGACCCACAATGCATTTTTGCTAACATATGTTTGCTCCAGGTATATCGGCGTGCCAATATCAAGGTCTCCCCAATCCTTTTTTCTGCTTGCAAACGTCTGTGTTGCCTATTGGCAAGACGTTTTTCCTCTTATGGCAATTGAATTTTACATGCTAGCATGGTTCGATAGGACTTCTTTATGGTCTCGGCGACAGAGGGGTATACACATTTTGGCAGGAGTTTGGTTTTTGGCATGTTGTTTCACCAAGTGCTTTATGTCTCACTGATTGTTTGGATTGTGGTTACATCAGCAAGAGTTGCGGTGTCTATATATGGTCTTAGCAAATTCTTGTGGTCTCACCGACAAGCATTATGGATTCACTTTGGCCAAACAACTTGCTTCTGTTGTGAGGTTATAGTGAATGTACATTGTCACACCGACCAGTGGTAGGTGGATATCAGTAAGAGTTAGGGTGTTCGAGATAAGGTCTTGGTGAGTGACCTTCGGTCTCGCCGATATCACACATATGGTTTCTATCAAATCGCTCATCGGTGAGAGAAGTTCTCTTTGAGGTAGGTCTTAGCGATCACTGTGGGTCTCACTGATGGAATACGTATGGACTATGTCGGCATAAGATTTGTGTTGTCTTGGTGAACTGGTGTGACTTTAGGACTTTCGGTGAAGAAAAGTTAATCTATATGAGGTCTCTCCGATATCTTGTGGTCACGGCGATAGTGAATCAAACAAAGGCACATCTCGATAAGATAATTTCTTATGTCTCAGCAACTAGGAGATGGCATTTGGGGTGACTCTCGGTATAATGAAGACTTGTCTACAAGATGCCTCCCCGATATCACAAAGCTACAGCTAAACACAAAGGGAAAATGCGGATGCTTCTTGTCTTCGGTGTAACAAGAAATCTATTATAGCAACATACAGTTTGATCATGGGGGATCTTGTTGAAACATAATGTAATCTGTATGATGTTTCCCTGACTCAGACAGGTCACGGCGAAGGAAAATAACACCACGGAGTGATTAACGATTGAATTGCCTTCTGCATAATTGTTGGTTTATCTCGCTGACTATTTCTTGTGAGATTAACAGAAATTCAAATACTATGGCTGACATGTGATTTCATAAAACCATTGCAAGCCGACTTGATTTGGGCCTGAATTTTGTGGAGGGCTGACATGGAATTTCAAAATGATTTATTTTCTTGATACTGGTGTATAAATAGGCATTTTGTAATTGTAAAATGATGATCAGCTATTAGTTATTTGATATCCAGTAGGAAAATTATATGGATACAATACAATAGATTTATCAGATCAGAGACTATTGTTGCATGATTTCAAAATGGAGGTATTTATGAAAATCAGTTGATGTTGTTGCATTTCTCTGGTGTCAATTATTTGTTGAATCTAATGAAAGTATTGCTAAGTTGTCTCCAAGATTGAAGCTTTCTGTTTGTTTGAATTGATATGACAAGTTTATATATAATTCATTAGTACACATTTGTTGTATCTGTGTGATTGATTGATTGGTTCTTTCAAGCAAAGATTAAATCATTTTAGTTGATCACAGTAATCAGAGAGAATCATCTAGATTGTTCAAGTAGAGCTTAGTAATCACATTTTTGAATGTTCATACAAGTTGTAAACATAATATGCCAGATAACTAGAGTTTTTCCAAAGAAGTGTTGCTCATCTTGGTCTCATTTGACTCCACATACCCAATAAGGCACTAGTCTCTGCACTTCATCACTTGAATTCATTCAATTTATTTACATATGTCAGTGAAAATTTTAGGACTTATCTCATAATATTGCTACTTCTTTCAAAAATTGGTTTCATTTGTTCACCTCTTTTTTCCATTGTGAACAAATTGCTGAAGAGATATAATTATAAGTATGCTTAATTCAAAGAGGTACACCTACCTAAGGTTTAATAACACCTAAAGAGTATAACGTTGAGTTCTCTTGACCTTTTTTGTTACCCTAAAGCGTATCAAGAGATTGGCAACCTCTTGAGGAATTCAACCTATGTTTTTGAGAGCTAACAGGCCTTAAGTCTGGCTGACATGCTAAACTATCAGCGACACAGGAGTGATATCGCCAGGAGTCTGCCCAACAAAAGGGGGTCCCACCGAAGGTTAGAGCTCAACAATAATTTTTCCTTCGGTAGGAGGTCTGGCCAACTAAGAATGGGTCTCATCGAAAGGTCAGTCTTTGATATAACATGAGGGGCTCGGGGGGATGTCCTGTCGATATGGGATTTTCCCACTGACATAAAGAATGAGCTTGCCCAAGGGTTATCCCTTCGCCATATGTCCTACTGACTATGAGAGATCTCCACGAAGAACCATGAGCTCTCGGCGAAAGGAAGAGACTTTGCCAAAATGTCTCAGTGAAGGAAAGACGTCTCACCGACATGAGGTAATATCAGCGTAAGTTCTTGCTAATCCATTGGAGTCTCAACAAAACAGAGACGTCATCAGGAGGATTTCGTCAAAGAGAAGGATGGTTTTAGCAAAAGTCTCACCGACAAGGTAAACTCTTGCCAAAATAAAGTAGCATTGGAAAAGTGAGATTTCATCACCATGAGGTCTCAGTGATTGGGAGATGTCTCACCGATAAGGTGTGACTTCGGGGAGAATGAATTCATTCAGCAAAATGTCTGGGTGACTCTGAGGTGTCCTAGTGAAAGAAAGGGTCTTCAATGAAAGGTCTCACCAACCCAGCAATGTCTCGGTGACAGTGCGTGAGCTCAGGGTAAGGTCTCCCCGAGATGAAGAAGTCTCACCGAGATGGGATGTGCTCGCTGAGAAAAGAGGAGATTGGCATGAAGTCTCACCGACAGGGTGGACTCTTTCTGAATTAGAGGGGGCGTCAGAGAGAATTTTTTTTTTACCGAGAAGTCTTAGCGACTTCAGAGGTTCTCGCCGATAGGCCAGGACATTAGAGTGAGGTCTCAGCTAAGAACGAAGCTATCAGTGACAGTATGTTAGTTTGGGGTAAGATCTCCCTAAAGCGATGAAGTGTCCCCGACATGGGTGTGCTCGCCAAATAAATAATGGCTCACGAAGATGTCTTGGCGAGGGGACTTAGTCTCGCTGAAACAAAAGTGATATCACCACGAGGTCTCCCCAACATGAAAATCAGCTCGCCAAAGGATTCTGAAGACCTCGTTGTGACGTCCCACCGACTTGAAGGATTCTTGCTGAGGTAGAAGAAGTTTGAGCTCGGGGAGAAAAGAAGAAGTCGCCATGAAGTCTCACTGACCCGGTAGGGTCTTACCAATACAGAATGTGCTCGCCGAGAGGAAAAGGGGGGTTCATTTTAGGGTCACATTGAAAAGGAAGGGTCTCACTGACATGATTTCTCTATTCGGTATAATGAAGTGTGCTCGATGAAAGGTCTTGGAAAACCGGAGATCTCTCACCAACGGGTTGTGGTTTCGCAAAGAGGTCTTCCTAAAACAAAGAGGTCTCCCCAACATAAAGAAATGAGCTCACCAAA
Organism: Sequoia sempervirens; assembly: GCA_007258455.2. Lineage (NCBI taxonomy): Eukaryota > Viridiplantae > Streptophyta > Pinopsida > Cupressales > Cupressaceae > Sequoia > Sequoia sempervirens. Next base: position 124,054,501 of record VDFB02193867.1, read on the forward strand.
TGATATTGAGCCTCACTATGTCATCCCACCAACTTGAAGAAGTCTTACCTAAAGGGAAAAGGAGCCTGAGCCCAGAGAAGAAAAAGGAGCTCGGAGACAGAGATTTTGCTTTTGCCATGAGGTCCTTCCAACCTAGTAGGGTCTAGCCGATACAAAATCACATCGGGAAGAAAGATCCAATATCTCCATGAAGTCTCACTGACAAATTGGGATTTCCCCGACATAAGATTAGTTCTCTGAAAGAACTTTAAGCTTGGGGAGATGTCTTCCCATGTGTAATGGTGTTGCCAAGGCAGAATGACCTCAGGGTAACATCTTGTGGACCCAATAGTGTCTCATCGACGTATCTTCACAAGGTGGACATTGGAGAGACTCCTGGCCGAATGTTTTTGGCTTGCTATGATGTCTGGCCGATGGCGATTGTCTCGGCGACCATGGTGGATATCGATATGACTTCTATAGCTCACCAAAAGGTCTCACCAACCATCACCCACTACATCGATAGTTGCTAGAGGAGGTATAATTGCACTGAGGAGACATGATGAGTGTCTCACCGACATGTGATTCTATTTGAATGATATTTGACTACTCAAGAATTTGGCGTGGCATATGACTAATAAGGAGGAGCTGAGGAGGCGGACCTGTAATAGTTTGACGGATTGACTATTTTGGTAAAATAGAAAGGAAGACCACCACAATGCAAATGACATGGATTCTGATGGATTGGCTCGGGTGATGATGTTCAGAACTAAAGAGAGGCCTGATGATGCTTCCACAAGACAGTCAACATATAGAAAGGTCTTGAACATGAAGGAGGCCGAAGGAAAGAAGCAACCATGACTCACAGGGATAGCTGTAGTGACTACTAGTGAGGAGGTGGATCGATATTAATGGAAAAATGCTTTAGAGCATTCAAGGTAGCCCTTTGAAAGAGTTGAAAGATAGACATGGATACCAGGAGTAAATGTTGCAGCCACAAAAGATCTGAAGGCTTTTCCTGAGGTCAAGCCATCATCGACATGGACAGTAGGGCTTCACATTGAATACAACATTGACTCTCTTCAAAAAGATCTGAGAGCCGACCCTCCTGCGACCAAGTGAGATATTTTGTAAACCCTATAACAGGGGCCGATGCATTCTTTTTGGTACACTCTATATATATGGAATTCTTGCCTCTTTGTAGGGGGTTAGAAGAAAAACATAGTTAGGGAGGAGATAGAGTAGCAGAAGAGTTAAGAAGTTGTAGTTAAAAAGGTTAGAAGAAGCTTTTAGAATACAAAGAGAAGTATAGGAAAGATAGAGGAGACAGAACTATGTCCTGATTCTTTGTAATAGGAGCTTCTTCTGTCTTCTTAGGATAGTAGTTAGATTCAACAGAAGCCTGTAATGTATCTTTCAAGTTTTCTTAATATAAATGGAAACAATTTGGATTCATAGATTTTCTGTACACTGGTGATTGTGCCAGCTTTGTAAGTGTTGCTTATCTGTTTCATTAATAGTAGAAGCAAACAGATCCTAATCTACTTCATATTTTGTTTCAGAATGGTGTTTGTCTTAAGCTAATCATTTGATTTGTGAAGCCTTCAAGGAATAGAATGTTATTTTGGTGTTTTATTTAAAATTGTAACTAGTACTTTGTTGTAGAAATCAGCACTGTGAATGAATGCAACTGTGTGTTAATCACAAGTTAATTTTGTGCTCCAGTTTTAGTTTACAATTCCTTGAAGGATAACAATTCTGGTTAAGATAGGTGAATTATCATTCTTTTTTGTCCTAAAGCTTCGGCCCATCTTTTTATGTTTCTTTAAAACCCCTAGTTAGAGTAGGTTTAAATTCATGCTTGATCTTAGAACAATCTAGAAGCTCACACCAGCAGGCCCCTTGAACATTACTGTTACATTGACCACTGAGGGACATCAGCACAGTTGAGAACCAACTACAAAGACCTTGGGAGCTAAGATATCCATGCATTATCTTTCTCTTTTAGGAGGAATAGAATAGCAATATTTTGTTTAACTGTTGATGTGCCATTTTTGACCATCAACAAGGTGTATCTGATACATTTACTAAATTTCCTTTAATGTCTTTCCCTAGCAGTGAATTCATTTCGTTGGGATGCATTGGAGTTGATGCAGCAAATTCCCTTTAGCTACCTTGGAGTCCCCCACACTCAACAACCTTCATTTTTTTTTATTTGCTTATAATACACAATTTTTTTTAGAAAAGTGAAATGATATGATATTGCAAAGGGAAAAAAAATCATTAAAAGTTAATTTAGGTTATTTTAATCAAAGGTATAAAAATAAATATAAAATAGTCTAGATTAATCAATTATAAATAAGATTGACAATTTAATTTTTATCAATTAAATTAGAAAAATAAAAATGGATGGTGGAATTTAATTGGATGACTAAAGAATTAGTGTCAATTGAAGAAGATTTTATGATTAGGTTGTGTAAAAAGATTATGTTTTTATATTGGTAAAGCAATTTAATGTTTGAATTAGATTTGTGCTAGGTTAGAGGACACATTTGTAGATTTGGGACAAAGCAACAAATGTAGATATATACTTTGAGTTTGGATTTGTCCCTATAATCAATGGTGTTTAGTTCTATAATTTTTCAGGTTGGATGATAGTTTTCCCTACTCTTTTTAAATATTTGAGAAATGTGTACCTATTTAGAAATACCTTCAAAATTGTAGACTTGTCATAGGGAGACAAGTTCTCATAAATAAACCCCTAAAAAGTGAACAAGGATTGAAACCAATGTGCAAGTGATCTAAGTATGCATGTTTTTTACCTATTTTTTTCCACCAAATCAAAAAGTGTCACAATTAATTACTTTTTCAATGCTTTAGAATGAATTGAATGCTTGATTCTTTAGATGATTAGGAGATGATTGAATAAATGCATTCAACATATTTAAATACTAGCACATAGCATCAAATTGCACTAAATATATATTTAGCCAACTCAAGGTAAGAGGATAGATGTCTAGCTAGTCAACTAATTTTGAATTTTGAATTTTAAAATGAAACAAGACAAGTCCATGACTGCAAAAGAGTTCCAATGTAGAAAAATGGTGTGATTGAATGTGGTTTATTGATAAATGAGGTAGATGCATAAGTAAATGTGGTAAATGAGCAGATAATGTGAATGCATAGGAATTTGTATATAAAATTCTAGGGCTAGGTGTATAGGAATGTATGTGTATGTAAATGGATAAAATTCTAGGGAATGAACCCAACATAACATGACATGTCAATTATCACTATGTACATGGAGAAAGAAATTCCTCAATATGGAAAAAAAACTAAATGAAAAATGGGATACAAATTTCACCATTAAATGTATGAGACAATTTTTTAGCTATATAAGCAATTTTTAGAAAGTAGATTTTTCTAGGTGTAATAGGTTTGAGTGAAAGGTATTTAAAAAAATAAGTTTCTATAAAAATACTTTTGTTTGGATTTATAAGCTATGAGAATAGAGGTTGAGCAAGAAAAAATATTGATAAAATTAAAATGGATGGTTCCATTAGTAGTTCAACAATTCTATTAATTTTTTTTCTATTTTCTAAAATTATATATATATGAAACTATTTTTTTTTTGAAAAGGAATAAGGGAGGAGGAGGGGGCATGAGAAAAAATCACAAAGAATATTGCTATATATATATATATATAATAACTATGGCTATATTTGATTTTTTTTATTTGTAAAATGAGTGATATGGGTCTAACTTTCCATTATATTAGTTTTTAAATAAAATATATAGCATTTAACCTTTACAAATCGAGCTGCACATTCATAACTATCAAGGAAATTTACATGGGGTCTCATTATTAGACAAAATTGAGAGCATGTTGACCAATAAATAAAAAGGATATTCCTCATTAAATTATTATAAATAGATATATGATGAAATGAATTCAACAAAGACAATGCACACTACAATCCACCTATGATAGTTGTAATTTAATTAACATAACAACATGCATATCAAGGAAACAACATAAATCATCTCAACACAAAAGAATAAATGAGAAAGAAGACTAGCATATGAATAATCAAGTTTCCCCAAATAAAACCCATTTAAAAAATCCACCTATAGAGAAAAAATACTCCTTGTTCTATTATTTTAAGTTTAAGTATAAATGTATTAAATGTTGCAATAGGTTAAATGAGTTACATTTAATAATTTTGAAGCTAAGATACAAGATTTACAACTACACTATCATGATGAGCATGCCACAAACAAACTTGCAACAACCTTGAAATAGCCTAAAACCACTATCCAAAAATGAGAACCGGCCCCACACAATTCATAGGAAATTAATATATGAAATTCCTCCATCCTCCCATCTAAAAATAGAAGACCAAATGATAAATTAGAAAAAAATGAAAATTTCCTTTATGTTCCATGTTGTGTTTGTGTTTTGGTGATTTTTTTAGTTTTTCTAAGGGTGAAAAAACATTCACTATGGTATATTTTGATTCACCATGGAATTTAGCATGCATCTTTCATAGTTTGTGATACTTCTCTATAATAGAGGAGAGTTCATCAAAGTAGATGGAAAACTCATCACTTGTACAAACCAATGAAATCACAAGAATTTAACTTTCTTGGGTCATTTCAAGGTCTACAACTTTGTTCCAAAGGTTCCCATAACATGCAAAATACTATCCCAACTTCATTAAATTCATAAGATTATTCTACTTTTTCATTAGACACTCTTATAAGTAAGTATTTAGTCAACTTTAAAACAAAAAAAATAAATTGTGAGATTGTTCTCTTCATATATTAGTTAACATATTTTGACATGACATTTGAATTTCTAAAAAAGTAATTAGTTAAACTCAAGATGGATAAAATAAGTACATAATTTTTAAAAATAGTTGGAACCTTGAAACTTAAAGAAAAATGGGGTTAAATGTGAGTTATATGTGAAAAAAATATTTATCTCCAAGAATATAATAAATGGAAAGTGGAAAGTAGTGATGTAGGGTGGTAAGTTGAATTTTTTTATCACTATTTGTACTAAATTCAGTCCAATAGGAATAGGGCATGTGTTTGGGGATGCCTCAAGGGTATACTTGGCTGGTGGTTTCCATATTTTGGGTAAAAACAAGAATTGAGTTGAATGGCATGTATTTTCTCTAATATGGCCATGGAATGTCCAAAATATTATTGTAACCTCATGGTGGAAGGTGATTCCTTAATATTTATTAAATGATGAAGAAAGTGAATTCCCCTAGTTGGAAACTTCACTCCATAATGGAAGAAGCTGTTATTTGGAAAAGTAAATTTGTTTCTATTAATTTTGTTCATTATTATGGGGAAGAAATGGAGTTATTGGTCTATTATCCAATAAGACTGTGATTTAAATTTTGAATTTCTCTACCCTTGAAAACTATTTTTTATCTAATTGAGATTATATTTTTAAGTTCATTAAGGAGGGTTGTCCAACATGATTAGTTGGTGTATCAACATTCTCCCTTGCTTGGATTTTATTACATACTCTTAATTCCTTGATTGGTCATTCTTAGCCTTTTTAATATTTTTCATCATGTCTATGATATGAAATATCATTAGAAAGAGTTTTCTTGTCTCTATGTGTGAAATTACAAAGGGTTGTGGTAGGTAGATATTATTATGCTTTGCACTCACACCCCATTTTGTTTTTGACAAAATGGGGGTCCCCCTCTCTTCTTTTTGGTGTGTTATTTTTCCCTTCATTCCTTTCTTTTGCTTTGTTTTTTCTCCCTTCCTTTCTTTCCTCTATTTTTGTGGACAATGATTTTGGCACCCAAGTTATTTCTAGCACTTCTAGGGTTTTTCACCTAAAAGGAGAGAGAAATGGACCAAAATGGGCAATGTATACACTTAAAGTTAATCTGAATGAGATGTATTATGTCTAATTAAGATATACTAATGCACTGATTTTAAAATGAAATGATCTAATGATGCAAAACCTAAGAAATGTGAAGTGTTGGAAAACACAGTGTTGTACATGCAAACATATGGAAAATGACCTAGAAATGCAATCAAAACCAAATAGAAAGCTATGAAATGAAAGGTGTGCACCTATAAATGTATTGTAGACTTGAATCAACTCTGAGATTCTAGAAATACTATTTTTTAAGCATGTCAGGACACTTATGCCAAGATGGGTAGCTTAGTCCTTTTCTGGGGTGATTTTGGAAAACTACACTAAAGCCCATTTCGCCTAAATGGGTATCCAAATCTACAAAAAAAATTGAAAAACAGGTTTAGTGGGACTAAGCTACCACTAGTGGTGACTTAGTCTACTTTTGAATCTCTAAAAATTTGAAAGTGGAAATGGAAGCACTCAGTCTATACTTCAAATCTTGATAGGTTTCCACTTCTGAAACTCTAATTTTTGGGCCTGAATTGACTTTTTTGTTGATATTTTGACTTGTTCAACAAGGAGATGTCTTCAATGAATCTTCAACCTAATTTTCAATGATCTTCAAACCCTCAAAGTGCCTAAATCTACAAACACACAAAGATAGAAGGAGAAAATGTTGATTGTTAGGGCATGGGGGTTTGCCTTGGTCAAACCTCTTTTTAGGTAATTAAACCAAATGAAGAAAGAATGTAATGAAGCATAAAATAATGGAGTTACTACCTTTCCATGATGTTTAATCTTGATTTTTTGTAGCAAAACATGAAGAATATACCCTTCAATGTCTTTAGAAGCTATCTTGATGACTTGCAATGATAAAGCCCTAGCTTGCTTGACTTGAGAACATGATGAATGATTGATGAATGATGATGAGTTATGAAATTAAGATGAGATAGCTCAAAATGAGAGGTAAAACCCTATATTTATACACAATTATGCTTAATTCCCTAAAATACCTCATCACAGGACAACCTTAGGTCTTAAAGAACAAAACTCCAAAAGAAATTTGAATTAATTTTGATTTTTGTGCAACATGTGACTAAGACACCCAAGGTAGTGACTTAATCCACATGGGAAATTTTTAGTGGATGTTGAAGATTGAGATGTATTAAATTTTTTTTATTGGGTTCTTCTTCAACAAGATACATAATTAAGGCTTGTAAGTGCATAAAGGGGTAATTTAAAGCATAAGAAAGGTGTAAATATTGATGACAAGCCTAGGAAAGTGTGAAAGTTTGTTACAAGACTTTACAACACTTTGAAATAGGTCTTCGCAAGGTTATTTAGGTGAATTATGATATTATGTTCTTAGAAAAGTGTGAAGATGTGTTACAAAACCTTAAAACACCTTTACAAGACATCAATAAACGCATTTTATTCAATTTGCAAGGGCTCAAGGCCTACTGTGGATGTGAAAAACACCCCACAACACTAAATCAAGGCCTCATTAAGTCCAATTTGTCATCAATTATTCACATATCAAGCAAAGTATACACTTTTTGTTAAGACAATTTCCTCCTCTTCAATTTCTCTTTATTATGAGTACCTTTCTAGGTTTTGGGATGTTGGGATTTTCCATACTGGCATGCCATATGGGTCGGGCCTAATGCCTAATGTTTATAAAATGCTCTGTGTTGGTTGTTGCAAGTTCAACCTTTTGTGCATCAGGTATTCATTAAGGTGAATGCCTAATCCTAAACACCTAATGGTAGTGACGTCCTTTTTCCTCAAGGATCATTCCAGTCATGTTAATTGGGTGAATTCATTTCACTAATAGAGAGCATTTATGGAAATTAATTCAAGTTTTTTTGGGGTTTTTGAATAGGTTTATTAGTTCATTTTTGACATTCACCTTATGTAATTCATGTTTTTGAGCTCTGCAACTACTTATAAATTTCAAAGAAATCCTCCCCTACACATGCATTGTCCACCATTGTTGTTGCTTATGGGTGGTTCCTAGTTCCTTGCTTGTCTTTCCCATGTTTCTGTGCATTTAAACTAGGTTAGATCTTTTCCTTTTTCAAGTTTTCAATCATTTTAATATTTCTTTTCCTAATCTATACATGTTCCCATTCCAATGTGTTGTGATTTGAATCGATTCGACATTGTCTTTTTCTTCTTTTTATCTTTCCTTTTTCTTTTTCTTTTTTCTTTATTCTTCTACATTTTACATTTTTTTTTTCCTTTCTTGTGTCACCGAATCATTTTTTGGCTTGTGTGTGTCAATCAAGGATGTTTGTGACATCATCAATCAGGGGTTGGACTATGGCTATGTTGATTTTTTCTTGCCTTAGTATTTTTTTGAGGAAGTTTTTGGGTTTTAGTCATCAAAGGGTTGGCGTATTCCTTAACCACATATGTAATAAGAGTTATATGAAATATCTAAAGCCCAACTCTTGATCTTTCTTGGCTTAGAATTTTTGACATTCAAGGTATCAAATTTTGGGTTTTGGTGGTAACAAATATCTTTTACTTGTGATCTAATGGATGATAAACTAAAAGCTTGATCCTCAATCCCTGATTTAAAGCCTTAGTAAAATCCTATGTTTTGAAATATTTTCGGGTATCACTCAATGGGATTATCTTTAATTTATTAAGTTCTTGTTGAGGTAGAATTTTGTTGATACTCCCAATCCTTGATCCCCAAAACCATAAAGGAAAAGACCTTTGTCTAAGTGAGATGAATAATTTTTTAGCATTCCTTTGAGAATTCTAAGGAAAATTTCAAAGTATAATCCTTTAATAAAGGTTATAATGCCCAAACATCAAGACTCATGACCAAATAATTGAACTCCTAGGATAAACATTAGATAAAAAGACCAATCCCCGATCCCCAACCCTCGATAGCCTTGAAAATATTTTTGGTATCGGTGATCGAGACTTGTGTGTAGAACCCATGGAATTATTGCAAATAAGAGGTAGATGGTATACCCAATTCTTGACTCCCGAAAACATTTCAACATGTTTTTGAATGTCGCTAGTCAATAATTTATCTTAAATAATTGTTTTGTTATAAACAAGAGGTATGTGGTACGCCTGATCTTTAACTCTCGATAGACCACAAGAAAATATCACACTTTCTACAACAAGGGTTTTTTCACCTTTTGGTATGTTGTAAAGGGTAGGCTTGAGGCACAACCACCAAAATAATTGTCTTTCTTAAACAATCTTTGATCAAGTTATTGCTTCATATTGTGAGTTACTTATTGACTAATATAACCTGGTTTAAAGAGGTGTTGTCATGTTTTGAGATAAATGAATTATAACACATGATGTTTTTTATATGTTGGAGATATGCAACTAAGGATCCTACATAAATTAAGTACCAAGATAATGGATATCATCCACCATCAAATATGTTCTCTCCCTACTTGGAGATTGGTGACATGAACCTCAATCATGTAGACATTGAGGAGTTCAAGAGAAGGATCTATGATGAGGAATCAAGGACATGTGTTGCCACAACATTGGAAAATTTTGGACTAGTTGAGGTAGCTACTTTCCCAATGATTTTTCAATCCCCAAAGTTGGTGTTGACATGTTCCCATTATTATAACCATAGAAATAGAAAAATAATTGGATCAACAGGAGAAGTGCTACTATATGTGAGTTCAAACATGATTCAAATGGTGTTCATAATCCCTACCTCTCCCTAATACAGGAGGTTGTAGACATGAATAAAGCAATGAAATATTTTAAGGACTATGAGGTAACTACCCTCAACCTTGTTAGCACCCAAATGTTGCTCCACCCTAGAAATACAACCCTCAAAATAGATAAGGTGCAACATATAAGTGAATTTGAGGAGGAAATCAAGGATTTTATTTATTATTGAGTAGAGTATTTGGGTATGCAAATGTGATGGATTTTTTCCCATGGATGGTGAAGTTTTACCTAACCATAAATGATAGCAAAAAGTATGAAATTGATTGGCCCATTCTCATCAATGACACAATTCATGAGCAATTGAATATGGTCCTTCAGATATCCAAGTTCTATATGACCTCCTACTTGGTATACTTACTAGTTGCTCAAGCCACTTTCCCTAGGCTAGACAGAGTAGGTTCCTTCTAGCTTGGGAAGGTAAGAATATATGACCATTATCTCGGTTGAAAGTGGAGAATAGTTATACCCATTTCTACATTGTCAATACAACTTTATATATGTTGTGGTTAGAGGGTTGGAGGGAGATTTATCTAGGAGAATATCCAACAAAGTTATGGAAGAACTCAAGAGCTAGTGGAATTGGTATATCCAATTCAAAACCTCCAAATACATTAGAGTAGTTGACTTCCATAAGACTCTATATAAGATTCCAAAATACCTACCTAACAAAATGATTTTGTTGGAAGTTTTCGGATAAGTGATTCAAATTCACTAGTTAGTAGCAGGGAAACAAATGTTTGGATACACTTTCCCAATTAAAATGTGAGTGTACTTTGTACCAATATGCAGAATGACAAGAGAATAGAAGTGAAGTTCGAAAGATACTCCCTTGTGATGTACAATGATGCTCAGAGAAAATTTGACCCCTTAGGGGAAATTGGCAAGGTAATATGCCCCTTCATCCATGAGCCTAAAATAGAGGAACATAGGGAAAATTGTGAAGAAGAATTTGAAGTAAAAATGAAAGACTATTATCAATTCATAGTAAATTTGATGAAGTCTTTTATAGATACCTGAGTTTCCAAATACATGTGAAAGAAAATGGGAACTGGATCCCATAGTGGGAAAAAAATATATGACTAACAATTTTGAATGAAGATTGTTGAGTAGATTAATATGACACCATTCAAACAACTTGGGTAGAAAGTGTCATAACCCACTCTCTTAATTGGCTTAGGAATCCTTCTCCTATGATGAAGCTACCAAAACCTACAAAAGTAGTAGAGAAAGAGAAAGCAAGTGAAGGATCATTTGTTTCTATAGCCAAGACTTAACGAGCCTCACCTCCCAAAGTGACAGGGAAGAAAAGAAAAGAGAAAGAACCAATAATTGTTGGTTCAAGTGAAGAAGGCATTGAGGAAGAAGAAACTCTAGTTAAAGAAAGAGAAGGACCAAAGAGGCCATTCAAGAAATATTTTCTCAAAGAGAAGCTCAACACACTTATTCCTCCTCCCCTCCACATGAATCTCCTCTACCTTCACCTTGTCTAAAATCACCACATGATCCACCTCAATCTCCACCTCTAGATTCTTCTCTTCCCCCTATTCTTGATGATGAGGCACCTACTAGAGAGGAGGAAAAATCTATCAAGTCATCAACAAAAGTAGTGCTATAAAAGGGAGAGATACAAACAAAAACCCCCCACATAAGGAGAAGTGAAAAGAGAGGTCCTTGCTAGAGAAACTACAGTTGAAGAACATGTAGAGCAGGAAGTGGAACACATGGGAGAGACTCATAATGAACAAGTTTGGGAAGAAAAAGAGATTAGAGCTAAAAATAAATAAAGGGAAATTAAGCAAGATGATTTAAAAGGCTCCCATAACACCAAAACCATCTCTTCTCCTATTAGAGAAATTTCCTCTATTGTGCATGTTTGGCTTAACCATAAAATCCAAAGGAGACAAAGGATTTATTTAGAAGGTGGTTCTGAGTAGAGCTTGAGCATTTTTTCAAAATCCTTTTAGTCTCTTGTGAGGAGAAGAAAAAGGGCCAAAATAATATCCATTGTCACCATGGATGAGCAAATGAATAGAGATTCCAAAATAGTTGTCCTTCTAATAGATAAGCTTGAATTGGATATGCAACCCAAAGACTACTAGGTTAGGTAAGTTGATTTGGGGGTATAGATTAGGGAAGGATAGCAACAATCTCTCTAGATGTTTGTTTCTACTATCCTAAACTAGAGGATGCAAAAAGATGAAAATACCAAAGAGGAACTTAAAGATCAAGTGGCCCAATTGATGGCCTAATAACAAAATTAATTGGACTACTGGATACAATAGCTCCTGAGTCCACACTGCAAGTTGCACTAAGGGAGAAGTCAGACATTATAACCTAGAAAGATGGATCGCAACAACTAAACAATGGAAACCATATTTTTTATCCTTAGCTAATGGAGTGCTAAGGAAATCAATAAATTCTTATTATTGCATTATTCATGAGGATAGTCTAACCCAACATATTGAAGTCATCATAGACAAATAAGTATTAGTTTGGGGGGATTACATCCCAATTTTGGTGAAAATAAAGGCAATACCTATGGAGAATTTCCTGAAGGCCACAATTTTTCATAAAGAAAATCAAGATAAGTTTCTTGAATGGTTGAGAGCTATGGAAATCAAAGTCAAAATCATGAATAAGTGAAAGTCTAAATTGAATAAGAATAGAAGTTTGGTGGAGAAAACCATGACTAAGATTTGTCAATCTACATGAGACTTAGAATACACAATTTGGGAGATGCCTATTTTGTGAAGGATCCTAGTAAAATGGTGGAGAAATTAAAAGAATCAAATGTAGGGTCAAGTTACCCAAGCTTCCATGGGAAAGATGATGAATAAAAAGGATAAATATCTTCCCTCTAAGAAGATTTGACCACCTTTGGTAACCTACAACAACAAATGGAAAGGTCTTCTTCCGACAAAAGAATAAAGCTTTATAGTGTACCACCAGGGCCCATCAATGGATAAAATGAATGAAATGATATCGACATCCACTGATAGCTTCTCCAAATAATTAAAGAAAATAATTATTGATGTCCTTGTGTTTTATTTTTGAATAATTTAATGTAATAAATCCATTCCCATAAAGTAATGTTTAAATTGGTATTGGATTTTAGTTAATTTTAGTTATCTTTTTTTCTTTCTTAATTTAAGTTTAGTTATATTAGAATTGAAACTAGGGTGCCTAGTTGTCTTTTAGTTTAACTTAGATAGATCTAGAGAATTGGAGTTAATTCTATTTTTCTTTTTCTTAGATCCACATGTAACATATAAGAAAAAGGGAACCCTAGGTATAGGGTATAAACCTATGGTTTCCTTTTGGTCATTTTTCAAATGCACTTTAGGATCAAATCAACAAGGTGTCTTGATTGAATTTCAACCATGTAGGTGAGACAATCAGACCTAGATCTACATCTTATTGGGCCTTGGAAATGGAATGGAATTAATTTTCTATGATTACCCTACTTAGACTATGTGCCCTAATATGAAAAATGCAATATCTCAACAACTGATAAACTAAAATAGTCAATTGCAAAAAGATCTAGGAAGTGCAGAGGATTGTGTACCTAACCAAAAAAAAATGTCTTTAGTGTGCATAAGAGGTATTATACGCCAAAAGGTTGTATGATTCCTTGCAGGAGTGTCTTGCTCAACTTTTGAGGTCCTCTAGTGTTAAATCTGACTCATGTTTCGACTTGCAAAGTGGTTGGAACACTGTTAGGTAATTTTGCAGGTGAGTTTCTATGAGTAGACAAGTTGTAGCACTTTAAATGCAATAATAAACATTTTGTTTTCTAGCTCCCTTTAATCCTCTTCAAACCTAAAAAAATCACATTACAATAGAGGAAAAATGTTGGGCTATTTAGGGGATTACCTTATTCAAACCTCGTGTTAGTGTTTCCACTTCCATAATGGAAATTTCAATGATAAAATGATAATAGATAGGATGTTAGGATATTGATTTCTACAATAAAGCTTTGAAATGTTTCTCTTGAATTACTTGATAGTGCTCTTGACAATAATCCTTGCTCATAAAATCTCCTTCTAGGTTCTCAAATGATGAAATGACTAGGTATTTATAGGCATTTATCCAATTTCATGAGAATTAAACTCAATAGCTAACATTTGCAAGTTGGGTTTTGAATGTTAAAATGGCCACCCCGACATGTCAAAAATTTATCCTTAACAAAATGGGAGGACCCATATACCCTTGGGTGAATGGGTAGACTAGCCCTATTTCCAAGACATTAAGTTTCAAGGGTGAAATATTAGTTGTATAAATTTGTTCAATGGTTGCAATATGTTAAAAAATCGTAAAAATGGGCCTCAAAATGCATAATTTAGCAAATTAAGAGCTTAATTAGGTCCAATAAATTAAGGGGGGAATAGAGTAAAATTTTCAAGTGTGACAATTTTTGACCCTACATTTAGCTCCCACTTTAGTGAGAGTATGAACTTATGCTCAGACTCACACTAAAGTAGAAAATCTATGTCAAGAGGGGTCCAATTGTACAAATGTTAAAGAGATAGGATGACCAAAGATCTAGGGGGAGTGCACAAGCCCCCAGGATCTAAGATCCCAGGGAAAGCCAACATAAGCACAAAATAACATGCACATGAATGAAATGCAACAAAATAACATACACAACATGCATGTTAGAAAACACGAAGCATATGTGATGAAAAAACATAACTTGATGGAGCATAAATATGATGACGAAATGAAGAAAAAACATGATGTAAACACAAAGAGGCATACAACAAACACAAGGTTGGTACTAAAGGGATTCAAGTCAATAAGGAAAAGATACCTCAGTCTTAAATTGTCACAAATACCAAACTTCATCCATCAAATGTGTTGTCTAACAAAATTGTATTCTCACAAGGATGTAAAATAACTTATAAAATATATGGCTCCATTGGCAAGCAAGTTTTGTTATGTTATGTGGGCATGTTAAAAAGGTGTTCTAAAGTTTAATGTCTTAGCCTGGGATAAAAAAAGTTTAACTTCTCGGGGGATTAACAAAGTTTAATGTCTCAAGGGACAAACAAATTTTAACATCTTTTGGGATGATCAAAGTTTAATATCTCTGGAGATGAACAAAGTTTAATATCTAAGGGGAGGAATTTATAATCACACCTCAAGGGGAATTACAAACAACACCACTTCCAAAGGGGGTATATCGGTAGGTCAAATATCACAAGATGAAATGGATAAGGATAATATGAGGTTAAAATCTCAACATAATTGTTGTGTAGGTATTTTAAGAAGAAAGAGGGGAAGAGGGGATCCTTGAAAAGAATGCATGCCTCCCAAAACTAGTTATCCTTACCCCCCAAGCATAGAGACAAGGAAAACCACACCAAGGACTATCATGTTGTTGCCATGAAAAATATGGTTGCACTTAAGATTATACCACCATGAATCACAATGAGTGAAATACATAAAGCTACAAATGCCACATAGTGATGAGCAACATGATATGATGGAGATCATTATTTATTAGAGGAATTAGATGCATCAACACATGGAAGATCTCCACAATCCTTAATTTTTATTTTATTACTCAAGGCCTATCATTCATTAGTAGAATGACCATGCACTCGATGGTATGCACAAAATGAGTTTTTATTGTAAAATTTATTTCATGTTCTTGGAGGAAGAGTAATCAAGTGGGCTTTAAGGATCCTTGACAAGATATTCTCTTAATCAATAGTAGGTGACATTTCTTTCTCTTGTAAAGAAAATATTTCTTTCTCATGATCACAAGATGTCATACATACAATAGATGATAAAGAATTAGATGAAGATGGGGAGGAATATTGGAAACCTAGGCCTTGCTTGGAAAAGTATGGTATAGACTTCACTTGATCCCTATTATTTTGTTTCATGTTTTCATTGCATTCATGTTTAGAAATGATTTTTTATTTAATACCATACATGCTTCTAACAAAATAAAGATATTTTATCTACATGCTTCTAAGAGAGATTGGCTTCTTCCCGAGTACGCAAATCCTTTTTAAGTTTTTTAAAGTTGTGCATCTTTCTCTCATGAGGGATGAAATTTGAAGAGCCCCCATCACCACCATGGGGTGATGTTGTTGATGAAGAACCAAGTGGATAAAATGAGATACAAGACTACTTTGGTTTAGATTGTGATATTTTGTACTCTCACATAAAGGAGGGTGTAAGATATAATGCACCCTAATCATCCCTAAAACATGTATTTGAAGATGAATCGTTTGTATATGATTCTTTTGAATTTGAGGGTGAAATTTGAGATTCCCCTTTGAAACATGGAATGTAACATATTATCAACCCTCAATCATCATCTAAGAGTATTGTTGTAGGTGAAATACAATTAGAATTACCATTAACTTGTATAGCTTTTACCTTTGAAGTTGGAATCAAAGTATTAAGAGAGTTGGAAGTGTTATATGTGTTAAAAGGATGTAGGATAACTGAGAGGGGGGGTGAATTAGTTGTCACATGATTCAAGCTTAAAAATTCCAAAACATATATCAATTACATAACCACATTGTGTGTCATTAAGTATGAGCATGAAACATAGATTTAACAGAAAGTAATTCAACATAGCAAACACCAGAGTTTTACGTGGAAAACCAAAGGAGGGAAAAACCATGGTGAGGATTAAATCATAGTATAAGTAACTTCAAATAGGAAATAAAAGGCTCACTTCCCTAAAAGGACTCACTATCCAAATACAAAATCTCACTACTTATAAGAGAGGCACACTGCCTACAAAAAGATTGACAAAACAAAATTGGGCTTTATAACCAAAATGAACTAAGAATAGTGCACCTAACAAGTGTTGATGTAGTTATGATGATGCTCAATAGACTGATTCAACACACTTTATCCTTTTCGCTCACTTCCAAATGCTTTCTTAGTTTCACATACACACACTTCTATTCTTTTGGCTATGTCTCAAATTTTTTTCACTCTAAAACTATCCAACATATTCATTTATATACCTGATCTTTCCCGCAAGCATCAATTAGGTTGGCCTAAATAGATTCATTTCATATTTACCAAAAATACCAACTGTCAGCTCCAATCATTCACAAAATATTTCAAGAAGGTAATTAAAACCTCCAACACACTACATTATGTCAGCAAGGACCTAAAATAGGTCACACATCTATCCGCGTAGAAAAATTAATTCATCACGTCATAATTACCCCAAGAAGTGAGCCAAGAATATACTTCAATGCAAAACGCAATAAACATTTTGTATGATCATCGGGGCACATAATATTCTAATCGTGCATTCCTTGAACGACAACCATTAACAATTTCTCAAAGCCACAAGCATCAACAACTAACTACTGAGGAATGCATACTAGAATATCGAAGAGTGTAGGTCGAATATCGGTTTAGATACCGAACCAAAATACTGGATCAAGCACTATCTTAAAATTGTAGTCATAACATGGTGACATCAATGACAACACAAAACTATAGAGATTGTCAATCTTCTTCATTTTTCCAGCATTATGATCATGTTGAACTTGTGAATTATAACTTTTTTCATCTACTTTAACCATGTATATCAAGTTTTAATATATATTCATACTTCATCTCATGGGGAAGAGTATAAAGGACTCCCTTCATGGCATGAATCCATGGTCTACCGAGGTGAAATTGTATGAAAGAAGTCTTGGCGTGATATGGACAACGGTAGGAAAAACCATAGGTCCAACCTCAATGGGTAGTGTGATCATTCCTAATGATTTCTTATTAGCGTTATCAAAGCCACAAATATTAACATCATTGGGTTCTATGAGATTCTTTTCCACACCAATTTTATCTAGGAGGTCAATGCTACAAACATTAAGACCCACTCCATTATCTATCAGAGTACGTCTAACTCTAGTTTCATTAATGATCACCTTTATCATTAAGGATTCATATTTATTTTGGATCTCAAGTTAGGGTAATTCATCTTGAGGGAATGTATTATCTAACTCTGTCACTTGCATACAATCAAATACAATGCCTACATCATTTGGTCTAACAAAATATGGGACATCAGTCTTCTGCAAAACCTCTTAGAACATCCTATTTTATGTAGGTGATGTTTGAATCAAATCCCCATGGGAGATGTTTACTGGAGTATGACAAAGTTTCTCAACAAGATCATACTCTTTACCACTACATTGAGGAATATTATATGTGTGAGCACCTATGTGATAACTTGGTTGTTGTGACACATGCTTACTAGCTCAAGTTGTCTCTCAAAGTTCAAGATATGGCCAAGGGGTTTAGGAGGTCCTCTAATGAGAGGTGACTTAGAAGGTCCAATAATTAAAGGAGATCCAATTGTCAATTGTGCATTCATAACCTTGACTGAGATATCTACTTGTTGATGGCCTTCTATTGAGGGGGATCTAATGTCAACTTCTAGCATCTTCATCTATGTCATCCATCATATTATATTTTGAAAGAAATGTATCAATGTTTTCATCCTCCTATGCCACAATATCTTCCCAAGTAGGAGAAGTGAAAGGAAGATGGGTAAGTGCAAGAAACTTCCTACACTGATCTAAGTAGGGGAGAGTTACAAAAAAATAAATTTAACACCTTATACTATTATAGAATAGAAGATGCACATACACATCAAAATAGATAGACAACAAAAAACCATAAGGGTATGTGTAGGATCATCATGGAAAAAACAAGCCCTTAAGTGGCAAAGAATTTAGAAAAAACAGAGTTAGGCAACTTGACGTATAAGTTATCTATATTATTTCAAAAATATGTAAGAATAGAATATGTAGAAAATTGAATGTAGTTTCTAAACTACCAGTTTTTTTAAATCTATTTGGTGAAAATTTGAAATTTCAATGCGGTGGTACTTAAATTTCAGGAAAAAATAAAAGTAGGTGTGCGTGTGACCACCCTAACCATAATAAAATGATAATATTTTTTTATAATATTTTAGACATAAGTAGAGGACTCATGTAAGGTGTGATGCATACTTTTTTTGTATTTTTTTTCCAAGTAAATAATTAATTATGAATTTTTTATTGCAAATTTTAAAAATATAAAACTTCGTATGTCGACCACCTTAAATTGGTCAAAACTTCATGAAATTCAATTTTTTCTTTTAAATCCTATAGTATGTGAAGCATAGAATCGATTCATATTTTGGATTCAAAAATGTGATACCGTTTGAAAGCTATAGATATTTTTCAATCAGCCTATCAATCAACACTTACGTAATTCAAGTAGAAAATGAATAATTATTATTTATTAAATTCAAATTAAAGAATAATTTATATTTTTGGAAGCTGAGAATCTCCTTTAAAACCCTTTTAATTCGTCAATTTTTGAAAAATTAAACATACCCTACAAATACCCATCATATTGCCACTTTTTGGGCCATCATGATCCTGCACATACCCATAACATAGTTTTTACGTGGGAAAACCCTTTTAGAAAAAATCCCATAATCCAATTCATGCAACTAAAATGTATTATCAACAAAAAAAATTATATAGTCTCAGAGAAATGCTTAGGAGTCTTCACACTACAATGAGAATTTGGAGTAATTCTAGTAGCATAATGGCATACGAACAATCTTCAACCTGTTGTTGGAATATGTGCCTCAATCCATATTGACATGGAATTCCTAAAGGGAAAATTCATTGTGATAATGTTCATGTCTAGGCGACTAACAATTCTGAAGCTCTTGAAATGATCCTATCACTGTGACAGGGTTGAAGTCTTGCACACAAAGTCTATCGCTGTGACTTTGTGCTTTTGGCATGACCTTTTGGTGAATAGATTTCTTCGGGCAACAATGTGATCTTATTGGGCTAACTCGGGTGTCGGGGAGAGGTCCCAGCGATTGGTGGATGTCTCACCTATAGCTTAAAGCTATCGAGGTAACACAGAGGTCACGAGGAGATGTCTCAATGATGCAGCTTGGTCACGTCGATGGAAGTTATTTACAGTGACAAAAGACTTCGCTGGGAAGTCCTGGCGACTTGGTTAGGTCACGCCGATGAGAGATGTCACATGGTCTTCACAGTGACAAAAATACTTTACTAAGAAGTCTTGGCGAAATTCTTGAGTCTTGCCGACAGTAAGTCTTCAGTAAGACTTAGGGAGCTTGGAGAAAGGTCACGGCGATAGACACGAGTCTTGGCAACAGTGTGAATTTCGGTGGAAGATTTGTTTTGGTATGACATCTCACTGAAACCATGGGGTCTTGCCGATAGGTGAAAGGCTTTGAAGTAAAATAAGGTTGTCGGTAGAAAGTCTTGGCGAGATCGGTATGTCTTGCCGAAAGGACTAACTCATTGTTGTGACTGAAGACTTTGATATGAGTCTCTCTGAAAAGAGAAAGTCGCACCAAATGGAAATCTCATCGATGTGACTTGTGAACTCGACATGAGGTCTTGGCGAAGATGAAATGTCTTGCCAATGGAATGTTTGATCGCTGTGACTTGTGTATTCAATATGAGTCTCGCCGATAAGGGACACCTTTGCCGATAGGAACACAATGGACATCGATGGTTTCGGTATAACTTCTTTGTTGTCTTGCCGAGTACTAGAGACTTAAAGCCAATATCGATAGAGGAACTTTGTGACATTGGGGAGACACTATGAGTGTCTCACCAATATGCCAACAAAGTGTGAATATTGTTGAATGTGTGATCATCCTGTGTGGCATCCTGCTAGACCAATCAGAGGAAGTAGTTTTTTGAAATTGATGATACTTGTTTTTTGTAATAGTTGCAACACTGAAAAAAACCTACATGCAAGGAAAACTCATCTGCTTGAAAGGAAACTATCTATGATTGGTAATGGCGGATAAGGATGCACTGAATACAAAATCAGACTGTGAATAAGATTTAAAGTAAATTGATTCTGATTTGTATATACGATGAGTTGTTCGAGTTGTTAAGAGAGCATTGTCAGTAATTGATGAACAGTGAATAAAGCTACAGAAAAATAACCAGAGAGTTGGATCTCTGAATTGTATGTAATATTTTTTTTACTGTAATACAAAGTGATTCAACTTGGTGTGGTGGGTTTTTTCCCATAAGGGTTTCCCATGTAAATCTGTTGTTCATTGTCTTTGTGTATTTGCTCTATTTCTGTAAATCTTGCATGTGTGTCTTAATTAGATTGTAATTTGAAAGATTAAAAGCCCTGCATTGCATCCTTCCCTGTGGATTTGGCATTAGGAAAGTGTTTCCACACCTCTACTTTCCTTACAAGTGGTATCTGAGCCTGGCTAGTTATGTTGTCCTTATGAGTGGGTTGGGTTTTTTATGTCAATCCTTTTCCAGTGGGAGTTTTGTAGAGTTATTTTAATTTAATTAGAAGGTTAATATGGTGAGCACATCGAGTAGGATGGAAATAGAGAAATTCAATGGTAGCAATTTTGAGCTGTGGAAACTCAAAATGTAAGATATGTTAGTTGATCGAGATCTTTGGTCTGTCATGACTAGAACAATGCCTGAAGGCATGAAGCAAGAGGATTGGGACTTGGTAGATAGAAAGTCTAAAGGCCTGATAAGGCTCTGTTTGGCAGACTCTGTTCTTCTGAATGTGCATGAAGAAAAGACTGCCTCTTCCTTGTGGAAAAGATGGGCATCCATTTATCAGGGCAAGTCCTTGGTGAACAAGTTGTTCTTGAGGAAGAAGTTGTATTCTTTGAGAATGTAGGAAGGAGGATTTGTTGCTGATCACTTAAATGCTTTCAACATGTTGATTGCTCAGTTAACATCTGTTGGTGCGAAAATAGAAGATGAAGATCATTGCATGCTATTGTTGTGTTCTTTACCAGATTCTTGGGATCATCTGGTGATGGCTATTGGGAGTACGACATCCATTTTCAAGATGGAAGATGTTGTTGCTTCTCTGTTATTAGAATAAATGAGAAGAAAATATTTTGAGATGACAAAGGAGGCTCTGGCTATTAGAGGTAGACCAAAGGAGAAAGGCAAGAAGAAGGACAAGAAGTCCAGATTGAAATCAGAAGGGAGATCAAAGTCTCCTGGCAAGAAGTCCAAGGTGAAGTGCTAAAATTGTGGGAAACCTGGTCATGTCTGAAGGGATTGCAAGGAGGAGAAAAAGAAGAACTCTTCTGGAAATTATTCTTCTCAAAGTGATGCAGATTCCCTCATTGCAGCTTTGGCTGCACAGGCATCAGATGATGTCTGGCTGATTGATTCTGGAGCATCTTTCCACATGACATCTCATAGAGATTGGTTCACGAAGTATGAAGAATATAATGGTGGAAAGGTGTACTTAGTAGTGATTCATCTTTGGAAATTGTTGGTCATGGAAGAGTCAGAATTCAATTCCCTGATGGAAGAGTGAAGGGAATCAATGATGTGATACATATACTAGGTATGGCTCAAAATTTACTTTCCGTAAGTAAGTTGAATGATATTGGAGTGCATGTCACGTTCTCTGTAAATGGATGCAAGATGACTAGAGGCTCTATGGTGTTGGCTAGGGGTGCTTGAATTGGTACCTTGTACAAGCTAGATGCACAAGCTATTCAATGCAATAGTGTCTTTGTGAAGTCACTTAAAGCTGCTCATGGAGAAAAGAAGGAAATCATTCCTGATGGAGTAAACACCATGGAGGTTAAACTTTCAGTAGAAAAGACTATGCTCTGCCATCATAGGCTTGACCACATTGGCGAGAAAGGTTTAAAATCTTGAAAAATAAAAACCTGGTAGAAGGGCTTGAAGATTGTAACCTTGAGTTTGATTTTTGCGAACATTGCTTATATGGAAAGCAACACCATGTTTCATTTTATTCCATCCCTCACAAAAAATATAATTTTCTTGATTATACACATTCTAATGTGTTTGGTCTAGTAAATGTTCCTTCTCTGTCTAAATCAAGATACTATGTGTCTTTTATTGATGATTATTCAAGAAAATCTTTTGTATATTTTCTAAAAAGTAAATTAGAAGTGTTCAGTCAGTTTAAGGAATTTAAAAACCTTGTAGAAAATCAGACTGGTAGAAAAATAAAATGTTTAAGGACTGAAAATGGTGGTGAGTTATGTTCAGATGAATTCGAAAGGTACTGTAAAGATCATGGGATCAAAAGACACAAGACTACACCTTACACTCCATAGCAAAATAGAGTTGATGAAAGGTTCAACGGGACAATAATGGAAAGAGCACGAAGTATGCTGAGCAGTGCTGGCTTGGATGAGAAGTTGTAGGCTGAAGTAGTCTCTATAGCATGTTACTTGGTAGATCATTCTCCTAACTCTGCTCTTGTTGAGAAGACGCCTTTGGAAGCATGGTTTGGAAAGAATCCCTCTCTGAGACATGTTTGTGTCTTTGGCTGTGAGGCATATGCATATGTGCCATTTGAAAAGAGATCTAAGTTGGAAAACAAAGTTGTGAAGTGTATTTTTATTGGCTATAGCACTAGAATAAAAGGATACAAGCTTTGGAATTTTGAGACTGAGAAGGTTTTGTACAGTAGAAGTGTCATCTTTCATGAGTTGAAACCTTCTACATTGGATCTGTAGTTAGAGAAGAAATCAGAAAATAAAAAGGATGTACCAGCAATTCCTCAGACAATAGATAAAGAGGAATTGAAAAATCAAAATGTACATGATACTGAGGAGAGCTCAAGTAGTTTTGAAAGTTCTGAAGATGATGAAGAACCACCTCAGCCTCAGCCTATGAGGAGGTCAACTCATGAAAGAAAGCAACCTGAAAGGTATGGGTTTTCTTTGATAGAGTCTACTTGTGTCTATGCTTTAATTCCTAGCACTGATGAACCTAGGATTGTGAAAGAGGAATTTAAAATGTCTGATTCAAACTCTTGGTTGGAAGCCATGAATGAAGAAATGGCATCATTAGAAAAGAATGACACCTGGAGTTTGGTTCCATTGCCTAAAGGCAAAAAATCTGTAGGCTAGAAATGGATATTCAAAAAGAAAATAGGTCTAGATGGCAGTGTAGAAAAATATAAAGCGAGGCTGGTTGCAAAAGGTTATTCCCAGGTAGAGGGGATTGACTATGGAGAAATATTTTCTCCTATAGCTAAGCTGACATCTATTAGATTTCTTTTGTCACTTGCATCAGCATATGATTTAGAGATTGAACAGATGGATGTGAAAACAACGTTTCTTCATGGTGATCTTGAAGAAGAAATTTATATGTCCCAGCGGGAGCACTTTGTGGTAAAAGGTAAGGAAAGGCTGGTTTGCAAGTTGAAGAAATCTATGTATGGTTTAAAACAGTCTCCTAGAATGTGGTACCAAAATTTTGACACGTTTGTCTTGTCTTTGGGATTTGTCAGATCAAAATGTGATCATTATTTGTATTACAAAGCTAAAAGTGATCAAATTCTTATTATTGCTCTATATGTTGATGATATGTTGTTTATAGGCAATAGTAAGCTAATGATTTCTGATCTTAAGTCCTAGTTGTCTACAAAGTTCAAAATGAAAGATCTTGGTGCAGCAGGGTATATTCTAGGAATGGAAATAACCAAGGATAGAAAGAATAGAAAACTTTGGCTCAGTCAAAGTAAATATATCATGACTATTCTAGAGAGATTTTGTATGACTGAGTGCAAACAGCTAGTTGTTCCAGTTACACAAGGAACAAAGTTATCTGTTGAGGATTGTCCAAAATCTTTTTCTGAGATTGAGGACATGACTAGTGTGCCTTATGCAAGTGCAGTTGGCAGTCTTATGTATGCAATGGTTTGTACAAGGCCAGATATTGCCCAAGTAGTGGGATTTCTTAGTCAGTTTATGGCTAATCCTTGAAGAACACATTGGGATGTTGTGAAGAGAGTGTTTAGATATATGAAGGGCACTTCAGACTATGCTTTGTGTTACCATGGTAACTTGGTTGAATCACAGAGAACTATCAATATTTGAGGTTATGTGGACTCTGATTGGGCAAGGGACATTAACAGGAGAAGATCCACCAGTGGATATATTTTCATGATGAATGGTGGTGCAGTGAGTTAGATGAGCAAGCGGCAGGCTGTAGTCTCTTTGTCTACTACAGAGGATGAATACACGACAGCCACACATGCTTGTAAAGAAGCAATCTGGTTAAAATGTTTTTGTTCTAACATTGGCTTTGATGCAGAAAAGATTACTATCTACTATGATAGCCAGAGTGTTATATGTTTGGCAAAGAATCCTACTTTCCATGCTAGGACGAAACATATAGATGTACAATATCATTTTGTACGAGATATGGTGGAGGATGGGAAGGTCTCCTTGGAGAAAGTGGATACTCTGGAGAATGTTGCAGATGCATTCATGAAGCCTTTGAGCACAAGCAAGTTCAGGTGGTGTGCCAGTTCGATGGGCCTCTTGGCCCATGTTTTTTAATAGTTTGTTTATGCTTTGGAGGTGTCAATAAGATCTTTGTCAAGTGGGAGCTTGTTGGAATATGTGCCTCAATCCTTACTGATACGGAACTCCTGAAGGGCAAAGTCACTGTGACAGTGTTCATGTCTGGGTGACTAATAGTTCTAAAGCTCTTGAAATGATCCTATTGTTGTGATAGGGTTAAATTCTTGCCGACAAAGTCTTTCATTGTGACTTTGTGCTTTCGGCATGACCTTTTGGTGAATGGATTTCTTTAGGCGACAATTTGATCTTATTGGGCTAACTCAGGTGTCGAGGAGTGGTCCCAGTGATTGGTGGATGTCTCACCAATAGGTTAAAGCTATCGAGGTAACACAGAGGTCACAGGGAGATGTCTCAATGATGCAGCTTGGTCACGCTGATGGAAGTTCTTTGCAGTGACAGAAAACTTCGCTGGGAAGTCCTGGTGACTTGGTTAGGTCACACTGACGGGAGATGTCACATGGTCTTCGCGGTGATAAAAAGACTTCGCTGAGAAGTCTTGGCAAAAGTCTTGAGTCTTGCTGATAGTAAGTCTTTAGAAGACTTAGGGAGCTCAGAGAAAGGTCACGATGATAGACATGAGTCTTGGCGACAGTGTGACTTTTGGTGGAAGCTTTGTTTCGGTATGACATCTCACCGAAACCGTGGGGTCTTGCCGATAGGTGAAAGGCTTCAGTTATCAGCAGAAAGTCTTCACGAGATCGGTATGTCTTTCCAAAAAATCTAACTCATCATTGTGACTGAAGACTTCGATATGAGTCTCTCCGAAAAAGCAAATGTCATGCCGAATGGAAATCTCATCAATATGACTTGTGAACTTGACATGAGGTCTTCGCGAAGATGAAATGTCTTGCCGATGGAATGTCTGATCGCTATGACTTGTGCATTCGATATGAGTATCGTCGATAAGGGACACCTTTGTTGCTAAGAACACAATGGACATCGATGGTTTCGATATAACTTCTATATTGTCTTGCCAACTGCTAGAGCTTTAAAGCCGATATCGATAGAGGAGCTTTGTGGCATCAGGAAGACACTGTGAGTGTCTCACCGATATGCCAACAAAGTGTGAACGCCATTGACCATGTGATCATCCTGTGTGGCATCCTGTTGGACCAATTAGAGGAAGCAGTTTTTTTCAAACTGATGACGGTTATTTTTTGTAATAGTTGCAACACTGAAAAAACCTGCATGCAAGGAAAAATCATCTGCTTGAAAGGAAACTATCTATGATTGGAAATGGCAGATAAGGATGCACTGAAGACAAAATGAGAATGTGAATAAGATTTAAAGCAGATCAATTCTGATTTGTATATATGATGAGTTGTTCAAGTTGTTAAGAGAGCATTGTCTGTAATTGATGAACAGTGAATAAAGCTACAGAAAAATAACCAGAGAGTTGGATCTCTGAATTGTATGTAATTTTTTTGCTACTATAATACAAAGTGATTCAGCTTTGTGTGGTGGGTTTTTTCCCATAAGGGTTTCCCACATAAATCTGTTGTTCATTGTCTTTGTGGGTGCTGCCACAATAATGGTTACACTTTTTGGGACATCCTGATTTTTGCCTGAAATCACATATTTTTAGAAAATACAATGATTTTATGACTTTAAAGGTTCCATTTAAATTATTTTAATTAAAGAGGGATTGATCAAACCCCCTTAGATCAAACCCCCTTGGATAGAACCTTGTTAGATTTAAACCATACCTATAATCGAGTCTCCTCTACACCTATCAAAATCGATAAAAAAGCTACTTTTGATTTACCTTTTGGGTGATCAAATGAATTCATTTAAAATTTATGCTTTGTAAGCCTAGCCCTTATTATAGCTTCCTAAAATGTATAATTTTAAATATGTTTAATTTGATTATTATATTTATTTTTTATTTCTTGTGAATGTAGGATTTTCAATGAACATCAAGTTTTTATTTCACTCTGAAAAATAGAAAATAGAGAAAAAAATTCTAAAAATACATGTGCCTAGGTATTGATGTCCTTATTCCAACAAAAAAAGAATAAGTTAATTCAAATGAATACAAAAAAAGTTATGCGTGCCGAAGTACACCTCTGTCCAAATTATAATTACGCTGACTTGGAAAATTAATTAAAAAAAATATATGTAACAAAAGATTATGAAAAAATATCCATCCCCTAGATATTTATGTGAAAAAATTGCATTTTAAAAATCAGAATTGTATCCTATCTATAAAAAAATTTATGTGCGCCGAAGTGAACATCACTTTTTAAAAATGCTGATTAGTAGAAAAAATAAGTTATTAAAAATTACATAAAATGATTCACAATTTATTTTTTAATTTAAAAATATATATATAATTAGAATCTACACAAAATATCTAACAAATAACTAGTTTGATTCATCTTCAAAACCTTAATGGTTTAGCTGCTATAGGTGTAAGAAAGTGAATGGTGAAAAATCCTGATTTTAATGTCAAGTTTGGCCAAAAATTGTAACCCATTATTGTGGGATCACCCTTGTGTATTTGCTCTATTTCTGTAAATCTTTCATGTGTGTCTTAATTATATTGTAATTTGAAAGATTAAAAGCCCTACATTGCATTCTTCCCTGTGGATTTGACATTAGGAAAGTGTTTCCGCACCTCTGCTTTCCTTACACCTGTCACCTCAGAAAATGCACTAAGGCATCATCAATTTATAGAAGAGTGACTTGGGCACCCAATAATGTCATGTGTCATCTCCAAAATCACTACATGCATACAAATTGAGTTATAGAACATGCAGGGCATCCAACTTCACCTCCTCATGTAATTGTCATAATTCCTTGACATGTAGGGGCCTTCTATCATAAACTATTATGCCACAAAATAAGTCCTATCAACATGCAAGGCGTGAGGATACATGTAAGAGATTCTCCTCAGCATGCAAGGTGCCTACCACATGCAAGACTGAAAATGACTTGGAGAAAATTTGATAACATAGAAATACCTTATTGAACTTATTATTTCAACCCCTAATGTAAATGCAAATATTAATAGGAACATCAAAAAATTATATTTACAATACGATGGGCTAAGAAAATGATACAAAAACACCCAAAATAAGCAAATCAAACCACCTTTTTAGGAGACAATGCCCCACAAAATACTTTTGACCCCATGAGGCAAGCACTTAGCTCCACATGAGGGTTCCCTTTGGGTGTACTTGCAATGAATAATATATATTATATTGAGGATTACAAGGTTGAAAACTATTTCCTAAAAATTTCACTAGCTCTTTCCCAACCTTACAACTCTTTGTTTTGTTTTTGATGTTTCCTTCATAACCCTACATTAGTCAATCTTTCTTATATTACCCCTTTACAACCCAATTTTGATATCTTTTCTATTTGAATAAATTTTTACCCCTCTTTTTAGTGATATCTTTTATTAGCTCCTTTGCAACATTGTCTCACTTTTCTTTTGGTTTTGCAACCTCTTTTGTAGCACCATATCTTCATTGGCTCCTTTGTGACCCCATCTCTCACTTTTCTTTTGGTTATGCAAGTTATTGAATATCCCCACATTTATGTTGGCTCCTTTGCAACTGTCTTATCTTTTTACTTCAACACATTCATTGTTGACATTATTAAGTAGTTGTTTATGTACACATTTTAATTTTTTATAAGATGCTACATATGGAATTTTGTGTGGATCTTTATCTAGATCTATATATTATGTGTGTGTGTGTGTGTGTGTGTGTGTGTTTTCTATTTACTTTCATGTTGATTGTTTTTTATTATGACACATACAATTTGAGATTGATATTGATATCTTTTATATTTGTTCTTTTTATTTACTTTCCTATTGACTATTTTTTTATTATGACATATATGATTCATAATAGTTCACATGCAAGTCAGTGCAGTGACAAAATATATTGGTGAAAAATGCATTGTTAGCACTCACCAATTCATTTTAGACTCACTTTGATTGATTTTTCCAATTGCAATAAACTAGAATCCTTGTGGCATAATGTTGTTGAAAAGTTAGAGTATAACTTGTACTTTATTAAATTTCAAACCTTGACCATTTTGGATCCAACCTTCATCTTTGGTGTTTCTTATCTTGGGTCAAATCTATTGTTGTAGTTCAACTTGGTATGCAACTTGCACTTTAGCAACTTCTAAATCCCTATCCCTTGATGACTATATCCAACCTTCACCTTTCCTATCGTAAGTTAAATCCCATAGATATAGTTATTAACGTGTTTGAAATTGAACATGTAATTTTAATCACCAAACTTTGAAACTCAAATCTAAATGTGGACTCAAGGCAACTCACTTCCATTTAACACTCATATGTCAACTTATACATGAAACATTCAAATTGTGGTGCTTAAGTATTATAAAAAAAGAACAAACCCTAATTCATCTTAAACCATCATCATTTATATCACTTATTTATTCAAAAACATTTTGAAACATCTAGAAACATTGTATCAACGAGTGAAATCATTAAAACAACACAATAGTCTACATTTTTTCTTGACTTGTTTTCCAGTTTACTCAAAATTAATAAAATTGATCAATAAAATTAACTAAAATAACCAGAAAGAAGTTAGTTGTCTCCCAAACTTAACACTATTATCTCTTAATCATAATCTGGAAGTGCCATCCTAACCAAATAACAAACTAATTTATGAAGAACAAAAATGCAGGATTCAAGACCATATCAAAAATTCAGAACCACAAATACTTGGTCAACGCTGCAAATGCAGGGATCACTTCTACTGCTGGAAGATTGAGCCGGAACAAAGCGCATGTCATGTCTGAATGAACTCTATTGTCTGCAATTTTCTGACGAGGCTGATTATATGAGAATAAGTTTAAAGAGGCTTAAATAGCTGCTGTACGCGAGAATGTACATGCACTCCAAACTCTGACGAATGAATCTACACCTCCCGTTGAGCCTTCCGTTACACTTTAAAAATTCTCTCTAAGTTGACGCGTATGTACGCTTCTAATCAGACGGTGCAAAGCTTTTCCAGCTGTTTCAGCTGTACTTGTGCATTCCCTGCAATCTTCCTATTCAAATAATATATAATGCTGTAAGTTTGAAGTCATCTGTCTCATTTCTACACATTTCCAAGTTAACTTACACTGTTGCCAAATCAAAATCTTCGTGATACCCACTAAAAACATGAAACAATATTTGCAAGCACAATGTAGGAGTCCTAGATTATATTTTTTTCCAAGTGATTATTGCTTCTTATTTAAGAAAATGTATAGCTAAATAGTTATGTTTCATTAATGGATTTATGTTTGAGTTGAGAAATGTTGAATTAACGCCTCTAGAGAGGATAGTGTACTTAATTATGGTTGTTTACATTTTTCCTCTACATTGTTTAATGCTATGTTAAGTTTTTAAGGAAATTTATTTTCAAAAGAATAGTGAAAAATAAGAGAAAAGGCCCACCACTAATTGTGTTGCTAATACTATAAATATCATTACTCTTAAAGTCTAAAAAAATTGGAAAATTTACAAGAATTTGTGAGCCTTTAAAAAATATGCATCAAAGTAATACAAATATGATCACACTTCCTCATATTAGACCATTTGATACATCGAGGGTTGACCTAAATTTTATGATGAAAATGCATTTTTTAATTACTAAATGGTCAATGGGCATAATACACAACATTGCATGACACTAAAACATAAGATTCAAGATATGATTAATAATATGGTTTATGTTGAGGGTGTTAATGACAGTGGAAATCATTTTGTTGCTCCTAATAAGATTTTATAAATTTGTACAAATCATTTTCCTACTTAGGTAAATGCACAAAGTTGTGTCACACTTTTAGCCAACTAAATAGTTCTGAGCAAAAATATTTTGACCTAAACAGTTTCAGTCAAACTACTTTCACCTGAAACCATGTGGCCTATACGTGGCACATAGAGTTTCTGGCAAAACCCTTTCACCCGAAACTCAAAAATTTGAATTTTTTGCTTTGTTGCATCGAAATGTGGCATATTTTATGTGTGGAGTTTTGGTAGAAAGTGTTTCGGTCGAAACCCTTTCTATCGAAACTATCTATGTGGCATCCTAATTGGCAACCAACTCAGCTTTTTTTAGAATTTTTTGAAACTTTCAACTTCAACTTGCACCGTAGGAAAATGGCCCCTTGTCATTTTCATGGTCTTTTAGGCCTTTCTTCATGATGCTTGGCCTATTTTTCTTTGATTTAATGTTGTAATGTGGCTTGAACATTCACATTTAGGTCCTTAAAATTCAAATTATGATGTCTTGTGAAGGTGTTGTAAAGTGTTGTAAAATATTTCTACACTTTTCTAGACTCTATTCATTACAATTCACCTAAAAATCACCTTTTCATCACTTATCAAGTCCTATTTTGAACTGTTGTAAAGTCTTGTAACAAGATTTCACACTTTTCTAGGCATAGTTTCACTATTTACACCTTTCCTATGCTTTATTTGACCCCTTTATGCCTTTATAAGGCTTAATTAAGTGTATTTTTTAAAGTAAACTCGAAAAACAACATTAAATGTTACTTAATTTCTGACACCCACTTTCAAGTCCAAGGTGGGACCCATTCACCATGGGTGATGAATGAGTACCTCTTGGCTCCAAATTCAAAATATTTCAATTTTTCTTTTTGGTTTTTATTCAAAATCACTTGATGTCAACCTGTGATGAGGTATCAATGGGTTACTAAGGCACAAGAATGTATAAATAAGTAGTTTTACATCCATTTTAACCCCCATTCATTCAAGCATTCATCAAGTTCACTAATTTACTCACTCAATCAAGCATTCAAGCACTTTGCATCATCTAATCAAGCATCATTCAAGCATCTTGGAGTAGCCATTGATATAACTTTAGATTTTCTTCAACAAGGGTTTGGTAAGTTGATAGCATTTGCATGTTATTTGTTTATCATCCTCTTACATTTCATTATTTCATTAAGGGTTTGATTACCAAAGTGGGGTTTGACCAAGGAAAACCCCTATTCTCTAACCCTCAACCATTTTTCCCCTTTTGCATGTGTATTTGCAGACTTGTCTATGCAGATTTGACAAGCAATTAGGTGTCGAAAGCTGGTCAACAAGTCAACAAGGTGCTTCAAGTCAAATCAACCTCATTTCAAGCTTGGAGAAGACATTATGTCTATTTTCTACAAAATTAACTTCGTCAACTTAACGACCAGACAACCTTAGATCTGGTGTTGCAGAATTGTCCCCTGATTTCTCAAAATTTTGGGAGAGGACTGATTCGCCATTAGTGGCAAAAGAGTTCCACCTTAAGGCAGGAAATCCGGATTTTGTCAAACTCCAGATCTCAACACTCAGAAACATGTTTCCAACAATTTTCATCAGAAGCGGGACTGATTTTCCATTAGTGGCGAATGACTCGGGCACTAGTGATTTTCAATGATCTCAGTCAACATTCAAAATATTCCAGATTCTTCATTCTCTACACAGGTGCACTTTGAATCAACCTTCTTCCTTTCTATTTTTTCATTTGTTCATACGTAGTTCATGTTTGCATAATTCTTAGGACTTGCATTCATAATCAGTCAAATAGATCATCCAATTGCACTTAGATCATTCAATTTAGTCTAAATAACATCCTACATTGAATAATTTGAGTGAACCTAGCTAGATATTTTGAGTAGGTTTATCTATCTCCTTTTAAGTGCAACATCCTAAGAGTGCAAGATTCTTAGAGTAGCCTATAACCCCTACCCAAAAATCTATAGCTCATTTTGGTGAACATGCATATTGAGCACTTTACATTTTTTATTTCAATTGTATCTTACATCTTAGACTTCATTTGTATCAACATTCAATTAGGGTATTGTCTTGGTTTTGCATCCTAGGGTTTCTCAAATTGCATTAGTGAAAGACTCATATAGAGTTCATTTTTGGATTGCATATCATTGAAAAAATTGAAAATTTGCATCTGCATCATTCATTGGCATCTAAAAAGCATTAGAATCACTTTAAATTTTCTGAAAAACATACAAAAATATCATAGTTGGACTCATTCGCCACCCTGGGCAAATCAGTTCACCTACACATTTCATATTGCATTTTCAAGCATTTTTCTGGTATTTTCCTACATTTCTATTCTCTGTTGTTAGTTCT
Organism: Sequoia sempervirens; assembly: GCA_007258455.2. Lineage (NCBI taxonomy): Eukaryota > Viridiplantae > Streptophyta > Pinopsida > Cupressales > Cupressaceae > Sequoia > Sequoia sempervirens. Next base: position 124,087,621 of record VDFB02193867.1, read on the forward strand.
CTATTTCATTTTGCAATTTTTTTGTTATTTGCATTTTAAACTCCTAGATTACCTTGCATTTTCATTCACCCCATCTTTTGTGGTACTTGTATGAGTGTTTGATGCCCCATTCATAATACTTTAGTGAGACAAAGTTCTAGACTCATGGCTTCCAATGATAGCACTTTTGTTGTGGACCTTGGTATCTCAAGAGCTCCTATTCCTAGTATAGATAATAGTGCATTAGCCATGGACAATACCACTTCTATGCCCTCACCTTTCCATCCAATGAATGTTGACACACAAAAAAAAATCATCCCACAAGAAAAAGTCATTAATATTGTGAATGGTGATCCTAGACCTGCATAAACATGAAGAACAAACACAAAATTAGTCCCATATGCAAGTTAGAAACAACATTCCCCATGAAATTCATTTGAGATATCAAGAACAAGAAATAAAAGAACATGAATAAAAACTAGCTAATATTGCTCAAAATAAACAAACTCTCAATCCCATGGGGGAATTGGTGCCATTTTGATGTGGAAAATGGCCCTTTCCCAATTCCTTGCAAGCTTGATGATCAATGGATGAAGATTGATAATCCATGATGAAAATTTGCCATAACCTAGCTATGAAATCATGAAAATGGATGAAAATGGATAAAAATGGATGGAGATTGCTCAAAAACTTCAAGATAATAGTGTTGCATGAAGTTGTGGATCCAAAATACAAATGAGAGCCTTCTATTTATAGAAGAGAATGATGGAGGAAGAGGAAAAATGGATGAATGTGGTATCAAACACCAACCAATGATGCAGTGCCACTTGTCAACATGTGAGTGGACAAATGTGGAGCACATTTGGATGAATGTGCACATTAATGCAATTAGGTGGAATTTCAAAATTGGAGAAGTGACAAGTTGGAGGGAGAGAAGAAATGAATTAAATGCCACTTGGCTCAAGAAAGGGACATGTAAGAGGCCTTTAATGCCTTGTTGGATAGACAAGTACTTTTTGGGGGAAGATTTCAAATTTGGGGAATATTCCATCCTTGATACCTCTTTGAAAGTAAATAGAGTTTTAAAAAATCAATTTAAATTATTTTCATTAGTGAGTGGAAAAAGCTAAAGGATTTGAGTGATTAAGATTAGGATTAATCAAGATTTGATTAGTCTAAGAGGAGATTAGCTGATGTGACAATTTGATTTAAATTTTAGGATTTAAATAAATCAAAATGAGAGGAATAATGATTTTAGACTTAATTAAATAAATTTGGAACCTAATTAAATAAAATGAATTGTTTAATTAAAAGGGGTACTATAGGATTAATTAAACAAAATGATCTATTTAATTAATACAAGAGAATGATTTAATCAAATAAAGTGGATTTATTTAATTAAAAGATGAAATGTGATTATTTTAATCAAATAAGGGTTATTTAATTAAATGATTAGCAAAGGAGATGATTCAGGACAAACTGGTTTTAGTAAAATCAGAATCAGGTGTATAAGATCATCGGTATATTTTACATGTCTACATTTTGCCCCTCTTTGAAGCAATGTACCCATTGCGTTAGTTCAAAGAATAACCTTTTCGAGATCAAAATTTAAAAAAAAATGATTTTTTTGGATGCCCTAGTGGAAAGGAGTATACCGATACACTACCCCCTCGAGAGATCAAGCAAAAAATTTGATTTGAGGGTCAATCTCATAACAAGAGGTTCAAGATGGATGTATGGATGGTTGTGATGATGATGCAAATGAGATGAACTAAGATGCTGAGAATAAAAAAACTATATTATCCTAAACATCTTAAATGATGATGCAATGCATGTGAGATGGATGATGTGAGATGCCATGATTATGAGATGTATGTGTGCTAATGGTTTGTGGATGCATGATGGACATGATATTATGTTAGCATGAAAAGAGGATAGAAGAAATGAGATGATGAAAAGAGGATCCAACAAGTCCATGATCTGCAAGACTTTATTAGAGATGATGATGATGATGATGATGATGATGATGATGTTTTTCTTATCGGGGATTGGTATTTTAAAATGGCTTACTTACCTTATGTTTGATAACACATGTAGGAATGATGCATCAAGGTATAAAGAACTAGGATGGCACTACACCTAGTGTGACAGACTTTGACTTGAAAATCAATTAGGAGTACTCATGTTCGCACCTGACATATGAAACCTCATTTAAAATGTAGTTTAGATATTTCAAATATCTCAGACCAAAACATAGAAAGGAGAGCCTTCCTACGTGCTCAACAAGACACCTAAAACACCTTCCCTACATCCAAACAAAGCACACATGACCAATGTTATATTACAAGAATATCCAACAAGCACAATAGATAAAAAGATATTGATTGTTGCCCCATTCCTTTATCTCTAAATCCCCTTTTTTTTCCCATTATCGAGAGGTCATTGGAATAAGCACAATAAGATAATTCAAAAGACAAAGATCAAGTAAACAAACAAGCTAATGTTCTTCTTACAGCTAGCCAAGACTAAACTACAGTGATGCCTGATGTTAATGTCCATTGTAGGAAGGATGCATCCTAGGACATGATGTTATCAGATGATTTGGGAAAAAATGGATGATAAGCTATTGACAAAAAGAGTTGACCAACTTGTTTACTTACTGACCTAGACTTGAGACTTTGACGTTTGAGTTTTTTACTTTTAATCTACTAGACTTGTTTATGAGTATTTCACCAAAGGTTGAGGGTGATGATGATTTATTGTGAGTGATGTTTATTGCAGGTGAAAGCGAGATGAGATGGATGAATTTTTTCAAATATTTGGATGTTTTTGAGTTTTTTGAAATGTTTTGAGGTTGTTTTTGGTATTTTCGAGATTTTACAAATGTTTTGATATTCAAATTTTTAAATTTTTTGGAGTTTTCTAAGATTTTGACCAAGAGACTAACCTAAAGACCTTTCCTAGGGGCCTTGGGGGCTAATAAAAGATTAGCCTTGCCTACGTTATACACACAAAGACCATGTAGTTTGACTAACACAGACTCGATTATTGATGAGATATGAACAAATGGATTGCCAGTTTATTAGGACGAACTCCTAAAGGACTAACCTCAGTGTCTCGAGGGATGATCAAAGATCAACCTTGCCTACATTTAGAGCTCGAAGACTTTTAATTCGACAAGATGACTCTGTCTTTTACTTTTTTGACTGAATTTTTGACATATTTTTGGATTTTGAATGTTTTGGGATTTTCTAATTTTATGAATGTTTTTGGATTTTTTTGATTTTCTGATGTTTTTGGATTTTCTGATTTAGAGAAGACTTCAAGAACATACACGAATCTAATACAATGAGAACATGCCCCTAGCATGACGCAATAGACTACTCTAGTATAGGTAGGAAAAACTAACCTTGAGAATGGGTCGAGTAGTACTAAGAGGGATCATGACACGGACGCAAATGAGTGGTGGAAGGAGATAGATGCATGATGTAAGTGTTATGGATGGATGATGGAGAACAAGTCATGGGGACCCTAGTGGATGGAAAGTGCTTATTTACACAAGGTGTCTGTTTGATAGGTTTTCACCAAGGTACTTTCCCAAAGCGCCACCGAAGTGGTTTTCATTAGAGGACGACTTTTCTCTTTACTATTTTTAATCCTTTTTCTAAATTTTTTCAATTTTTATGTTTTTTTTTTTTGGTTTCATACCTTGAAAGATTAGGCATAAAACTTTTTGAGATGAGAGTTGTTCATGGGTTCCTACAAAGGTTCCCCTTCTGGTGTTGATAACTGATATGCCCATGACTTCTAGCTTGTTGTGATGATAAAGGGCCCCAACTAATTGGGTTAAAACTTTCCCTTGTTATCTGGATTTGGAAGATTCTTTTGATTCTCCTTCAACACAAGATCTCCTACTTGGAAAGTATGAATCATGATCTTCTTGTTGTAACTCCACTTGAGTCAGTTTTGGTAGACTTACAAATGGTTTAAAGCATCCATACATCACTCATCCAGTAATTCTAGCTCATTTAACCTTGATACTTGATATTCTTCATCTATGATGAGATTATGTAATGATATCCTTAGGGACAGGAGGTCGATCTCAATGGGGAGTATGGCTTCTGATCTGTAGACCAGGGAGAAGGGAGTGGCACCTGTTGGTACACAGATGCTTGTTTGGTAGGCCCATAAGGTGGGATTTAGCTGAAAATGCCAGTCACGACCAGTGTCATTGACTCTTTTCTTGAGGATTTTTAGGATGGTTTTATTTTTAGCCTCAACTTGGCCATTTCCTTAGGGATAGTATGGAGTTGAAAAGCGATGTTGGATTTTAAAGTTCTGGCATAGGTCGTGAACATCTTGATTTTTGAAAGGTGTCATGTTATCTAAGATAATGGCTTGAGGGACACCATAGCAAAAAATTAGGTAGTTTAGGATGAACTTTGATATTTTCTTTCCTATGACATAGGTCATAGGGATGGCTTCCACCCACTTAGTGAAATACTTTGTGGTGGTGATGATGAACTTATATTTGCTAGATGAGGTGGGGGTAATTTTTCCAACGAGATCGAGCCCCCACTATGAAAAGGGCCAAGGTGTAATAATCAAGTGGAGCTCCTAAGCTGGTGCATGGATGAGATCCCCATGCTGCTGACACTACAAACACCTTTTGACATAATCATGTGCTTCTCTTTCCATTGTAGGCCAATAGTACCCTATCTTCAGCAATTTCTTAGCCAAGGTCATACCACTTGAGTGTGAACCACAAATACTATTGTGTACCTCAGTTAAGGAAGTCAAAGCTTCCTCAGTGTTTAGGGAATGTAAAAGGGTTCCTTCAATGCTTCTATGGTATAAGGTATCTCCTAGGATGACAAAATGGGATGAATTTTTGACAAAGGCTCTTTTGAGGTTCAGGGTTATGTCGGCGGGTAGGACTCCTATTCTCAAGTAAGTGTATATATCATGGTACCAGGGATCACCAGGACCAGCAATTTCACACACAAATTTGAACTCTGGTACCTCGAATGTTGGTATGAGAAGCTACTCTATGAGGAATTCTTGCTTTGGGATGTTATGTGGGATCTCTAGGAGTGATATGATCATAGCCATTGCATCTACCACTCTATTATTTTCTCTTGGTAGCTACTCAAATGTGATATAAATGAAGAACTCCTTAAGGCTTTCCACCAGCTTCTTGTATGGAGTCAACTTGTTGTCCTTCGTTTGATACTCATCCTTAACCTGGTTGATTATGAGTTGTGAATCTTCATAAACCTTGAGTGCCATGATTTGGTACTGCACTGCAATTCTTAGCCCTATGACAAGAGCCTCATATTATGCGATGTTATTTGTGCAAGGGAATGGAAGCTTGTATGATTTTGGTATACAGTACCCTTGTGGGGTGATCAAGAAGATCCCTGCTCCTGACCCATGTTGCATGTAGGATCCATCAAAGTACATTTTCCAGTGATCTGCTACACTTAGGTTGAAGATTGATTTATTAGGGAACTCTGATATAAGTGGATTCTCTGAGTATATCAGTGCCTCCACTAGCTGATCTGCAATTGCTTGTCCTTTAATGGTCGTGCATTCCACATACTCAATGTCATGCTCTGTTAGGATCATAACCCACTTAGTTGTTCACCCTGTAAGCATTGCCTTAGAAAGCAAGTACTGGAGCGGTTATATCTTTGTAATGAGCTTTATTTGATGTGCTAGCATGTAATGTCAAAATTTTTGAGTTGTGAACACGATTTCTAGACAAGATTTCTCAATGGATGTGTAGTTTAGCTCATGACCCACCATAGTCCTATTGATGTAGTAGATGGATCTCTCCTTCCCATTTTCATCATGTTGTGCTAAGAGAGAGCTAAGAGTTTTCGTTGTTGCTGATATATATAGGATCAAGGTTTTTCCTAGAATTAGTGGCATGAGGACCGATGGTGTGAGTAAGTACTCCTTAATCTTATTGAAGGCCTTATATCACATTTCTTTCCCCACTTGTATGCTACCCCCTCGTGGAGTAGATGAGAATAGGGGAAAACCTTGTTTGCTAGTTGTGTTATAAATTGGCAGATGGATTGGAGTCTTCCTTGTAGGCCTCTTAGTTGTTTCAATTTTTTTTATGCCTCCATTTTGAGGATTTCCTTGACCTTAGAAGGATCTATCTCAATTCCCCTCATTGACATGATATACCTAAGGATCTTTCCTAACTATACTCTAAAGATGCACTTCTTTGGATTGAGTTTGACTTTGTATTCCTCCAACCTATCAAAGATGGAGCCCAATGCGGCTATGTGATCTCATCTTTTCTTAGATTTAGCCAATGTATCATCCACGTAATCTTCCACAGTTTTATGAATCATATCATGAAATATTGGTGTCATGGCCCTTTGATAGGTAGCTCTGACATTCTTCAGCCCAAATGGCATCATATTCTAGCAATATGTCCACCATGGACAAGTGAAAGTCATTTTTTGTTGGTCATCTTTCGCTATCATGATTTGGTTATATCCTAAGAATTTTTCCATTAATGATAGCATCTCATGCCCTATTGTCATATCCACAATCATGTCAATGTTTGGGAGAGGGAATTCGTCCTTGGGACATGCTTTGTTTAGATCTCTAAAGTTTGTGCAGATGTGGATGCCCCCAGTGGGTTTTGAAATAGGTATAAGATTGGAGACCCACTCTGGATGATCAATCAGTTGTATGAACCCTACATCTAGGAACTTTTATAATTCCATTTTGACTAATAAGGCTATCTAGGGATTCATTTTTCTTAGCTTTTATCTCACTCCAGCTTTACTTTAGGATACACAGCTAGGTGATGAACCACAACCTCTGGATCAAGCCTAGGCATGTCGATATAGGTCGATGCAAAGTTTTTCTTTCTTTCTTTTAGGAATGCAACCAGGAGTTCTTTCTCTTTTGTCAGAAGTCACTCTACATATAATGTTATGTGTGGTAGCTTCTATGTTCCCAGGTTGACTAGATTGCACTTCTTTGCTAGGACCACTAACTTCTCTTGATGAATTGCATTGAGAATAATATTGTATCATTCATCCTCTGGCACCTCAGAAAGATTTTCACCATTGGATGTGTCCTTTATTTTTACTATTTTTGGGTCAGAGAGTGCCACAGTGTGGTTTTCACTCAAAGACTTAGAGATTATTCTCATATTTTCACTTTTGCAATTGAATGATTCAATATTTTCCCTATAATAAGCTTATGTTTCCAATATAATGTCGAACCTAGCCTTGTGATCTCCATATGGTACTATATCTCACAATCCCATGAATTTCAAGAGCACCTCATCATTTTTGAATGTGTCCAAAATTGGTGGTCCTCATTGGTTGTAATTGATGAGTTGGGGATAGACTAAGTTTATTTCATGGGTTTGATGGTTTGACCCAAAATACAAGGTGCTAATCATGAGTAGGGAGGAATCTTTGAAAAGCATGGGTAAGTCAGTTATAGGATCCTCATCACTACTACACACATCAGTTATGTCAAAGGTAAAGTTGTCTATGACTCGACTTGTGGATACTGGTAATTGAAGGGTGGATGCTGATTGCTGAGAGGGATTTTTGACCTTTCTAATTGAGGCACCTTTGTTGAGTATGATCACCTTCAGAGAGGTACATCCAAGGCAAATATTTCTTATAGGCTTCTTTGGAATGAGAGGTATTAGAATCCCATTGCCATTTTGTCCATGCTTCTTGTTTCTATTATATCCCATACCAAGCATCATTTGTAATCCTTTGTTGCTCTCATCCATGGGAAGATCAGGCGTGGGCCTTTCATCTTGGTACAACAAGCTTGATATGTCTTTCTCATCTACTATTTCTTGACTTAGATTCCCCCCAACATCTAAATCTAAAAGGGTCTACTTTGAATGTTTGGGATGATGTTTCAGCTAGTTGGGGTTTCCCATGAGACCTAGGAGATTGAGGTAACTCTCCTATGATGAAAGCACTTTTCTTCATTCTATAATCCCCACACCCATTTTCTTGTATAATGACCTTGATTTTAGAGATATTAGGGATGACGGGTATCTTTGTCTCAAAAGTGGAGAATAATGTAGATGGGTCTACATATGGAGTTGTGGGGCCTTCATTCTTCAGAACTAGCATTTTATAGTATTTTGCTTCCAAGTTCTTGCAATAAGCAAAGGGTTCAAGATTACCATAGACCATGACCTCTTGATTTTGATATGGGAATTTGATGCACTAATGGAAGGTTGATGTGACAGCTTACATCCCATGGATCCACAGATACCCCAGGAGGATGTTATAAGCTAGATCAAGGTTGAGGACCTAGAATGTGGTTTCCATAATGGTTAGCCCTACTTAAATAGGGAGTTGAATAGTGCCTTGAGACACTCTTTCCTGATCATCGTATGCTCAGATTGTGATTCCCTTACCCTTTTCGATGGCACCCTTTGAGAATCCCAGATTCTTTATTAGTTTGGGGGAACATATATTGAGACCTGCACCACCATACACCAAGACCCTTTTGACTTTGGTTTTATTAACCAGGACTTCAAGGTGGAGTGCATGATTATAAGATGGTTGAGTGGGAAATTATAGATTAGAGAATGTTAGGATATTTGGGGTGGTTATGTGTCTAGCCATAGCTTGGAACTGGTCAGCATCAAGATTTGTGAAGACAATGGATGAAGCCAATGCTTCCTCTAGGATTTTTCTATGTGCAGCTGATATCTTCAGCAACTCGATGATGGAGATTTGAGCAGGGGTTCTTTTCAATTGGTCTAAGATATTGTGGCCATTAGGAATAGATATCATATTTGAGGTGGATTCTCTAGGTGGTTGTGATGACCCAACAATGGTAACTTTGTCACCGTGTGTGGTGACTCCACAATCAGCTTTGGCTCCTATGATGTTAAAAATAGTGACCCATTCATCTAGATATGACAACATGATTGTACACATGGTTCACATTGGCATACTTTTGTTTTCCATGGTTGCTCCCTTTGTTACATATGATCCGACATCAGATTCATGTATATTTTTAGGTCTTAATTTCCAACTGGTTGTTCAACATTTATGACCTTGTCATCGATGAGGTCTTGGATCAAATTTTACAACCTCATGCAACTGCTTGTTGTGTGCCCCTTGATTTTATGAAAATCACAAAGGTGGTTCTCATTATACATGTTACCTGATTTTTAGCTTTCAGCTGAAAATCAGGTTTAGTGTTTATTCTTTCATGTTGTTTGTTTAAACATTTAAAAGATAAACTAGAAATATGCTAGGTTTAATATGCATGGAAAAAGATTGTCAAACGAAACAAATTACATTTTTCATTTTTAATGTTGCAATTACAACAAATGAGAAAAGAGAATCATATGTATACAAATGTAATCTTTATTGATAATCATGAAGTGTACATGTCCCTCACAAGCCAAGGGACTAACTTTACTTATTCAATGGAAATATGAAGCAATTTATACATGAATAAGTAAAAAAGAAATAAATGAATGTGCATATAAGAATGGAGACCAGTCATTGCCTGAGAATGATTGGTTACAAAGTTTCCCACTTGCCCTACTGCTGTTGCCCCAAGCTAATTATGTCCTCCCCATCTCCGTAGTGCTCTTAGCTCTTGCATCTGAAAAAATAATGATATTAGAGTGAGGCTCTAAGCAATGAAATATCTCAATCCTTACATACACCCCTACCTATGCATGTATAAACTGATCCATAAGTGCATTAAATAAGCATGCAAACCTTGGATGTCCTACAAAATAGTGAAGTCATCAAACACATCCAAAATATGCATCTATTTTTCTAATTGTTTACTTCATGTATAGATTTAGGACAAGTCTACTTACTATTCTGATTTAGATTAAATGTACAGCATATGGGGTAAATGTCTCTCCCACAAGGGTAGAGCTCAGCATGCTTTGAAAGAAAAAGGAAATCAAGAAACTTGATCAAATATTTATCTATTATCAATGCATTAAATCAATATGGAATCACACAAGTTGATCAACTTTCATTATCATATCCAAAAGATGCATCAAGTTAAATTATGCATCTCTTAAATAATGAGAGGGAAATCCAAAGTATTGTCAAGTCCCTCCCACCTTGACCCTATTGGATAGCCACACATGACATAGGATGGTGAGCTTTTAGGTCACCAACATAGGGGACATGTGTCTGCGCACTAGGATCAAAGTGGGGAGACAATTATGTGTTACACATGAGCAAAAAGGTAAACAACTATGGAAATCAGTGAGCAATCATGAGGAAACACAAGGTGACACTCTTTTGATGCCAAGGCTATGATCCCAAGTGAGTATTCAATGACCTTTCAGAGTTTGAAAGGGGAAGCTCATAATGATCTCATGCTATAGGACAACAACAAGTAATGTATGCTACAAGGCAACAAGGGGACAGTCAAGTTGACAAGAAGGCATTCAATTGAAATAATAGCCACCATGCCACAACAAGGAATCACTACATAATGGTGATAAAGGAAGAATTTGTTTCTTTTTAATGCACACATATCAAGTCCTATAGTAAGAGGAGACACTATCAATCAAGAGGAGATTCCAAGGAGGACAGTAATGTTAGGATTGTAAACGATGGTTAGGATAAGCATGCCACAATCATAGGGGACTGTCTCACAATATGAAAAGTAGAGACATTACAAAGAATCAGTCTATAATGCACAAACCTAGGCAAAGAAGTGCAAAAAATGAATGCATAAAAGAACCTTAAGGTTGGTTTTACTTGCAGACTTCTAAGGAGCATACTATAGCTGCATCCTGAGAGGGATCAAAATGTACTTAAGTGATCACTTGGACAATCATCTAGAAAAGGTCAATCTACATATCAGTTTGTAATAATTTGAAGTCTTAGATGTACAGTCCATGCATAGACAGTTATAAGGAATGACAACCACTCAAAGACATGGAAATAATGATCTTAAAGGAGGTAGCAACTTGCATAGAATTTGGGCAGTCATCAAAAAGGTCTTTGTTTTCTTGTTGACTATGGAAAATGTAGTCACAAAATGGTGCATGATACAAGGAAAAGCATGATTCACAAATGGAAAAGCCATGGAGATTAAAAGGATAGAGCATCATGATTGTAATCCTTCTAAAAGAAGCAACTACAATATAAACTGGAGTAAACTTTTGATTGACAAAAGGGAAAAACATGAGCAAGTGCAAAGCACAAAGGTCTTTTAAGATATTTACGATGCTCATAAAAAAAAATGAAAGACAACATTCACTTACTCTTTTGGGTGATTATTCAAATGGTTGTGATAAACATATGAATGGAAGCCATCAAGTTCTAATAGAAGATATTCCCTTGAATTTTCAAGAACTACTACATCATAATGTAGACTCAAATGACTACTATCCTTTACATGATGGAAATACATATTGCAATGAGTGTTCTAAAGTTAGAATGGGGCCTATCCTTCCTGGTATCCATGAATTTCCTTTGCAAGTTTCCAATTTGGTTGAATCCTATTAGAGGGAACATTGGAATCTCCCAAATACAGAGCACTAGAACAGTGAGGAATGGTGTGAGTAATGGTTGTCTTCACAAAAGTGTAGTCAACAAACATCAAAGGGGTAGTGTGGTCAATGCATGAGTTGTCCATACATGACAAAGAACAATAATACATTCATGGAAAAAACATTGAACATGAGACTTCATTCATAACAATGTGACATTGAATCCAACTATGGAGGGCTCAGACACATCATGCTTCATAAAAAATCCATCCATTACTAATTTTCAATAATCTTGGAGGAGATATTAAACCAACAGGGTGCCTTTAATGTGATTCAATCCATGATGAGCCAAGGAGATACCAATCATGGTGATCTTGATACAAGAGGAGCATGACCAATGGAATACAATATGATAAGACAATTACCCTATTAAAAGAATGCATCCCCATTTGGATGGCTTCATGCTACAGTTATCATAAGTCACAAGGAGCATGCAGTGATGATTAATTCACAGTTATAAGGGGTAGAAGTATGATCAAGATCAGAGTTAGATTGAATTGACCAATGAAATGATAGAAACAAAAGAGTATCATAAACAAAAAGGCATAATTAAATAGTCAACAATCTTCCATGGTATCTATTGAAAAACAAACAATAGTGCTTAATGATGTTTAATCCCATGAATCATTTTTTAAATGAGAGGAGACCCCTTATTGGGAAAGATTACCTAAGACAAAGCCTACTATGGAATTTCAAGACAATAACAATGATTACAAATAGAGGAAATGGTTGTCAAGATATTACAATCTTTACAGGAAATCATGAAGGGTGGGAAGTCTCAGTGGTGCAAGATAACAGAGAATTATGGATTGAAAAGTGTCATCAAGAGGCTTGAATGGATTGTTTCAATTCAGAGTGAAAAGGAACCACATTGGTCAATGAGGAGCAAACTTATCATTATTTATGATAGTGAGTTCTTTTCCATTATCATAGAGAACAACATGATTGCTCGACTAGAACATTCATAGAAGCACAAAGAAGACAATCATAGTTTTGGAAATGGTATTGGCAATCAAGGAAAGGAAAGGAGGGTTTTTCCTAAAGATAGTCATCATAGAAATCATCATAAATCATGGTGCTTCAAGAGAACAGCGCATAGTCATGAATAAGGTCATTTTTTCTTGGGAATTCTTTACAAATTCTATCTGCAACCAAGAACCAAATGATAATAAAGGTGGTCATCAGTATCCTCAAAAGTAGCAATTGGAAGCCATTATCCATGTATGGAAGGTACAGTAACAATGGTTTCACATTCAGAGTCAAAAATAGGTATTCATGATGTCCATTATCATAAAATGAAAAAACCAATTCAGATGCTCACAGAAAACCCAGTTTTCAAAATTGGAGCTTTTCATTATGCTTAGATTGTGCAGTGGCATTGAATCATTTTTTAACAAAATCTAAAGTTTGCTTTCAAACTGAAAAAACCCATCTAGGTTCATCATGAAAATCTAATAGAGGCAACAAAAATGGAGAACATTCTACATGAATGGCAAATGAAAACTTTTTGTATGCATTATGTTAGGTCATGGCTAAGCAAACCTCTATTTTTGCAAAATATGGAAAAACCCACCTGGGGTTTCAAAGTTCAAAACAACATTGTTATAGATTACATAAAATAGAGTACATTTGCAAAACCTATTTGCATTTCTACAATAAAAATTGAGTTTCTTCAAGAAATCAAGAAACCAACTTGGGTTCTTTTGAAACATTTGCAGATACAAAATATATGTGCTATAGAAAACCCATTTGGGGTTTTTCAAGTGTATTGCAAAATAGAAAAGGAAATGCAAAAATACAGAAGAAACCCATGTTGAAAAATGGAGGCTGAGCTCACAAGTTGTTTTGTTTTTCTTCCCTTTTCCATATCAAAAACCCATTTGGGTTGTTAGAACACTTTCAAATACAAAGGAAAAATTGAAAGACATTATAGGGTTTTTTCAAATGAAGCTAAGCCAAGAAAAACACACACCATTTTATATTCATGGTCATGGCCAGAGAGTTATTTTCTTAAGGAAAAACAATAGAAACAATAATGGGGTATCCCTATTAACAAATGAAAAGAAGAAAATGAACATTTGTTATCTTTTCAAGATGGGGGGCTTGAAAAATATAGCTTTCTTTGCTCAAAATCAGAAATGGAGTCGATTGAATGCTTACCTGGAGCTTTTGCTCAATTTTTTCCATATTCAAAGCTTTGTCTCTCCACAAAAAGCTTCATTTAAAGCTTTTCATAGTGGCTAAATGATAAAACAACAATAGAGAGAGAACAAATGAAACATATGAATCAAAAAATATGTCCATGGTTGCGGCCTCAAGTTCTGGAATGGCTTCCAAATGATATAAAAATGCAGATTTCGAGCTTCAGAATGAGCATTTTACCTCTTTTCCCTTGTTTCTCATTAGAGAATCTCAACAAAACCAATGCGAATCTCCATTATTTTTCTGTGTATGCTCAAACCCAACGTTAGCAGCATCCCAGTTTCCAAATTGTTCAAATGACAAAATGATGGGCTTGCCTCATGGTTTTAGTGTTTTGATGATTAAGGTTTGACCCTACTTGAGTGCGATGGGATTTTCTTCCCATGTTTTTAAAATTAAAAAACATGTGCGAATGCATAATGGGGCCGAAACTTCTATTTATTAACTTAGGCATTCTATGCCTTAAGTTCTTTTTTCCCCTTGTTAAAAAACTTGCCAAGTCCTAAGTCCTCAACAATACAACATGGAGTGTGCCAATACAACATATGTGCCTTGCCTTTGTTTTTTTCCCAACATCATGTGACTTGGAATATTCTTTCCAAGGAATTTGGAGGTCGGCCATATTGGCCAAGTGTTTTTGAGCTCTATGATGCTCTTCAAAACCAGTGGATATTGCACATGTGTGTATTGACAAATGTAGAATGTGTTAAGTTAAGATGGTCAAATTCCTTGGAAGCTTTTGAAAACTTTTAGATATGACATTATATGTTTCATTTTATTCCAATGTTTAAGGATATCATGTAAGTGATTTGAAAATCACTTTTATTATGCCTTCTAATGCAAATATAATAGAGATGGTGGGGCCCTTATTTTATGCTTTGAATTGTAAAATGACTTGAATAGTGATGTTTTATGAATCACTTAATTAAGATCATTATCTTTAATGCTTTTTAGAGTCTTGTGTTTTCAAAACACACATATTGCATGAGGAGAGTGTGAGTCAAGACTTGTGTAAAGACCAATAATGACTTCCAGAAATGAGGAATGTGTGTGAGGTTGTTTTGACTGATTTGGAGGAAAGGGAGGTTGTTTGGAGGCATTGTTGTCACATTTTTGGTGTGACTATTGACTTGGCTTAACTTTTCTTCACGTGGAGGACAATTTGGAGGGTTTCTAGAAGGTTCTTTTTGGCCTTTTCTGCTGTATCCAACTAGAATATTCTAGAAGCACTTGTGTGAGGGGTTTTGGTGTGTTTTTGCTTAAGTATGTTCATTTTGAAAATTTTGGGTTAGTTCTTTCTTCTAGTAGTAGGATAGCTTTGCTTTGGATCTATTTTTCATGGAGCAGTATTGTAATTTAGATGCACCTATTATATAGCAAGCACTTTGAATTAATAAAGTAGAGCATTTTTATCTTCTCTATTCATGTTTCATGGTATGCCATTAGTGGTTTATTAGTTTGTCTTGTGAAATTTCATCTTTCCTTGGAAACTTGTCTCATGTTTATGCATTCATTTAACAAACCTCTTTATAAATCATTTATGTAAACCCCTATTTTTTCCTTTTAAAAGCATTGTTACAGACCTCTTTATAAATCATTTATGTAAACTGCATTGGGAAGTGAGTTGTGTGAGTCAAGCTTTATGATTTTAATTTGAATGTGATAAGTTGTGATCAAGTCTAGGTTGTTTTGGTGCATCACCTTAGGTTTTTATTTTTAGCATTAAGTTTATTTTCATGAAATTCTACTCTTTACCTCAGAGATTAAGTAGTTAGGTGACATCAAAAGGGGAAGTCAGCCCTTATCACTGGAGGTCTACTTTCGAATAGGTTACCCACAACCTGAAAGTAGTCCCATGTTAGTCCAAATATGTTGAGTTCATTTAAAGCTTAGCAAATAGGGTGCATATTTGGGAACCTAACAATACCATGGTGGTTCCACTTGGGGCTCTTGATAATTCTCATAAGTGCGAATTTTGATGAGATTTTCGTTTATCAATTTCTTCATGACTGATTCAATTGGTTCCCCAAGGGTTGTGTACTTCCGCTTGGGGGGATATTTTCTGTGGAGGTGGTCCCCCTTAATTATTCAAGTTGTTGACTTGATTATTAGGTGGTTGTTGTGATATTGTGTTGGTTTCAGTGTTGTTTTGATTGTTGTTTTGTGGTTGTTAGTATGATTGTGTGTTTTGTTTTGGAGCATTGATTATGAACTTGGCATCCACCATGCCATCATTGGTGACATTCTTGTTTTTCACCCATGTGTGAGGTTTTCCGTTATAGTTGGTGGAAGGGCGGTTGTCTTGATGTTCTATATATGTGGGTTTCCCCCCTTGTGCAATAAGGGCTCATTCAATTTGACCACCTTGAGGATCAAATGGTTGTATGTGGTGATACATTGCATCTTGAGATGGAATGCCATAGTTTTCTCAAGATTAGCAATGATGGTGCAAAATTTTTGTTCCTTTGGCATGGCCCATTTTCTTCTGTTGCCCTTGGATCGCCATCATTGCAAGAAGGAAGCGAATGATTCCCCCTTAGCTTATTTAAGAGAAAATAGTTCCTCTAGACTGACATCCACACCTATATTGAATGCGTAGTTTTCTATGAATGTGTCTATAATCTCTTGGAACTTTTTGATGTCAGGAGGAAGGTGAGAGAACCACTCCATGGAAGGACCAACTAAACTTCAAGGAAATAGTCGCATCATATGTGTATCGTCATATACGACCTCCATGCAATGTACCTAGAATCCACTAATGTGATCTTCAGGGTTTCCTGTCCCATGATATTTTTCAAATTTAGGGATTTCAAATCCTTTTAGGAATGGTACCATTGCAAGGATCCTATCAAATAGATAGGGACACAAGTTGCTTGGTGTCTTTGTTGTTTTCTCTGATTGGAGATCAAGCAGTTGTTGCAAGAGTAACTTGAGTTGTGTCATCATGTCATCTTGCAGATCAGGAGGTGGAGTGAATGTGTTTTGAAGTGGTCAAGGTGTTTGAGTGATGGTTGGAGTGTTGGATGCTTTGGTGGGAGTTTGTTGAAAGTTTTGTTGTGCGATCAAGGCTTGTTGATAGGCTTGCATTTGTTGTTGTGCCAACAATGCTTGTTGTTAGCCTTTTTGTTGTTGTGCCAACAATGCTTGTTGATGGTCTTGTTGCTGATGTGCCAACAATGCTTTTTTTTGGGCTAGTAATTGGGTTATGTCTTATTGTGCTTGGTACTATTGCAGGGCTTGTTGACATGCTTGTTGCTAAGCTGCTTGTAGTTGTGCCTAGTACTGAGCTTGCACTTGCACTTGTTGAGCTTGATATTGGGCTTGAGATTGAGCCTATGCTTGTTGGGCTACTTGTGCAGCCTAAGCAACATGTTTAGCTTGTTTGGTTTGTGTAGCTTGAGCTTCTTGGGTTGCTTACATAGCTTGGGTAGCTTGGGTGGCTTATTGTTGTTGCAACAAAGCTTGAGCTTGGGTAGCCTGCTATGCTTTTTGTGCTTGTTTTGTTTGTTGTGTGGCTTGAGTTGCTTGAGTGACCTGCACTTTTTGAGCAGCTTGATATGCAACTTGCATGTTTTGTGCTTGTTGAGCTTGGAACTGCTAAAGTTCCTTTAGATAAGCTTGTTGAGCTGCTTGAAATGTGATGCTATATTGGTTGGCCACATTTGGTCTTGGTGGTGGTGGTGGTGGTAGATTAAGAATGGTGTTTGTTGTTGTGATGAGGGGTGTTGTTGTACTAATGATGGGGATTTGTGTAGTGGATGGTGCAATTGATATGCTTGGTCCTTGAGAGACCACGTTTATGGACGGTTCAGTGATTGCTTCGGTTGTTTGGATGGTTGCCACCTATTGTTGTGATATCAATGACAATATCGGGGGATTTGGTATGATGTTTTGATTTATAATTGGGGGGTTGTTTTGACTTTGTTGATTGATGGTTGGTAAAGGGGGTTGCTCTAAACTAAAAAGTGGTGTGGATGTTAATGACAAAGGTGGAAATGGTGGAAAAATGGTTGGTGTGATCCCTTGAGGAAATGATGATGATGAGGGATCAAAGATGCCCCCTAGTCCACATAGCCCACCTTCTCCTTGTGAAGTTATAGGGAGAGAGGTTTGTGTGTTGAGAGGATATGTCGGTGTTGCGTGAAAAGAGGATGGATCATTGGGGTCATGAAAGGTGAGAGGAACATATGGGTGTAGTGGATTTTGAGGAACAGATTGACCCAACATGGTGTTTGCATCCAAATCTTGGTTGTTAACAAGGGGATGTGTTTGAAGTGCATGAAGCAATGAGCTTCCCTTGTTGAAAATTGGTGGAGTTGGAGAAATGGATGATGTGATTTGGGGGATTTTTTGAGTGATGCTTTGAAATGGAGGTGTGGATGAGATTGGAGTCATAATCCCAAGAGGTTTCTCCACAAGAGTGCTCGCATCATAGTCAGAAGGGCATTAGCCCCTTCTTTTTCCAATTCTAGCATGTATTGTGAGGGATTGAGCTTCATCACGGTATTGGAAATTCTATGAGTTTCAAGATTTTGGACCATTTCAATAATTTCATCTTGTGTCATCCCTAAGACATTTTTGGTGATGTCTTCTACTTGACCTTCCTCTTGAGAATATTGTGGAAGTGAAGGAAGATTGAGCATGCGATTGCTATATCCAATGGGATTTATTTCAGGAGCGATTTGACTCAAGTCACTCGAAGTTGATGTTTCTTTATTCGTTTCCATGTTCTTCTTGTGTTGAGATCTAGCTTGAACAATAAAATAGCGATCAATTTTCAAGAAAGTAAGAGATGAACCTCTAACTCTTTGGATTGATCTAATTTTTAGGTACAAAAAATAAAGTATAAGATATTAAGGATCAGGAGGATGGTGATGAGATAATGAAAGATGGATGATTGGTGAATGATTGGAACTCTTAGGAAACCTTGAGGAGGATGCTAAACTTTAGGACTTTGGCTTGATGTTTGATTTAATTTTGGATTTTGATTTTGATTTTGATTGGATTTGGTTTGGATAATGAACTCATAAACTCTAAGAGGTTGGATGTTGTCCTAGAGTAAACTTTTCCACAAGGTGATAATTTGACTAAGTGTGCAAAGAAGGATTCATCTACACACACCTAGTCAAACAAGATGATTTGGATTTGGATTTTAAAGGATTTTCCCAAAGTTTAGCATAAAGTATTTTTTCAATATTTCCAAGAGTTGTTTGTGAGGTGATTTTGATTTTGATTTTTGAAGGATGGATGAGAGTGTTTTTATTTTTCTCTTAAGAGACTTAGAGAGACTTTTGTTTACTAAACCAAGGTGTTGAAGAACATGCTATTACTTCCTATGTGAGATACTCAAACCTTTGAAAGAGACTTGTATTTTGACAATAGTAAAATGAATACAAATTTGGATTGTTCCTTGTTGCACATTTGTAAAAGTTGAAGGTCAAAATTTCTCTAAATTCTTAAAGCATAGACAAACGTTTCTTGCGAGCTTTTTGACTAAGACCTTTGGACTTTGGTTTTTGTATTTTGATCTTTCAGGAAATCATTTGGAAGAGCACATGTGTGGGGTCCAATTGTTTCTTATCTTTTCTTAATGACTTATTTTTACCACAAACACTCTCTTGATTAGGTTTTCAAACTAAATGTCTAATGTCCCAATTTCTTCTCATCCCACAAAGTACATTATGTGGAAATTAAGGAAATTTAGGAAAAAATTTCCTATTGTTAACTATAGTGAGAGAAAATTGTGATGTAAAGTAAAATTCTTAGAAGCCTCTAAGGCTAGAATCCCTAGGGCAAGCAATAGCACTTGGATGTTTTCAAAGGTATTCGTTCCTCTAAAGGGTTTGAAATTGCAAGGTCATGTTTGAATGTTTGTTTTCCAATGTTTAAGATCCAAGCAAAGTGTTTTGATTCCAATAAAATGCACAACCCTATGGATAGTTAAGAGACAATATATGTTGAATCCCCACTTGGATAAATCCAGCTACACTTATTCTTGGCAGATGATTAAAAGCTTGACCACACTAGCTCTCCTCCATGACACTCACTTCTACAAGTCAACCAAGCTTTAGTACCCATGAAACTCCCATGGCATACTTCTCATCTCTACCAATAATTGGAAGAATGTGGGGCGGCTTCAGAACGACTGTTCTTGCACCAACAAATAGATAAGGATTTGGACTTTTAAACAAAAGGTTCTAGTATAGGCATTTTTTTCATGGGGGATCATCCATACGGAAAGATACCATTGTTTCCCTTCTTGTCGGAACAATCCTCATGATACTTGAACTTTCCTCAAGTACCTACACTTATATACGAGGTGGACGTCACTTGGCTTTAGTGTGTTCCTGATTGGGTCATTCCCTGGGGTGATTACTTTTTCCTACTAGGCAGGCCCTCTAAGGATAAACAAAAGCGAGAAAGCACATCTGTATTTCGATCAATCTTTGTTGATAAACAAAGAGAGAACACAAGCAATATACTCCACTCACACTAGCAAGATTTTGTTCAATTTTAAGAATCCAAATTGAACTGTGGAGGTAATCACTTATACAAGTTAATATCACAAAAAGTATTTTGATTCTCAAGATCGTCATGAGCAAGAGAAGCGTATACATCTTTTAACTGATATTAATTTGGATAAGGGATTACAAAACATAAAAGGCACATGTTCATTTTAACCTTCAAAGAAAGAAAATGAGTTCTTTTTAAGCACCAACTTTGAAGTGTGAGATTTTTTTATTCAATTGTTAAGTCCAAAACAAAATGTAGTAAGTTCCTAAGATTCTTTGTAACCCCCTTTTTTTGTTCTTTTTACGCTAAAATGAAATCTATTGAGTCATTAATATTGTGAATGGTGATCCTAGACCTGCACAAATATGAAGAACAAACACAACATTAGTCCCATATGCAAGTTAGAAACAACATTCCCCATGAAATTCATTTGAGATATCAAGAACAAGAAATAAATGAAGAACATGAATAAAAACTAGCTAATATTGCTCAAAATAAACAAACTCTCAATCCTATGGGGGAATTGGTGTCATTTTGATGTGGAAAATGGCCCTTTCCCAATTCCTTGCAAGCTTGATGATCAATGGATGAAGATTGATACTCCTTGATGAAAATTTGTCATAACCTAGCTATGAAATCATGAAAATGGATGAAAATGGATAAAGATGGATGTAGATTGCTCAAAAACTTTAAGATAATAATGTTGCATGAAGTTGTGGATCCAAAATCCAAATGAGAGCCTTCTATTTATAGAAGAGAATGATGGAGGAAGAGGAAAAATGGATGAATGTGGTATCAAACACCAACCAATGACATAATGCCACTTGTCAACGTGTGAGTGGACAAAGGTGGAGCACATTTGGATGAATGTGCACATTAATGCAATTAGGTGGAATTTCAAAATTAGAGAGGTGACAAGTTGGAGGGAGAGAAGAAATGAATTAAATGCGACTTGGATCAAGAAAATGACATGTAAGAGGCCTTTAATGCCTTGTTGGATGGACAAGTACTTTTTGGGGGGAGATTTCAAATTTGGGGAATATTCCATCCTTGATACCTTTTTGAAAGTAAATAAAGATTTAATAAATCAATTAAAATTATTTTCACATGAGCAAGTGGCAAAAGCTAGAGGATTTGAGTGGTTAAGATTAGGATTAATCAGGATTTGATTAGTCTAATAGGAGATTAGCTGATGTGATAATTTGATTTAGATTTTAGGATTTAAATAAATCAAAATGAGAGGAATAATGAAGTTAGACTTAATTAAATAAAGTTTGATTTATTTAATTAAAGAGGATGGTGTTAGATTTAAATCAAATAAAGATTATTTTTTTTAATTTAAAGGAGATGACTTTAGAACATAATTAAATAAAATGAATTATTTAATTAAAAGGGGGACTATAGGATTAATTAAACAAAATGATTTATTTAATTAATAGAAGAGAATAATTTAATCAAATAAAGTGAATTTATTTAATTAAAATATGAAATGTGATGTATTTAATCAAATAAGGGTTATTTAATTAAATGATTAGCAAAGGAGATGATTTAGGATGAACTAGTGCTAGTAAAATCAGGATAAGATGTATAAGATCAATCGGTATATTTTACATTTCTAAAAGTATTCATGAGGATTTTGCACACTTAAAACAAGACTTGTCCCTTGAAAACATTTCCACCACTACCATACCATCCATAGAAAACCATCATTGTTTGATTGAAAGTGATGATGGCTTACAAGTTATGAAAATAATTCCTGAGATCTACAATAAACATGCTTATTCTAATTCCCAATGAACAAACATAGTTGAAATACAAGGAGGGCCTCACATTCCTCCCCCTTCAACCATAAAATCCATACCCACTTATACCAATCCTCAGGTTACAACAATATGCAATAGGTTAGTCATGTGGCTCCTTCTTTCTCAATTCCAACTAGCATTCCTAGTTCTATTGTGGCATCACAAGTCCCCTCTACCACCTTCACCCCTCTTAGTGTTCCTTTAACTTTCCCTAAAATTACATGCACTCCATCGCCATTTTATCTTCCACCTCAAACCACTTACCCCAACCCCATCATTGCAAAGCTCCTTAATATTGTTTCATCCATGCAACAAAAAAATTTCCACCATTAGCCAAAGTCAAAATACTCCACCCACATATCATGTTTGTTGTAGCCCCTTATCTTTAGAAATATTAAGAACACCAATGCCACAAGGGATTGAAATTCCTAGGTTTGAGAAATATAGAGGTAAAGGAGACCCTGTTAATCATGTCAATGCTTACACAACCTTGTGTAGTGATTTTTTCCTTGACAATAAGCTATTAACCAAACTTTTTCCTAGAACCTTAAAGGAAATTGCATTAGAGTGGTTTTCAAACTTACCTAATCATTCCATTAGATCATTCAGTGAACTTTTGGATGCCTTTATAAGTCACTTCCAAGTTCATATGACTCATAAAATGACAATCATTGATCTAATTCACTGTAGAAAAAATGTCGATGAAAAATTAATTGACTTCATTTCACGTTACCAATCGTTGTGTGCTCAAGTTGATGTCAAAATGCTTGATTCACATCTACAGAAGATGTTTATTGAAAACTTGTGCACAAACCTTCAAGATAAGTTAACTATGATGAAATCCCCTTCATTCATGCACTTATGCACAACCCTATGTGACTATCATAACTCGGTTTCTAGTCATGATTCAAAGCCCATTTCTAACCGAACTGAGAAATCCAAACAAAATAACCAAAAAAAACATGCAAAACTTTAGAAAACCAAACAAAGGCTTTTTACAGTTCAATCCGCCTCCTCAACCGCAAACCCAACCTGTTCAAAGTCAAGTGGAAGTTGTCAAAGCAGTGGTGCCTTACACCTATGGGGACTCAAAGAGACAATTTACTCCCTTACCTGATACTCTCCATAATACAATGAACCAAGTACTCTGGCAACAAATGATCACCTTGCCTACCGTCAAACCACTTGATAGCACCAAACCTTTACCACTCACCTTTAAACCAAAAACTTATTGCCATTTTCATTGCCAAAATGGCCATGACATCAAACAATGTAAGCCTCTCAAACACTTAGTTCAAAACCTCATTGATTCAGGTTGTTTGTCCATTGCGGGTGTCAATGATCAAACCAATAAGTCTGTTGCACCCCCTAACTAGAATTTACAAATTTTCACCAACCCCATGCCTAATCACAATATTTCATTTGTTAAGGCTAGTGAACCCTTAAACACTGATGTAATGAATGTTGATACCAATAATGAACAACATGATATAACTCCAAATGTTACCCAAGTTAATCCTATGGATGAACTTTTGGGTGCGATAGATGTTATCCCTCGTAAGGAACCAACAAACAAAACTCTTGATATCACCTTTTCTTCTAAAGATATGCTTCAAATGCTTCATGATGGTCCTCTTTACATAGCCGACAAAATCTATGATAAGCCCACCAATGGGATATTTATAGATCCCACCTGTGGTGAGAATGTGATCATGGAAGAGTTTTTAGTATTACATGAGTTCTATCAAGATGACTATAATAAACCAACTACATGGATTAAAACACATACTAGTTTTATGTGCCCTACGATTGGATCGATCGTACTTCCCTTATAAATAGGACCCAAAACTTTGGAGGTAACATTTTCAATTATTCCACAATTGAAACAATTTATTCTATGGTTGGGTCATCCTTGGCTTCACTCAATGAAAGTGGTTCCTTTAGTTGTTCACAAATGTTTGAAGATTCCACATGGCAACAAAATATTTACCATACTCCATAATGGCTTTAATCCATTATTTTCTAAAGGTAATTTTTCCTTAGAATCCCTTTGGCCTGAACCTATGGAACCCATCACCCCCCATAAAGATTTCTTTTTTATGGCCTATCAAAAGTTCAAAGCCAAATGAATAGCCAAATTGTCTCTTTGTAACATGTCTTTGTCCACCTCTGCTCCTCCTATCCTAGATGAAACCATGCTTTAGCCTGAGTCTGACATTGAACAAACCATACAACCTCATGAACAACCACCCATATACACTTCCCTACCATCATTTAAATGACCAAGAGAAAATGAAACCAATCTTATCATGCCTCCCTGCATTAAACAAGTGTATAAAGCTAAAGAGAAAGTGATTGACCCATCTTCTTCGGTTTCTTTCGTTGTTCTCCCTCTAGAAGAAAAGGAACCTATGATGGATCATCCTACTCTTACACCTCAACAACTTCAAAATAAAATAAAATGAAACCGTAGTGCTATGGAGTGTAGGTGTCATCATTGTCTCCTTACTCATCAATCACAAATGGAAGAAAACAAAGAAAACCAACCTCCACCTTTGGAAGAATTAATAGATAATCACCCTCCTTCTCCTGACCCATCACAAGAAAATATGGTCCAATCCACACAACCAAATGATCCAATCCAATAGCCGCAACTTTTAATAGATCCCTCTTTGGAAATAATCCTTCATCCTCCCATCGTAATCAATATTGATGATGATAATTGTTAGGGTTAGAAATGGAAAATATCTAACAATTAAATGCAAATCTATATAATAAATAGAGAAACTAACACACACACAGAATAAATCATAACACAAAGAATTTAACATGGTTCACCCAATCCGGGCTACATCCACCAAACCACAACCATCCAATACTTTTATTATCCAGTAAAACTTATTACAATCTTGCGAATAATCACATTTTTTTCATCATACTATAATACCCATCTGAACCCCTTTTTAACAAGCTTAGAAGCTTCCAGATTTAGGGTTCTACAAAATTGGATTTTTCCTTTTTTATTGATTTTTCCCTTTTTCGGTGATCACGAGAAAAAATACCATGGGCCCCGGTAAGGATAGGGACTAGGGTGTATAGTATACCATGGGCTATACAATATAGCATGATCAATTGCCACATACCAACAATCTCCCACTTGGAGACTGATCAGGCTCCATACCAACACAATCTCCCACTTGGAGACTGATCCTGGATGACACTGCTACAATTACAGCTCCCACTGGAAATAAGTACCTTGGACCCTGCTGCTCTATTATACTTGAATTCAACCTTGAAGACCAACCAAAGCTGAAGAGGAGCTCAGCTTCTCCCTTGTCACCGCCTTCATAAACATATCCGCTGGATTGACATATGTATGTATCTTGTCCAGTTTGACCTATCTATCCTCCAACATTGACTGAATGAAATGATATCTCAACTGTATGTGTTTTGTTTTAGTATGCAAAGCAGAATTCTTTGCAAGATGTATAGCACTCTGACTGTCTGTAAACAAGTAATTTCCAGCCTGTTGTTTTCCTAACTCCTCCATGAAAAATTGTAGCCATATCATCTCCTTTGTCGCCTTTGTTGCAGCAACATACTCTGCCTTTATGGTGGATAAAGCAACCACCTTCTGCAAGCGAGAAATCCAACTCACTGCTATCCCACCAACTCTAAATACATAACCTGTGGTACTCCGCTTGGTATCTATATCCCCTGCTAAATCTGAGTCAACATAGCCTTTTAAATTAGTATTAGAGCCCCCAAAACATAAACAATTATTGGATGTACCTCTCAAATACCTGAGAATCCATTTTACCACATTGCAATGCTCAACTTCGGGATGATTCAAATACCTGCTAATAACTCCTATAGCATGTGCAATATCTGGTCCTATGCATACCATGGCATACATCAAACTACCTACAGCTGAAGCATATGTTACCTTGGACATTTTTCCTTCCTCCTCTTGTGTCTTTGGACACATATCCTTAGTCAATTTGACATGACTAGGCAAATGTGTGCTGACAGCTTTTGCATTCTTATATGAAATCTCTGCAACACCTTTTCAACATAATTAGCTTGAGATAAAAAAAATAAAATTGTTTTTCCTATCTCTACAAATTTTCATACCAAGGATTTGTTTTGTTGTCCCCAAATCCTTCATAGAAAAATATTTTGCTAACTGTTGTTTTAGCTCACTTATGTGATCCATGTTAGACCCAGCTACAAGCATGTCATCAACATATAAACACAAAATAATGTAGCTTTCATTATCCAACCTCTTAAAATAAATACAATGGTCAGAATTACACTGGCTGTAGCTTTGCTCAGCCATAAAACTATCAAATTTCAAGTACTATTGCCGAAGTGCTTGCTTCAGGCCATATAAACTTTTCTTCAATTTGCACACTAGTTTCTCCTTACCTTTGACCTCAAATCCTTATGGTTGTTCCATATATATTTCTTCTTCCAGATCACCATGGAGAAAGGTTGTTTTAACATCAAGTTGTTCTAAATGCAAATCTTCAGCAGCCACAATACTTAAAACAATACGAATAGAAGTCATTTTAACAACAGGAGAAAAAAACTCATCAAAATCAATAGCCTGTTTCTGTGCAAATCCCTTTACAACTAATCTAGCTTTAAATCTTTTCTTACCTTCATTCTCCTCTTTCAACCTATAAATCCATTTGTTTGGTAAAGCCTTTTTACATGTAGGCAACTTGCATAATTCCCAAATCTGGTTTTTTAGCAAGGAGTCCATTTCTTCTTCCATTCCATGGTCCCACTAAACCTTGGTATCCACTTGCATAGCTTCATCATAATATTATGGTTCACCAACATTAGTTAACAAAATAGTATACAAAGAGGGAGAGAATCTTTGTGGAGGTCTACTTAACCTTGAAGATCATCTAATAAGAGTTTGTGGTATTTGTTTCTGCTGTTGTTGCCCAGCATGAGGAACCACTGCAAGATCATTGTTTGGAATATCATCCAACACTGCATAATCATTTTCTTTCTTCTCATGCTGCAGCAACAGATCTTTGTACAACACTTTCTCATTGAATATGACATCCCTGCTTCTCACAATTTTCTGATTTTCAAAATCCCAAAGCCTATAACCAAATTCATCAATGCCATATCCAACAAATACACATTTCTTTGATTTTGCATCAAGCTTGGTTCTATTTTCAGAATCTACATGTGTAAATGCTTCACAACCGAAGGTTTTGAGAAAAGAATAACTCACCTTCTTACCTTTCCATGCTTCCTCTGGAATACCACAACCCAAAGGATTAGAGGGACCTCTATTAATTAAATAAACAACAGTGTTTATAGTCTCTGCCCACATTTTTAAAGGCAACCCAGCATGCAATCTCATAGTCTGTGCACACTCCATTATTGTTCTATTCATGTGCTTAGCCACTCCATTTTCCTGTGGAGTCCTTGGAACCGTTTTTTGCCTACGAATACCATTAGAGGAACAATAATCTTCAAACTCTTTACTGCAATACTCACCACCATTATCAGATCTGAGACATTTTAACCTTTTTCTGTCTCATTCTCAACCATGTTTCTCCATTTTTTAAAAGTTTCAAATACATCAGATTTCTACCTAAGGAAATAAAGCCATACCTTCCTAGTTGGATCATCAATGAATGTAACATAATACAGAGAGCCACCAAGAGAAGATACATGAGTTGGTCCCCATACATCCATATGCACAAGCTCCAATTTCTCATCTTTCTTTTGCTTCCTATCCTTGAGAAAACTAACTCTCTTTTGTTTTCCATACACACAACTTTCATAGAAATCCATATTAACACATTTTAGACCTGGTAAAACATTATTTGAATGAAGTAATTTCATACCTTTTGCACTCATATTCCCAAGTCTATTATGCCACAGTGTTGATTTAGAGTCTACAGCAACTGTATGATCTTCTACCTATTGAACTGCAGCAACTGTTCCTGAACATTGACCTTTTTCTGTAACAATTAAAGTAGAATGAACAGTATGACCTGTATAAAGATATAAGGTGCCTAATTTCACACCTTACCACTAAGGCACCCTCTGTGAACCTCTAGTTTTTATCACTAAAAGTAATAACACAACCTTCATCATCTAGTTGCCCTGCTGAAATTAAATTTTTGCTGAACTTTGGAACATGCCTTACCTCACGTAGTAGCCAATGATTCCCATTCTGCAACTTAATGTTGATTCTTCCCTTTCCAACAATCTGACAGGGTTCGTTATCTCCTAAATAAACCAGCCCAAAATCCCCTTGGACATAATTAAGAAAATAACTTCTATGGGGGGTAGCATGAAATGAAGCCCCTGAATCTAACACCCAAGAATCATCAACATTATCAAGGGAAAGAATCAAAGCATCCTCATCATATTTATTACTTACCACATTTTCCTCTTTACTTCCGTCCTTTCTATCTCCTTTATTTTTCTGAGACCAGCAATCTTTCTTCAGATGACCTGGCTTACCATAGTACCAACAATCCCTCTTGTCTCTAGATTGAGACCCTTTGTCCTTTTATTTTCCTCGTGACTTCCCACGATTTCCATAATTGTTTCCTCTCTCCTTTGTTCTGCCCCTGCTTTCTGCATTCAAAACACTGCCTGATGTGGATGTTCCACTTAAGCTTTTCCTATGAATTTTCTCGCTCAAAATAACACCAACAACATCATCAAACTTCAATGTATTCGAACCAAAAACAGAATTGCTAATAGCCATTACCAAGCTATTCCAGCTTTCAGGAAAAGAACACAAAATCAAAAGAGCCCTAACTTCTTCATCAAAGTTTACTTTTACAGAAGTTAATTGACTAGTGACTGTATTAAACTCATTTAAATGATCAGTAACTCACCCACCTCCTACCATTTTCATATTAAATAAACACTTCATAAGAAATACCTTATTTGAAGTGGAAGGATTTTCATATAACTTTTCCAGGGTTTCCATCAACTCTTGAGTTGTCTTTGTTATTGTAATATTGAACACCACTGATTGTGCTAGGCACAAACAAATACTGCCAAGAGCCTTTCTATCCAAGATCTCTCAATCCTCATCTGACATTGCTACGGGTTTCTTGGTTTTCCCTTCCAATGGCCACCATAAATTCTTCTGATAGAGATAGTCCTCCATCCACATCTTCCATAACTGATAGTTCTACCGTTAAACTTCTCAACCTCTTACCCTCGTCTGCCATTGCTCCCACTCAACCGTGAGATCTTTCCTATAGACCATAATCAAAACACAACCCACTCTGATACCACTTGTTAGGGTTAGAAATGGCATATATCTAACAATTAAATGCAGATCTATATAATAAATAGAGAACTAACACACACACAAAATAAATCATAACACAAAGAATTTAATGTGGTTCACCCAATCCGGGCTACATCCACCAAACCGCAGCCATCCAATACTTTTATTATCCAGTAAAACTTATTACAATCTTGCGAATAATCATGTTTTTTTCATCATACTGTAATACCCATCCGAACCCCTTTTTAACAAGCTTAGAAGCTTCCAGATTTAGGGTTCTACAAAATTGGATTTTTCCTTTTTCATTGATTTTTCCCTTTTTCGGTGATCACGCGAAAAAATACCATGGGCCCTGGCAAGGATAGGGGTCGGGGTGTACATTATACCATGGGCTATACAGTATAGCATGATCAGTCGCCACATACCAACAATCTCCCACTTGGAGACTGATCAGGGTCCATACCAACACAATATTGATGATGATGAGGAGGAGGAGGAGATCACAAAAATAGATGAAGAAGTGCATAATATTCTAAACACTTTATTCTCATCTACCATGAGCTTAAATGATAAATCTTCTCAACCAAGTGAGGAACCTGGTACATCTCCTATTTTGACACTTGCAATTCTTCCTTTGGACAGTCAACCACCTTCACAATACACTCAACATGATTTGGAGGCAAATGACTTGTTAGATTGTTGACTTGCATTTTCCTTACTAGCCTTTTGCATTTTTCTTTGCTCTTTCTTTTGCAATTGTATGTGCATATCATGTTCCCCTATATCGTGTGTTTGATGTTCTCTCTTTCTTTGTACATTTCCTCTATTTGTACCTCTAATCTTCAATATGTCATACTTTCTCTTTTCTTTTTCCCTTTTTGTTTTGTGTTTCTACTTTTGGGGATGACGCAAAGCATTGAGATGCCCTATGTCTCTTCCATGTTGACCCAAAAGGTCCCTTTTCCACTTCCTTTGTCTTTTTCTTGTGTTTTCCTTTTAGGGATGATGCAAGGCATTGAGATTGTAATGTCTCTTTCATGTTGACCCAAAAGCTTTTCCTTTTCTTTTTCCTTTTTGTTTTTGATTCACTTGTATTTTCCTTTTGGGCATGATGCAAAGCATTGAGACCGAAATGTCTCTTCCATATTGAACCAAAACGGACTTTGTTTTTTCTTTTCTTTTTCACTCTCTTTATGTCATTCTTCCAGTTCTATGTGTTTTGGGGAATGATGATAGTTCTGAGCTCTTTCATAAATCCATAGATCCCTTATGTGTTTGGTGTATTCCTTTCTAGGGGGAAACTCCCTTTCTTTCATTTTCTTTTTTTCATTTACATGAAGCAACCTTACTCGGAAACATATGACTTGGCATTGAGCTTTTTGAGTTGGCTCTCATGTTTTTTTTTTCCTTTCCTTCACTACTTTAATGTACTTTCTCACATAACAGTCTGTAGAAATTCCTTTAAAGTGGGGGGCATACATTGGCATAATTTATTTTCATTCTTGGTTCTTAGTGCAACCTTGTCATTTCATATGATGTTTTTGTCACTTTTGTGGACGACATTGGGTATGATGTCCTTCATAAGTGTGATCTATCTTACCATATTACATTCCTCTTAGTGGCCTAATGTGATGCATTACATCCCCTAAGTTGTGGATATCTTATTCTTTGATTGGTCCTCTCTTGGAGACATTAGATACAATGTTCCCTAAGTGACAGACCTCGCATAAAATTAACAAGAATCCTTTGAACATCTTTTCCATTTTACGCTTATACATTTTAACATTTTACACTTTGCACTTTTTTCCACCTTGCATAATGCAACTTGCATGTCTGTGGTACCTTACTCTTTATTCATGAGTTCTAAGCATATGAAGCTTTGCTTTTCTCATGAAGCATGAACTGACATTTTCCTTTGTGGCTCCTTGTTAAAGTTATCAGGAGGTATAACTTTGATATGGTTGAGTGGGAATCCCATTCAGTGGCATGACTTTCCCCATAGCCACCTTTGTGTTTGTGAGTGCATACCAACTAGTGTATGTATATTACCTTTTTGGGCCTTCTCACCCGATGGACCACCATGAGTTATGTCACCCCAAAGTGAGTATGTATTCTCTTTTTCTCACAAATAGCCTAGATCTAATCCACAACTAGTTGGACAAACGATTGAAATTCAATTTAATTTCCCTTTCACATGTGTGTTCCTTTTTTCTTATGCTTAGTTTTCCATGGGATCTTCATCTTGGGGGCTTGATCATCCCTCTTGATCATTTTCATTCCATCTTGCTAACATAAGTGCATTGAGACTTCTCTATTGATATGCATGAGTACTTTAGTGTGAGTTTGAAGCAAGTTCACCCTCTCACTAAAGTGGGGCTAAATGCACCATAGAAAAATGGCCCCTTTTCATTTTCATGGTCTTTTAGACCTTTCTTCATGATACTTGGCCTATTTTTCTTTGATTTAATGTTGTAATGTGGCTTGAAAATTTACATTTAGGTCCTTAAAATTCAAATTATGACATTTTGTGAAGGTGTTGTGAAGTGTTGTAAAACATTTCTACACTTTTTTATAGACTATTTATTGCAATTCACCTAAAAATCACCTTTTCATCACTTATCAAGTCCTATTTTTAAGTGTTGTAAAGTCTTGTAACAAGATTTCATGCTTTTCTAGGCATAATTTCACTATTTACACCTTTCTTATACTCTATTTGACCCCTTTATGCCCTTATAAGGCTTAATTAAGTGTATTTGTGAATGTAAACCCAACAAACAACATTAAATGTGACTTAATTCCCAACACCCACTTTCAAGTCGAAGGTGGTGAATGAGTCCCTCTTGACTCCAAATTCAAAATATTTCAAATTTTCTTTTAGTTTTTTATTCAAAATCACTTGATGTCGGCTTGTGATGAGGTATCAATAGGTTACTAAGGCACAAGAATGTATAAATAAGTGTTTTTACATCCATTTTAACCCCCATTCATTCAAGCATTCATCAAGTTCACTAATTTCATCACTCAATCAAGCATTCAAACACTTTGCATCATCTAATTTGAAAGCATCTTTCAAGCATCTTGGAGCAACCATTCATATAACTTAAAATTTTCTTCAACAAGGGTTTGGTAAGTTGATAGAATTTGCATGTTATTTGTTTATCATTTTCTTACATTTCATTATTTCATTAAGGGTTTGATTACCAAAGTTGGGTTTGACCATGGAAAACCCCTATTCTCTAACCCTCAACCATTTTTCCCCTTTTACATGTGTATTTGTAGACTTTTGTATGTAGATTTGACAAGCAATTAGGTGTTGAAAGGTGGTCAAGGTTGATCCCACAAAGTTGGTTTACAATTTCTGGGAGATTCTATTTTTTGCTAAAATCACATATTTTTAGAAAATATAATGATTTAGGCCTTAGAAAGTTACATTTAAGCATTCCAATTGAAGAGGGTTTGATCAAACTACCTTAGATCATGTTGGAAAATGTGCCTCAATCTCATAGGCTGTAACCCCTGGAAAAGCAAAGTCATTGTGATATTCCTGTTGTCTAGCTAACTGGAAGTTGTAACCTTGTGTTTTGCTCATGTCACCAAGACAATGCTTCTGTCTTGCCGACTGGTGATGTCGCTATGACTTGTGGCCTTCGATGTAACCTTTTGCCGAGTGGAGACCTCTGGCCAATAGTTAGTGACTATCGGATATCAGTGTGACTCTGGGCAACAAGCGGTGTCGGGAAAAGTCTTGGATAGTCGGTGTGTCTCATACTAACAAGGGAAGTCTTGCCAATAGATATACACCTGTGGTCATCAGTGTAATTCAAGGGTCTCAGTGAGAAGTCTTTGTGATGATAGGAAGTCTTACCGATATCGACATGACCTTCGGTCTATCTAGTCGATGAAGAAATCGGTATGACTTATTCCTATCGGCATGATCTCTTGGCGACCGAGAGATGTCTCGGCGACAGTGTTAGGGGTCATCGGTGTAACATAAGGCGATCGGTATGAAGTCTCAGCGAAAGACAAAAGTCTTGCCGACTCGGTAAGACATGTTTGCTCAGTGAGATGTCTTTACAAACTGCGATGGTCTCGCTAATGGTTGTGTAACATCTTGGCGAAAGATGAATGTCTTGCCGATTATCAGATGTCTTCAGTGTGACTCTTGGTGAACAAAAGTCTTTAGGGTGAAATGTGAATATTGTTGTAACCTCTTAGCGATAGAGGGAAGTCTTGCCGACTATCAGATGGATGCCGATAGGGATGCGATGGATGATAGAAGTTTTGGTATGACTTTGGAACCATGATATGATCTCCTGGCAAATGTGGAATGTCTGGCCAATGATAGGTCTTTGGTATGACTTAAAGGCTTCGATTTGATGTCTTGGTGAAGTAGGATTGTCTCGCCAATGAGGTAGTCTATTGTCGGTATAACATAAAGGGCTCGATATGATCTCTCAGTGAATGACTAAATTCTTGGTGACTAAGGAACACTTCAAAATGACTTATGAGCTCGGTGTAATGTCTCATCGAATGGCGATTGTCTCGCCGATGAGAATGATGAGTTCGGTATAACATGAAGTTTGTTGTGATGTCTTGCCGATGGAGACGACTCTTGGCGACAATGTGTAATTGGGTCTTGTGGCATCAAGGAGACACTTCTAGTGTCTCACCAACATGCGACACAAGTTGATCGCTATTGACCGAGTGAAGATTGTTCGACGTGGTGCGATGTGGACAAATCAGAGAAAGCAAAATGTGAATCGTTCCTGAGCTAGATGATTCAACAGTTGGAAACAAACTGTTTCATAGAGTCAAAGCAAAAAAGAAGCATATAGCTGATGACATAGAGAAATCTCAGAGAGTTGACGAGATGTGAAGGCTGAGAGGTTGGTTGTATGGCTGAGCATCCTTGAGGCCGAAAGAGAGGAGAAGAGATAGCTTCCGATCATGAATGTTGTTTGACCTCTCTTATGTTGATTTGCACTATATATGTGATGGTATTGTAATAGTGCGAAGATCATTTAGTTTGAGAGGGTGATCAAAAACTATACAGAGAAATCTTTTGTTACCAGTTGTATCTAGAATGAACAAGATGTACTCTCTAAAAGGCTAAGAGCTTGAAACTGTATTGTAACTTCCTGTTGCAGAATAATACAATGGCTCAATCTTTGGAGTATGGGGTTTTTTATCCGAAAGGATTTTCCCCGCATAAATCTTTGTGTTCTAGTTTTTTTTTTCATCTTTCATGCTTATTGGTTCATGTAGTAGAATCTATTAATGCTTGCTGTTGAATTTACATGTGTTTCACTTAGATGGATCAATGTAGGAAATGAACTGTGTCTATTCCGCATTTGGACATAGTTGTTCGTATATTTGAGGCAACCTAATTGAAATGAAAGTTACCGAAGGTACTATTGTTTGGATTTTTCACTAGATGCGCTCTTAGATTTCCTTACAAGTGGTATCAAAGCCTTCTTCTAGTTGTTGGTTCTGGATATTTCTCCTGTGAAGATTTCTTAGCTTGAAAGGCTGGAAGAAATCTGCAAGAATGGACTAGTGTATTGATCCTTTGATGAGTGGAATCCTTGTGGTATTCTGAGACAGCATGCAACTTGAAGGATGGTCAAGATGGAAAAGGGAGTTGATCATGTTGTGATCTGTGTCTCCTAGCTAGTAGAGATTTAACCTTGGAGTGTGAGGTGGATTTTCTTACTCCATGGTTGTGCAGCAGTAAAGCTTTCATATTGGTGTCTGTGTGACAAACTCCTGGGTGATATGGAGAAGCCTATGTTGTTTCTCAGTCATGGAAGAGAGTGCTTATGCTAGGTGGTGTTTCCTGGTGTTGGAAAGCACTATTTCCTATTAACCTCGAATGCTTGAAGGCTATGGAGTTAATCATTAGATGATTTGCAAGCTTCTGAAATAGCCTTTCTCTCTTTCTCATATGCATGTACATGTTGGTGTTTTAGATTTGGCCTGAAAGGGGCCTGGATTTTTCTGTACTACTATTTCCTTTTTTAAGGATGCTTTGTACTTGCATGGCTCTGTGGTTTTACAGGTTTTACATGGTTAAGCAAAACTTGTGGTTTATGTGGAGCTGTTGATAAGCTATTTTCTAGAGGCTGACTTTTGGGGTGTTGCTGGATGAGATAGTTGTAGTTTTGCATGCATGCTTTGTGCATGGTTTGAGAAGGTGTGATTTCTTCTCTGCATGGGAGTGTTGGTACTTGATCTGTCATTCAACATTCCTATGGTGGTACTTGTAAGTTCCTTGATTATGGTGCTTGTTGTGGACATAATTGGCAAATTAGAGTGTGAGATCTGGTGTTTGAGTCATGTTGTCTACATGGTTATTCTCTTTGATATCTCAGTGTTGCAGTTTTCAATGTGATAACGGGTTTTGCATGCTTGATGGTTGTGATCTACGAGTTATGTGGTTGATGGATTAGCTACCCATTGGCTGCAGTGAGATAACTTGGATGTGGACTATCTTTATCCATGAGCATGATTCATTGATGGTGCAAATTTGTTAGTTGGCCTTGTCATTGGTCACTTGTGCATTGGTGTGACTATTTTTTAGATGAGAGGATGGATATTATTGAGTACCTGAATAGTTAGTTATGGGAACCTAAAGTAGTTGGTCATGATGCTTGGAAAGCTTGGGTGTCACTTTTCAGTGGGAGTTCTAGCAATGACTGTGGATTCATCACATGGTGGTGAATGGTCTTCTTTAGTGTTGCAGAAGGGTTCTTACGCTTTTACTTTTGCATGGACATTATTTGAAGTTGTGCAACATCTTGGAACCATGGAGGACGTTTGGAGTCTCTAGCTAAGGTGTTGGTGGTGCTTGACAGGTGATGTTGTTCTTAAGTCTATTTGCTTTATGTCATGGTATACTCTTGCTTGTGCATTAGAGTTTTGGCATTGTGCATTGTGCTTGAGACATTGGTGAGGTCACTTGAAGCATGGTATCTCCTATGGGGATCTGTAGATCATGGTGTCATGATAAGTTCCTGATTCAAATGATTGTAGCTTTGACAATGGTCTAGTAATTCTTTGTGTATTGGGCACTTTGATTATTTGCTTGATACTTCATGATAGTGCAATAATGCAAATGAAGTTTAGCATGAGATGATCAGTTGCTAGTACTCATGGATACATGAAGAATAAGGTGAGGCTGCTTTTCTCTTATGAGAGAAGTGTTGTTGCTTGTTACTCTTGTTAAAGTTTTTCAGCAGAAAGTCTGAGAAGCCTACACCTTGGTTGAACATGAGTTCAATAAGAGACCTATGAGGAGATTGCTCTTGGATTAGTCTTGGTCTACTCGGCAGTTTATCTGAAAGGTATTTGGCCCTTTATATCTTTTAGATGTGTTTAATGTTTACTTTCATGATATGGATCTTGAATTGTTGTTTAATGGTTCCGGAGGATTCATAGTGGAAGTTGTACAATTTGTTTTATCTCCTTGAGCTTGATCTTCTTTAAGAAGCTTACATCCATATTGATTACATGATATTAGAAGTTGGTTTGATATTGGTGATTGAATGGATGGATGTTGTTAAGGCTTTCTTTTGGGATGTGTAGAAGATCATTCTTGACACAGCTAGCTGTTAGAAGTGTATGTAGGAGGATGTTCTATAGGAAGATGATGTGTAGTGTTTCTCTCTGTGGCCATGAAGGATTGTGGTGAGAGAAATGTTTCTTGTGGTAGGTTGTTGCAGGTTGTGCATATCATTGTGGATTTTTCTTTGGTACTACAGGGTTACATTTTCTTTGTGCTGGTATTGGTAGGCTTGTGATGCCTTCTGATCTTTCAGATATGGATTTCTCAGGCAGTGGGAGTTCCTGTATGTGGCTTGTCTTCTTCGACTGGTTGATACTGGAACTTGTATTTGTTGATTATGGATTGGCAAAAGTTTACTAATGGTGATACCTATGAGGTATGTGAGATTGGATAGTATAGCACAAGTTGTGGGTGCTATTTTCAGTCGCGTGGGTTTATCAGTTGGATGGGAGCAATCAGTCAGGATTGTTGTTCTAACTGATGTTTTGTATCTTGTTTCTGGAGAATGACTTCACTGTTGTGTTTTGTTTGAAGCTTTGAAGTTGATATTGCTTATGTATATCATTTCAGCACATTGAAGTGGTAGCAATATCTTGTTGGTGATATCACTAGGATCTTTTGCTTGTGTTCATTGGAATGGTGCTTATACACCTTGGCATTGTATCTTTCTTCCACATGTGGAAGATGACATGATTGTTGCTTGAATGGTGGTCATCATGGATGTTAGAGAAAAATTCTTGATGGAGCATGAGAGCATGTTGAGATCTATGTGGTTTCTTGGAAGGTTGGGATCAGTTGTTTTATTGGACAGTGAGTTGTAGTTGGATGCCTGGTCTTTGTTGTAGATTGTCTAATGGACTGTTATCTACTAAATCATGTTGATTGGGTGTCTTGAGTATTGCAGGGTTTGAACTAATGGAGCTAGTGAGATCCTAGTTTCTAGTTGCTTTGGAGGTGCCTATGTGATCTTCGTCAAGTGGGAGATTGTTGAAAAATTTTCCTCAATCTCATAGGCTATAACCCGTGGAAAAGCAAAGTCACTATGACATTCCTATTGTCTAGCTAACTGGAAGTTGTAACCTTGTGTTTTGCTCATGTCGCCAAGACAATGCTTCTGTCTTGCCGACTGGTAATGTCGTTGTGACTTGTGGCCTTCACTGTAACCTTCTGCTGAGTGGAGACCTCTGGCAGACAGTTGGTGGCTATCAGATATCGGTGTGACTCTGGGCGACAAGTAGTGTCGAGAAGAGTCTTTGATAGTCAGTGTGTCTCATACCGATAAGGGAAGTCTTGCCAATAGATATACACCTGTGGTCATCGGTGTAACTCAAGGGTCTCAGTGATAAGTCTCGGCGACGATAGGAAGTCTTACCGATATTGACATGACCTTTGGTCTGTCTGGCTGATGAAGAAATCGGTATGACTTGTTCCTATTGGCATGATCTCTTGGCGACCGGGAGATGTCTCGGCAACAGTGTTAGGGGTCATCGGTGTAACATAAGGCGATCGGTATGAAGTCTCGACGAAAGAAAAAAATCTTGCCGACTCGATAAGACATGTTTGCTTAGTGAGAGGTCTTGGCGAACTGCAATGGTCTAGCCGATGGCTGTGTAATGTCTTGGCAAAAGACAAATGTCTTGCCAATTATCAGATGTCTTCGGTGTGACTCTTGGCAAACATAAGTCTTTGGGGTGAAATGTGAATATCACTGTAACCTCTTAGCGATAGAGGGAAGTCTTGCCGACTATCAGATGGATGCCGATAGGGATGCGATGGATGACAGAAGTTTCAGTATGACTTTGGAACCATGATATGATCTCCTGGCGTATGTGGAATTTCTGGCCGATAATAGGTCTTCGGTATGACTTAAAGGCATCGATATGATGTCTTGGCAAAGTAGGATTATCTCGCCGATGAGGCAGTCTGTTGTTGGTATAACATAAAGGGCTCGATATGATCTCTCAATGAATGACTAAAGTCTTGGCGACTAAGGAACACTATGGAATGACTTATGAGCTCGGTGTAATGTCTCATCGAATGGTGATTGTCTCGTTGATGAGAATGATGAGTTTGGTATAACATGAAGTTCATTGTGACGTCTTGCCGATGGAGATGACTCTTGGCGACAACGTGTAATCGAGTCTTGTGGCATCGGGGAGACACTTCTAGTGTCTCACCGACATGCGACACAAGTCAAGATCGCTATTGACCGAGTGAAGATTGTCCGACGTGGTGTGATGTGGAAAAATCAAAGAAAGTAGAATGTGAACCATTTATGAGCTGGATGATTTGACAGTTGTGATCCAACAGTTGAAAACAAACCATTTCATAGATTTGAAGCCGAAAAGAAGCATATAGCTGATGACATAGAGAAATCTCAGAGAGCTAACGAGATGTGAAGGCCGAGAGGTTGGTTTTACGGCCGGGGGGCCTTGAGGCCAGAACAGAGGAGAAGAGATAGCTTCCAATCATGAATCTTGTTTGACCTCTCTTATGTTGATCTGCACTATATATGTGATGGTATTGTAACAGTGCGAAGATCATTTAGTTTGAGAGGGTGATCAGAAACTGTACAGGGAAATCTGTTATTACCAGTTGTATCTAGAATGAACAAGATGTAATCTCTAAAAGGCTAAGATCCTGAAACTGTATTGTAACTTCTTGTTGTGGAATAATACAATGGCTCGATCTTTGGAGTGTGGGGTTTTTTATCCGAAAGGATTTTCCCCACATAAATCTTTGTGTTCTGGTTTTTTGTTTCATCTTTCATGCTTGTTGGTTTGTGTAGTATAATTTTTTAATGCTTGTTGTTTAATTTACATGTGTTTCTCTCAGATGGATCAATGTAGGAAATGAACTGTGTTTGTTCTGCATTTAGACATAGTTGTTCGTGTCTTTGAGGCAACCTAATCGAAATGAAAGTTACCAAAGGCACTACTGTTTGGAGTTTTCACTAGATGCGCTCCTAGATTTCCTTACAGATCAAACCCCCTTAGATAGAACGTGGCTATTTTTAAACCATACCTATAACAGAGTCTCCTTTACACCTATCAAAATGTTGATAAAAAACCACTTTTGATTTACATTTTGGGGAATCAAATGAATTCATTTTTTAAAAAAATTGTAAGTAGGTTGGCCTTATTAAATAAGCTTCCCAAAAAGAATAATTTTAAATAAATTTAATTTTATTATTATATTTATTTTCTATTTCTTGTGAATGTAGGTTTTTCACCGAAAATTAAGCTCTTTGTTTTGCACATGTGGAAAAATAGAAGATTATCAAAAAAAATGAAAAATGTGAGTGCACCAGATATTGAAGTCATTGATCCAACAAAAAAAATTTGAATTTTGATACATACAAAAAAAGTTGTGTTATGCAATCCGCCTATGTCTAAATTGTAATTGGTTTGACTTCAAAAATTGATTAAGGAAAAAATATTCAATAAAACACTATGAAACCAATTAGAAACACTAGATATCATAGTTACAAATCTAAATTCAAGAAAAATAGAATTTTATCCTTTATGGAAAAAAAGGTTGTGTTATACAGTGAGCGTCACTTCTTAAAAATGGTGTTTACTAAAAAAACTAGTTTTTGAAGGAGATGGAAATATAAGTGCAATATGATTCCAAATTTTTTGAAAAAACTATATTTAGAATCTGCAGACAAAATGTCACAAATGACTAGTTTGCATCATCTTCAAATTCCTCATGATTTAGCCGCTATAGGTGCTCGAAAGTGAAGATTTAGTTAGAAAAAATCAATTCAATGTCTAGTTTGGTCAAAAATTGTAAACCGGTATTGTGGGATCACCCTTAACAAATCAACAAGGTGCTTCAAGTCAAATCAACCTCATTTCAAGCTTGGAGAAGACATTCTATCTATTTTCTACAAAATTAACTTCGTCAACCCGATAAGCAAACAACCTCAAATCTGGTGTTGCAAAATTGTCCCCTGATTTCTCAAAATTTTGGGAGAGAACTGATTCACCATCAATGGCGAATTAGTCCCACCTTAAGGCTAGAAATCCAAATTTTGTCAGATTCTGGATCTCGACACTCAAAAACCTGTTTCTGACAATTTTCATTAGAAGTAGGACTGATTCGCCATTAGTGGCGAATGAGTACCACTGGTGATTTTCAGTGATCTTAGTCAACATTCAGAATATTCTAGATTTACCATTATTTTCCCATGTGCACTCTAAATCGGCCTTCTTCCTTTCTATTTTACATTTGTTCATACTTAGTTCATGTTTGCATAACACATTGTGTTTTCCAACATTGCATAATTCTTAGGTCTTGCATTCATAATCAGTCAAATAGATCATCCAATTGCACTTAGATCATTCAATTTAGTCTAAATAACATCATACATTGCATAATTTGAGTGAACCTAGCTAGATCTTTTGAGTAGGGTTTATCTCTCCCCTTTTAGGCGCAACATCCTAAGAGTGCAAGAGTAGCCTATAAGCCCTACCCAAAAATCTACAATTCACAACTAAGTATTTTTTTAGTTATAATACATTCATTTAAAAAAGAAAAAAAAAATACCCTTTTGTAGAGTTCAGAGTGGAGAATTCGAATATGTATTGTTTTTAGTTTTTTTTTACTAAAAGAGGGGTAAAAATTTATTCAATCCAAAGAAGAGCAGTACAAAGCAAGGGAATTACACATCCCTATCAGTCTCCACTAATTGGTCCAACTTTTGTGACAAATCCGAGGGTAATTGACCCTTGTCCATAATATTCCAATCATGAAAATGATCAGAAGCCCATTTAGCCAAACAATTTGCAACCCCATTCCATTCACGCAGAATATGACAGAAACAAACAAAATCTAAGGAAGCACACAGATTAAAAATATGTTTTATAATAACATCCAACTACCAACTAACATCCTCTGATCGCAACCAATTCACTACCACCTGAGAATCTAATTCACAAATTATCTATCTCCACTCGAGAGCACAACCACGCTCCATGGCACACAAAATGGCAAGAGCCTCCATCACATTGTTAGAGTACCAACCCTTAAAAATAGAAAAGATAAACTCAACTGTTCTAGAACTAGTCTTCCCAACACCTCCAATACGAGCATGGCCAAGATTTCCACGAGAAGAACCATCTATGTTAATGCAAATAGGTTGTTAAAGTTTAAAAAAGAGGCTGATTAGAAATTTTTAAAAAATAGTAAAACATATTATATATATATATATATGATGCACAAGAGGAGAGAGTCATCTTCAAAAGGGTATAATTTTTTTTTCAAAATGATTAAAAAAGTAGACAATAGTTGATGTCCAATGAAAACTATCAAATTTTGACAAGTTTGACTTTAAAATGTTATTACGAGAAAAATATACATCAAATTTTTTTATTTTTTTTCACACACTAGATATTGAAGTTACCTATTTGGAGAAAAAAAACATAGGGGAAAATATATTTTTTTTCTATTTGTTTCTTGATGTCAAGTGAACATCACTTTTTCCTAAGATTTTCAACATTCCAAAATCTGCTCTTAAATTGATAAAAAATAATCATTTTTTTTTTAAATCTAAAAAATTGCAGGATTAAACTTCATCAATATTCCTACCTTTCATTAGTTTACATCAATTTGAAATTCAAAACATAAAAACCACTTTTATGTGGTTGAAGTTCATAATTTTTTTGTTGTTAGCCGATTCCTTTATAAAGTGTGACATAGGTTTATTCTTTTAAACCCACTTATAATCAAACTAACAATGTGGATTTGTATAAAAATCATGATATGCATGAGCATATTAAGGGTGTTAAGAGTGTTGATGTGCATGAAGTGAATATCATTTTGTGGGTATTCTTAATGATAATGATATAGGCGATTTCATTCATTCTCATTTTAACTTTTATATTATGCCATGTGTGATGTTTTGATTCTCATTTTTTTATATTATGTCTTGTGTGTGGTTTTTCATTCTCATTTCACCTACTATGTTTCATATTGTGTCTTATCCCCTTAGAACTTGTATGTCTCTTCTATGTTGTTTCTAATGGATGTCATGTTTTCCACATTGTGGAGTATCCTATTTATGTTGCTTATCTTAATGAGGTTCATTTGATCCTACATGTTTCTATGATTACACTTACATATTATGATATCATGCTTACATTTCTATATATTCACACTTTATATGACATTGTTTCATGCTTTGTGCTTTCATGATGACACCTTACATGGCACATATCTATGTTTACATAAATTCCTATTGAGTATTTTGGCTATTATCACTTTATCATCATTTAGGCACATTGTTGTCGATTATTGTGTACACTTTCATGATTGCATGTTTATCTCATACTTGTCACGATGATATATGTGAACCTTTGACAAGATAATTGAGTTTTACATGATCATTTTATATTTTCTATACTTCTTCAATTACTATCATTGGATTCATACAACCAACTATGATGGGCATATAATATCCCTAATACATTATTTTTGAAAAGAAGTAGAGATGTTGAATATGCTTCATACACTAATCTATGAGAGGATATATGCACAAAAATTAAATTGATCATACAATTACAAGGAAATAAACACAAAAAATAGTATACAATAAAAATAAACTACATAAGGAAAAGCCTCTCAAAATTAAACCCCGCAATCTGAAGAAACTCAATGTATTATTTAGTAATCAATGGTTACAATACACTTACAAATTCTAAGTCTTTCAATGAGTTTCACCAACAAGAGATCTCTAGAGCAATTATGAAAACATAGTAATACCTATACAATTTCATTATTTCAACCACTAATGCATGTGAGAGTATTAATAGGCACATAAAAAAGTAGATATGCAATACTATGGGCTAAGAAAATAATACAAAAAGTGCCCAAAAAAGACTAATAAAACCATTTTTTTGGAGAGACCGTCCCCCCAAAACCTTGCCACCTTTACACGAGGAACCTTTAGCTCCATATGAGGGGGGCCTTTGGGTCCATTTTTCATTGAGAATATATATTACACATAATATTGCAAGGTTGAAACACCTTAACAATTTTGGTGGATTTTTCACAACCCTACAACACTTTGTTTTATTTATGATGGTTCGAACACAACCCTATGTTGATTACTCATGCTTATGATATCTCCTTTACGACTGAAAAATTAGTTTCT
This sequence comes from Sequoia sempervirens, assembly GCA_007258455.2. Lineage (NCBI taxonomy): Eukaryota > Viridiplantae > Streptophyta > Pinopsida > Cupressales > Cupressaceae > Sequoia > Sequoia sempervirens. Next base: position 124,131,685 of record VDFB02193867.1, read on the forward strand.
TTTGTTGGCTCATTAGCAACCTCATATAAATTTTCTTTTGGTTTAGCAAGCACCTTTAAGCCTACATCTTTATTGGCTCCTTTGCAACAACATTCCTCTCTCTTTTCTTTTGGTTTTGCAAGCTCCTTTGTACCCTCACAATTATGTTGACTCCTTTGCATCCCACAACTACTCATGAAATTTTATGCCGATCTTTATCTATGTCCATATCTTTTATACATGTGTTTGCTATTTACTTTCATGTTGATTGTTTGTTTATTATGACATGTACAATTTGTTATTGATATCCACATCTTTTATATATGTGCTTGTTATTTACTTTCCTATTGTGCACATCCTTAGCACTCTCACCAATTCATTTTACATTCACTTTGACTAATTGTCCCAATAAAAATAAACTACTATTTGAGTGACATAATATTGTTGAAGAATTGGTATATAAGTTGTACTTTATCAAATTTCAAGTTTTGATCATTCTCGACTCAACCTTCACCTTTGGTGTTTCTTATCCTAGGTCAAACCTATTGTTGTAGTTCAACTTGGTATATAAATTGTACCTCATCAAATTTTGAGTCCATATCCCTCGATGGTTAGATCCAACCTTCACCTTTCCTATACTAGGTCAAATCCCACAAATATAGTTCTTAACCTAGTTCAAAATTGCATGTGTAATTTTAATCACCAAACTTTGAAACTCAAATTTAAGTACGGACTCAAGGAAACTGACTTCCATCTTGCCTACAAATTTATACATGATACATTCAAATTGTGACACTAGAGTATTATAGAAAATGACAAACCCTAATTCAGCTTAAACCATCATTAATTAGATCACTTATCTATTCAAAAGCATTTTCAAGAGTCTAAAAAATTATGTCAGATCATTATGACAACATAAGCATCTATATTTCAGATAACATATTTACCAATTTACTCAAAATCATCAAATTGATACTAAAATAACCAAAAAGAAGTAAGTTGATAAATTTGATAAAACTTAACACTATTAAGTTGCCTACAAAACTTAGCACTATTAACTCTTTAAAATATTTTGAAGCACCATTCAAAGCAAATAACATAACTAATTTATAAAGACCAAAAATGTAGTATTCAAGATCATATAAAAAATCCAGAACCACAAATACTGGGTCAGCACTATAAATGTAGGGATCGCTTCTACTGGTAGAAGTTTGAGGCAGAACAAAGCGCATGTCATGTCTGAATGAACTCTATTGCCATTGTCAGACTGATCAGGTAGGTATCTAAAACTAAGCATTTTATTTCTTTTCACTATTTCTCCCTATTTCAGATGCCCACATGTGCCGTGCGAGAGACATTTCATTTAAGAAACTCCTTGAAGAGACTTAAATAGATGCTGTACGCGACAATGAATCTAAACTTTCCGTCGCCTGGTTATTTGAGCCTCCATTACAATGTAATACTTCTTTCCCTCAGTTGACGCGTATGTAGGCTTTTAATCAAGCGGCGCAACCCCTTACAGCTGTTCGAACTGTACCTGTGCATTCCCTGCACTCTTGCACTTACACTGATTGGCAAGCACAACGCAGGAGTTCTAATCTATCTCTTGCCAAACAGAACTAACATATGGATTTACTACCAAATCAACTTTCCAAATTTGTTTCTATTTCTTCATCCCAATATCTGAAAACCAATACTAAAAGTTCAGGGACACTAACCCGACCGAACACAAATCAATGCAATTTCTATCAAAACTCATGCATAGCCGAAGATTTCTTGCGACGACAAAACAGCTGCCGGCAAAGGTGTGTCACAAAGCTCTTTTTCGTAGCACCCTGTTTTTTGCTCAGATCTTCATCATAACTGTAATCCCCACCAATTTCAAGGTTCCGTTTTCCATTCGAAATATGCCCAAATTTTTGGTTAGGCACATCTACATCTGGGCAGAAACGAGCGTATTTCATAGACTGGGTTCCAATGGCAGCACAAAAGATTTCCTCCTCTGTTACTTGAGGAAAATCCCCACTAGAGACATTAGAAGGATGAGGAGAAGAATGGTTGAGCCAGGACATGTAAACATCTCTCATTCCACCAATGCCTCTGACATCCTCTTTTTTAGAAGAGGAGCTGCGCTCCCTCATAGCCATGGCCCTCTGCACTGCAGCGCCCAGCCTATGACCACAAAAACTTTCTCCACCCTTGTCGTCTGACATTCCTTCGGCCGTACCCGCAGAAGCAGCGACGGAGCTTTCGGCGCCATTTAAAAAAGTGGAAAGGCCTTGAGGATCGCTGTGCATTCGACTGTGGTGCAGCCGGGAATATGTCTTCATTCTCGATTAATAGCTCTCTGCAACGCACTAATATGGCTGTAGATATGTAAATAATATCTCCTCCAGCAACCTCCAAGGATTTTTTCTGCCGCTTAGAACCATATGAGTGGACAATGGATACTGCAAAATATAGAGACTTTTGGTGAAACCGTCCTTTTATGTATTTAATTTCCTGTCTGAAAAGGCCTTACGTGTATCTATTACATTTACTGCATTGCCTTTAATGTCTGTCCTTACCAGGGAATTCATTTCGTTGGGATGCATTGGAGCTGACGCAGCAAATACCCTTTGTCTACCTTGGAGTCCCCCCAACTCAACGACCTCTTTTTCTTTTCGTTTTTAAAAGGGGAAGAGCACCGCTAACCGTTATAGTTCTAATAACCGTTCACTCTAGAACACCTCACCACCTAAAAACTTTTATATTTTAGTCATTGGGTCAATAAATATTTACATTCTACACTAATACATGTACACTGTGAATGTGTAGTTGACCAAAAAAAAGGAAACAATTAGTGATACATATCTATTTCTAATGGCAAGTTGTGCAAAATAACTCACATTTACATTTATATATTTTTTTTAATGTTTACAATTACCACTCTATGCAAGTGGCCCAAAACTTAAAATGTATTGCATCTACATATACATGTGCTCAGTTAATGGTGCCTAATATGTCATAATATAAAACAACTATAAACTTTATGAGCTATCAATTGCACTTTTTTCCACACTTCCTTTCACACCTTCATGCATTAACTCCATCTACTATTGGTACCTACATAAGTAAACGGTGTAAGGCTCTCCAATAAACAAAAATATAAATATTAAATCAAATGTAAAATTGAATTCATTCAAGCCACTTAGAAAAGACATAAATGACAACTGCAATATGAAATGATTGATTGTTTCCCATGTATATTCAAATTTGAAAATCAACCACCACAAATAAATGCACTAATTTTCCACATTCAAATAATTTTATAAGAGGGAATTTTTAAGGTCATTTTCATTAGGAATTCTCCTATGTTTCCACTGAATATCCTCTACAAAACTCAAAGTTTAGAAAGACAACCTCTACACATTCCTAATTAAAAGGCACTTATTCAGGTTGGTACACCCAAAATAACTAAATTCATGTTTTCATAAATCAATATATGTTTTATATATATGTACTTGGTGTCTAAAATATTTTGAGACATACAAATTATACTATTTTTGGTCAACTATAAAAAATCATAGGGTCCAAATTTATAAACATCAACATTATTCATTTTTCAATCATATCACAGTTGCATCTTTCTCACTTGCATTTTATCATTCATGTTAAGCTTTCCAACTGCATACATCAAATATAATAACAGTAGCATTATCCATTTTTTAATCATATCATAGTTACATCTTTATCTTCTGCATCTTATCATTCTTGTTAAGCTTTCCAACTGCATACATCAAATACACATTGAAATCTTTATCTCCTGCATCTACTCATTCCTACTTACAGTTTGTTGCATTTTATCATCATTTATTTATATGGCATCCAAGGTTTCATTGAAATTATTTATTTCACTTTATACTATGAAATCATTACATAGAATGTGAAATAAATAGATCATTCTCTAATTTTATTTTGAACCCCTAGTTTATAATCATGAAATTTAATGGGTATAGGGTTATTATCCCAATTTTTTGACTGGTTTTAGGATACATATAGATGTATATATATATGTACATATATATACACATCTATGTATAGATGCACATATCTATATATATATATACATACACATAGATGTATACTCATGACACATGTTATATGTTACATCACAATCCTAAGTCTCTGAGACCATGCATGTTTATGTTTAGAACTATTATTGACAAACATGTTTATGCTTCAATGCCATGTAATGTTGATTATATTGGTTATGCATCAACTCCATCTACTATTGCTACCCATACAAACAATAAATTATCACAATGACAAACATGTTTATGCTTCAATGACATGTAAATCTGGTTATATTGGTTATGCATCAACTCCATCTACTATTGCTACATGCACAAACAATAAATTGTCACAATGAAAAACATGTTTTTGCTTCAATGACATGACATGTTGATGTAGGAGCATCCAGGGTGTACAAGCTATCTTGCATCAATTTGTGATTGTTTTCCTTTCAATAAGGGATGAATCAGCTTCAATTAGTTAAGTATGGAGGTTAGCAGGAGTTTAGGCTTTTGGATGTAACAGACGAACATCGACATTCAGTGTTAACGAAATTCGATGAATTGGCTCATCAACGGGAGATGGCAATTTCAAAGTGTAGTAGCATAAAAAGTAGCCTTTTCCCTTGCTTGGTTTGATAATTGATATTAGAGTCTTGGAGTGGTGTTGTAATGTGTTGTACACATTCACACTATTCTAGGACCTTTATTTGATTAAAATAATCCTTAACTAATCCTTTCCAAAGGTTTTGTAAAGTGTTGTAACACACTTTCATACTTTTCTAGGACATATTTGCTTAATTAAGCCTAATGGCCCCCTTTCTGAATAAAATGTACATAATGTGAACCTTCTTTAAGTGTTGTAAAGTGTTATAAAACACTTTCATATTTATCTAGGTGGCCATTAATTAATTGAGGGTAATTGGAGTAATTAACCCCCTTTTAATTAAAATTTACACCTTAATTTTGACACGTCCCGAAGATCTATCGTGACACTTATAATTTAATTAAAAAATATTTCATTGGGAAAAGTTTGGTCATGGTAAGTTGAGCCAGGACCCATTCGCCCTTGATGGCGAATGGGTCCTCCCTTAATAGGACCCCCCTTTCTCATTTGATATGGAATGGATTTTTAACCCTCTTTCAATCCCCTGGGGTTAGGTCGTGGTAAACTATGCCAAGACCCATTCGCCCAAGGTGGTGAATGGGTCCTCCCTTTTTGAATTTCATTTTGGCAAGAATTTAATGACGCTTCTTTCCAGATCTGATGTTGTCCTTAATTCTTTGAATTTCGGGGTTAATCTCCTAATTTAGTATAAATAAGGGGTTAATTCACATCATTTTCACCTAGCAATTTTATGAGACATCCTAGCAATTTTAGGAAAGCATTATAGAGCACTTCAAGAGCATTCATAAGGCATTTGAAGGAATATTTCAAAAACTTATTGCAGAAAATCAATATCATATCATCATGTCAAGGGTTTGATGCATGCAATCATGTTGTTGAGCTAAGATAGCTAAAGTTGCATTAAGAATCCATTTACAAGCACCATTTCACATCCAAGATCTACATTCTTCATAGCCACTACAAGTTAGATTGATAATTTGCATTGCAAGACATCATCGAAGGTGACATCATTTGTGTTACTTCATGTTTCATGCTTCATTCCTTCATTTCATCATTTGGTTTAATTACCTAAAAGGGTTTTGATTGAGGCAAACCCCCATTCACTAAAAAATCAACAAGTTTTTTCTACCCTTGAGTGTGTGATTGTAGATTTACAGGCTAAAATCTATCAAGTTGAGCAAGATTTGGAGCAAAGTTGTCAAAGTTGAAAAAGTTGTCATTCAAAGTGCAAGATCATAGAAAGAGCTCTACAAAATTGCCTATAGACTTCCAAAACTTGATAATAGGGATTTTAAGAGTTCAAACATCAAGGAACAGGACCTTGAAATCATCTTTTCGAAACCCTAAAAGGACCCATTTTCCATTGAAGGAGAATGAGTCCTTTGTAGCTCAAAAACAACAACTTTCTGGCTAGGTACACAACTTTTAATGCTCTAAAAACATCCCTCGTAGTTGCTATAATAGTTAGGTAGCATTTTTTATTGTTATTTGCATCTTATTTTACACATAATTGAGTGTTTAGGGTCTTAGAAAAGTTAGTGGTGGATTCTCTTGTTCACGAATTTGGGTCTACCTTATTTTTCCCCTATACACAAAGATACCATGTTTCATGTCTCTTTGACATACCGATGGAAAAAGCAACAGTAATAAATGGTCGCAGAGAATTCACATTGGAGGGAAGCTCATACATCAGTAGGATGACATCCAAAGTCCCTTCAACATAGCGATAAGCATTTCACAACAAGCGGTGGATGATTGTGAAGGTTCCTTATCAGATTGATAGGTGATTTTTGATGTGACTTGGTAGTGAGTCCCTTCGATACTATGACAAGGTGGCAGTGTTTGTGATGGTTGGTGTAATCATATCAGATAGACACATCATTTACGACAGGATGAAGATACAAGTCTCTGTGACATTCCAATAAGCCTTTTGGTGGAACATCAAAGTGAGTCCCTTCGACATGCCAAAGAGATGGGACCCAAAAGAGTGTGATAAAGGAGGATGATGACGTTAGCAAGACATATGGAGGTGAGTGACTGGATTCAATATACTAAGACGTATAGGTGATGTTGGTTGTACGAAGATGATAGGGATGGCACTCAGGCAGTTCAGACAAATCGATCAAGGCTCCAAGAATTATCAAGGAGACAAATATGTTTTGACAAGAGGTCTTGAGGAGTCTGTTCAACATCTCAAAGGGAGCTTCATTGACGAGACTTGGCCATATTTGGGTGAGAGGATTTGAAGTCCCCTCAATATTGCGATGGCAAAAAAGTGGATGAAAACATGAGTAGGTCGATGGGAATAGACGAACGAGTTAGGTGGAACACATGTGGCATAGTGTTATCCATTGATTTCACATCTTTGTTGTGAATCAACGTGATTTTGGTCAATGATTGGCGTTGTCCTAATGATGAAGCATAGATTCAAAGATGATTACCTAGTGTGAATGAATAGGAACAAAGTGACTAATAACGAGGTAACTACCTAGGAGATCTCAGTGTTCATTGGATGATGAGGTGATACTAAGACAATAGGAGTGAAGCCGACTTGAAGGAGTGCCACTTAAGGGCCTATTTTTAGGCTCCATGATGATTCCTGCACATACCCGAGTATAGATATATCAAAGATAGAGAGATAGAGAAGGTGGTTGGTTGGGAGAAGAGAGCTGACAAGGAAGTGAGAGAGGCTAGGCTAGGGAGAGACTTGATTGTAAGGTCATGAGAGCTTAGAGTAGAGGTAGGCTCAGATTTGTATATTTACAAATGATGTATTCAGGAAGCCCATATGATAACAGTGTAATGTTGTAATGTCATTTTCATTAATAAAAGAAAGTATTTTCTTTGGCTCATGCATTTTTTCTATGCAAACCTGTGTTGTTGTGGTGGGTTTTAGCTTGTAAGGGGAGTACCCTTCATCAGTGGTATTAGAGCCAGAAGATCTTGAGAGTGTAGAGTATGCACTAAGACCTGCGAATGAAGAGTGGTGACGAGTGATGCAGTGAATTTGCAAGAGAGAAAGTTGTGGGAAAGTATGTTTATTGTAGGAATGAAAGAGGGTTTGTAACTACTATCTTCCAAAAGAGATAAAGTTGGGTAGAAGGTGTAGAGTTCCTCCATTGAGAGAAGGTGGGTAGAGAAAGCATCTTCTAGAATCTTTATTGGGAAGATGATAGTTGTGTGAGAGATATTGTTGCAAGGAGTACTTGTAACTATAGAAGGTTTGAAGCTTTCTTGTTAAAACATTGAGAGTGTGTGGAAAGTGATTGATGAAAGTGTGCAGGTGAACAGGATGAAGAAAATATTGCAAAAGTATGTTTTGAGGATAACATGAAAGAAGATGGTAAGATTATAATAGAGGGAGAGAAGCCAAAATAAAGTGCATAAATCAAAGAGGAAAATGATGTTGCAGTAGTAGATGAATGTCCTTTGGAGGACTTGAAAGTGTTGGAAAATGATGGTGCAATTGAGAGTGAAGGAGAAAAAGATAGGGCAACAGATAGTGGTGAGAAAAAGGTTGTAGAAAAAGAGGTAATACACAATATTTTTCATTTTTATGATGAAGATGAGAGTGTATTTTGTGTAGATGAAAAAGTTATAGTAGAGGATAATATTGATTCATATTTTGTTAAATTTGACAAAGATGGTGATTTGCATACATTAGATAAGTTGGTTCAAACAAAGTTTGCTAGTGAAGTTTGGTGTGTAGAAGACTTGTATGGTATTTATAGTTAAGTGCATGAAATAAGATGGGTGATTTGGATGGACTATTGGGGATTAATCCCACAAGATTAGAGGTGAATAAAAGATACATTTAGAGGAGGTGGTTAGGTTATGGTGGAGTTGATTCCACAAGAAGGAAGAGGAGTAAAGAACAAAGTTTTTAGAGGAGGAGATTGCTTGTCCCAACTAAGTGTTGGAAAAGGAGAAAGAAGAAGAAATTGTGGGTACCAATTTCAGCAATGGGATTGGCTAAGGATTGCTTGTAGTCTGAAAGGGTGGTACTACCACTCAACCCCATTTTGTGAATCCATATTTACAAAATTCTTCCTACATTGGGTGTTTGATGCAGGAGCATCCAGGGCATATGAGCTATCTTGCATCAATCTATGATTGTTTTCCTTTCAATAAGGGTTGAATTGGATTTAGTTAGCTAATTATGGAGGTTAGAAAGAGTTCGGGATTTTGGATATAATAGATAGACATCAATATTCAGTGTTAACGACATTTCGTGAATTGGCTCATCGGCGGGAGATGGCGATTTTGAAGACACCATGTTTCATGCATCTTCAACATACTGATGGCGAAAGCAACATCAATAAATGGTTACAGAGAATTCACATATGAGGGAAGCTCATACATCGGTAGGATGACATTTGAAGTCCCTTTGACATAGCGATAAGCATTTCATGACAAGCAGTAGATGGTTATGAAGGTTCCTCATCGAACAGATAGGTGATTTTCGGTGTGACTTGGTGGTGAGTCCCTTCGATACTATGACAAGGTGGCAGTGTTCATGATGGTTGGTGTGCTCATATTGGATAGACACATCATTTTTAGTAGGATGAAGATACAAGTCTCTTTGACATTATGATAAGCCTTTCGACGCAACATGTCAAAGTGAGTCCCTTTAACATGCCAAAGAGATGGGACCTAACAGAGTGTGATAAAGGAGGATGATGACATTAGCAAGACATATGGTGATGAGCAACTGGTTGATATACCAAGACGTACAAGTGACATTGGCTATACGAAGATGACAAGGATGACACGTAGGCAATTCATACCACTCTGTCAAGGCTGCAAGCATTATGGGGGAGACAAACATGTTTCGACGGGAGGTCTTGATGAGTCTTTGACATCCCAAAGGGAACTTCATCGAAGGGAGGATTTGAAGTCCCCTTGATACTATGATGGTGGAAAGGTGGAAAAAAACATGAGTAGGTCGATGGCAATAGACAAACGAGTTAGGTGGCAACATGTGGAATGGTGTTATCTGTTGATTTCACATCTCCATTGTGAATCAACATGATTTTGGTCACCAATTGGCATCAACCTAACGATGAAGCATAGATTCGAAGATGATTACCTGGTGTGAATGAATAGGAACAAAGTGATTGATAACAAGGTAACTTCTTGGGAGATCTCAGTGTTCATTGGATAATGAGGTGGTACTAAGACAACATAAGTGAAGATGACCTAAAGGAGTATAGATATATCAAGATAGAGAGATAGAGAAGGGGGTTGGTTGGGAAAAGAGAGCCAACAAGAAAGTGAGAGGGGCTAGGCCAGAGAGAGACTTGAATGTAAAGTCATGAGAGCTTAGATCAGAGGTTGGCTCAGATATGTAGATTTGTAATGATGTATATAGGAAGCCTATATGATGGAAGTGTAATGCTGTAATTCCATTTTCATTAATAAAATAAAGTATTTGCTTTGACTTATGCATTTTTACTATGTAAACCTATGTTGTTGTGGTGTGTTTTAGCTTGTAATGGGAGTAACCTTCGTCACATGTATAGGGTTATTGTCTTAATTTTTTGACCAGTTTTAGGATTACACAATGCATTACCTCTTGGTTTTAAGAAATCTCTACCCATCATTTATCCTTACACTTTGTAGACAATGATATGGGTTAATCTATTTCCCTCCACTTATCTTGTCAATTTGGTATCACTATATGGATGTTGTGTATATGGTTTCATTATATTGTTGGAGAGAAGGGGGATTAATTTCCCTTGAGACTCTTAGGTCATAGAAGAGCCTAAGGGAATGACTACCATAAACAACCTTAGAATACCTAATAAGCTAAAAAGGAAGGGAAAATAGGGTTATGTTTCCCTTATGTTTTATGACAAGAGTTTTCTAGAACTGGGTGAGGAAACCACAAAGGTCCTAGACTACAGACCAGACGACTCTCTACTAGAGGACGAAAACATGGGTGTCAAACTTCAACACACCATGCTAGAGTCTTAGAGATAAGCTCGTGTCCTAGATAGATAGAGGGTTAAGTAGTAGCTAGAAATACACAAAGTCTACTCAAAACTCGAATGTTTTGATTTTAAAGTCTGATAAAAATATGTGAAAATGCAAAGTACAACAAGAAGAATACTTTAACTAGAAAATATAAACTATTTTAATGGTGAAATGAAGAAGAAGAAACAAGAAGAATACCAACTCACTCAAGGCCCAATTCTCCAACTAAATCCAAGCAAGTGAATAGCACCTACACACACAATAACAAGAAAAATGTTGGGGTTGTGTTTTGGAACTTTCCTCACTCAAGTCTCCATTTCAGATTTTCCACCTCCATGGACAACTAATAGACCATAGGATGTAGAAAAGTAATAAAGGAGTATATAGAATGGACAAAGAAGTAGAGAGCAATGGAAATCTAAATGTTGCTATACAAGTAAATGCAAATAAGCAAATATTCACAATATCACCTCCCTTTCTATGAGCACTGAAGGCTAATAGAGAAAGGAGAAGAACAAGATCACCACACCAACAAAGTAGAGCTTCAAAAACCTACAATAAAAAGGTGCTAGAACTACAGGAACGATGTGGAAGTGAAGAGAAAGAGAAAAGGAGTGAAGCACGAAGTGAGAATGAGCTAGAGAGCGAGAGAGAATGATCAAGAGAATTTATAGAACCAAGAGAACTTGAGAGAGTGAAAGAATTATGTTCAAATGACCAAATTGGAGATAAATAGTCATTATCAATGGTCAAGATTCAAAGAGGGATGTTACATTTGTGGTTGGTAGAGAATCATAATTTCCCTAATGTTTCTTGACATAGGAATCTTGTCAGGATGAAAGTGTGACTCACAAACGTCTGTGCAGTGCGTATGCATCCAATGTAGAAATTCCCATGACCAATGCCAGACGATAGGGACACATGTGAAAAGTAAAGAAAATGCAAATATTTTTTGCATTAGTAGACTTGTAAGGCTAAAATGAGGGTAAATTAATGGGAATTTGCATGTGGTGATAATTTACGCCATTACATTTTTCCCCCACTTTAGCGAGCATATGTGTCGATGTCGTTGAGGAAGAAGAACTTCCATCCAACATACCTTGATGTGAAAGAGGGAGCTCCACCAAGATGTGAAGGTGACATGGGTCTTTGATCTTGCAAAGCTAGTTGTAGTCTCACCACAAACATGTTAGGCTATAGAAAAACATGTTAGGAAGAAAAGATAATCATAATGGACACAATTTCATAAGACACAAGGAGACACAATTTTGACACAAGCCAAAACATATTAAGACATAGTCTAATTAGATAAAATACAAGACACACACTGATCTGATAGATAAGCCTATGGCTGCTACAAACTATGTTGCAAGACAGTCACCAAAAAGGTGGGTCTAGTTAGGTTTCCCCCAAGCTAGACACCAAGATATAAGGCATTAGACACCAAGACACATGATGCCAAATATCAAATAAAAGACACAAAGGAATCCTCAAGACATCAAGACATCAAGCAATCCATTTTTAGAAACCAATTTTTAGAAAGGGGTTCTTTCAATAGGGAACCCTTCAAGACATCAAGACACCAAGGGGGCCTTTTGAAAGAACACACCATTTGAAACACACAATTTTCCACAAGTTATTTTTTCATCAAGGAATGCTTTTGAAAGATCTTTCATCAAGGAATCTATTGGAAAGAATTCTCCTTTTTCAAAGGAAAATTTTCAACCTCTTTCACTTATGAGATTCTTTTTGAAAGAAAATTTTGTCAAGGAGTCCCTTTTCTAGAGAATACATCGTTTTGGAAAATGAGAGTCTTCAACAAGGGATTCTTTTGTCAAGGAGTTCATTGTAAAAAAAATTGACATTACAAAATCCTTCTCCTCTTGGGTGAGGCAAGATGAGCGTGCAAGAACTCCTTCTCCTCCTTGGTCTTTAGTGGCACATTAGGTCCACATCCTACTAGCCAATCTCTAAAAGTGGAGGGTTTCTTGATCTTAGGAGTTCATTTATCCTCCTCTATCTTTTTGCCTCTCTCCAATTTGAGATGGGTGAGGGTGTGTGCTAGATTTTCTTCATCAAGAATCTCAGGTTGGTCTTTGGGTTTGGGACTCTTAATAAAAAATTGATTTTTCGAAGCCCTATTGGTTTTCCCTTTCTTTCTTCCCAACTTGGACCTTCCCATTTCCTACAACCAATTCAAATTGGTCATTTTCTAGGTAACTTAAATCTAGTTATGGCTCCACTATTCCCTAGTTCAACCATCGTGGGCTCATAGGCCTAGAGTTGAACCTTGAGGGGTATGTGCAGGATCATGATGGGCCAAAAAGTGGCAATATGATGGGTATGTGGCTGACGAATTTTTTTAACCCAAAATTGATGAAATGAAAAGGGTTTTTAAAGGAGATTCTCAGCTTTCCACCAATATAAATTATGCTTTACTTTGAATTTAACAAATAATTATTACTCATTTTCTATTTGAATTATGACTAAAGTCCTGATTGATAGGTTGATTGAAAAACATCTATAACTTTCAATTGGTATCACATTTTTTGAATTCGAAACATGCATCACATTCTATGCTTCACATACTATAGGATTAAAAAAATTGAATTTCATGAAGTTTTGACCAAGTTAAGGTGGCTAGACATACGAGTTTTTATATTTTTTAAAAGTTGTAATAAAAAATTCATAATTAATTATTTACTTGGAAAAAAATTACAAAAAAATATGCATCACATTGGGACATGAGTCCTCTACTTGTATCTAAAATATTATAAAAATATTATCATTTTATTGTGGTTAGGGTGGTCAGACAGGCACCTACTTATTTTTTCCCTGAAATTTAAGCACTACTACATTGAAATTTCAAATTTTCACCAAATAGATTTTTTTTTTTAAAATAAACGTGGTAGTTTAGAAACTACATTCAATTTGATATAGGTTCTATTTTTACATATTCTTGAAATAATATAGATAACTTATTCAAATTTTTGCGTCAAGTTGCTTTACTTTGATTTTTCTGAATTTTTGCCACTTAAGGGCTTGTTTTTTCCATGATGATCCTCATACCCTGAGCTCTGATACCAAATGTAAACCCCGAACTAAATTTAATTCAAAAATTAATAAAAAATGAAAAATATTGACATCATGAATGCAAATTTAGTGACACAAATTCCATAGCTAATTCTATTTAGCAATTTTATGTTATAAATCACAAGTAAATCAGAAAAATATATAAATGTATTCACTTCCATATGTCAATAATTACATTGATGTTTGACTAGGCATTCAACACCTCAAAGTCAATCACAATTTACATAGTTTTCTTACAAAATACATCATTTGTTAATTTACAACAATGATACAATATATAATAGAATTATGATATGATTCCTTCATGACAACTTGCCTCCATTGGTGGATGAGAATGTGATTGAGGTGATTTTCCACCCAACCACAAAGCAATGCTTCCCAAAAATTCTTCAGTCAGTCGAAGAATACCCAACCCTACTTTGTTAGAATATGCAAGTTCCATGTTAAGTAGTGTAGCATAAAAAAATGTATCCTTGGAAATTTTTATGATCATTTGGGTCTTTCTTATGGATGTTGGCCTAGTTTTTCCTAGATTTAATGTTCTAATGTGGTCAAAAAATTCACATTAGGTCTCAGACCCTTGTGAATCAATAAGAATTCTATGATGTCTTGTAAAAGTGTTGTGAAGTGTTGTAACCCACTTTCACACTTTTCTAGGACCTTTTTAATATAATTCATTTAAATAACCTTTTTTTATCAGTTACCAAGCCTTATTTCAAAGTGTTGTAAAGTGTTGTAACAAACTTTCACACTTTTCTAGGCTTGTCATCAATAATTTGACCCTTTCTTATGCTTAATTGGCCCCTTTATATACTTGCATGCCCTACTTAAGTGTGTTTTAGAGAATAATCCCATTAAAAATTATTTAATACACTTTAATTCTCGAAACCAATTAAAAATGCCCTAGTGGGACCAAGTCAACACTAGGGGCGACTCAATCCCACTTGGCTCAAAAATAAAAATTATTTCAAAATTATGGTGGGATATTATTTTCTAAACCTTGAGGTCAACCTGTGATGTGGTATTTCGGGAAATTTTGTATAATCATGTATAAATATAGGGTTTTCCCCTCATTTTTTAATCTCCTTAATTTTCCTAACCATTCAAGCAATCATCAAGCATTCACTTTAGCATTCTAGGAATTTTCAAGCATACATCCATTGGAGCTTCTTCTTGCATATCTTCAGATTTCTACTTCAAGGGTTTGGTAAGTTGTAGCATTGCATGTTGTTCATTCATCTTTCTCTTTTCATTTCATTTCATTTTTAAGGGTTTAATTACCAAACCAGGGTTTGACCAAGGCAAACCCTTATTCATTTCTTTGCATGTGTGTTTTGTAGGTCTTGTGTGTATATTTTTCAAAGAGAAAAGTGTTAAAAGGTGTCATCAATTCATCAAAGTCATTCAAAGTCAACAAAACCCTAAAAGAAGCTTGGAGATCACCTACAGACCAGATTCTGTAGATTTAGATTCGAAAACCTGTAAGGAACTATAGTGTAGACTGAGAGCTATAGATTGCATCTTAGAATTTCCTGAAAGCTAAAGGTGGACTAAGTTGCCATAAGTGGTGAATTATTCCCACTACCAGGCCTGAAAGTTATTTTCTGTAGTTCTAAGTACCCTTTTTGGTTGAAACCTGTTCAGACAAAATTTCCCCGAAATAGGAGTCACCCAGCTTGCCGTAAGTGTCCTAGTTGGCTTCAACAATGAATTCTGTAGGATTCTAGAGCTTCTCTGCATCACTTTCTAGCTTCTAGGTGCACCTCTCCAGTCTCATTTATTTATGTTACTATTTGTTTGCATATTTAGTTCATTTTGCATATCAAATTATGTTTTCAAACAAAGTGTGTTTTCATTAGTTTTGCATTAATATCCAATCCGTTTTATCAATCAATTACATCTAGGGCATTATATTTAGACATATTTCATTCATATTTGCATTAGTCTTTAGTGAACCACTTAGATTTTTTGGATACCTTTCTCCTTTTAGGTGCAAAACCCTAGAAGTGTAAGAGAGTTTCTATCCCCAAAAATTTATGGTTCATTTTGGTGAACCTGCATTTGGAACATCATATTTATGCTATACATTGCATTTACATCCTAGGAATAGCCTCCATTAACATTGCATTGAATTTTGCATTATTTAATTTCCATCCTAGGGTTTTCAAATTTGCATTAGTTAAAAACTCATATAGCTTGCATTTTTTAATTTCATTTCATTAAAAATCAACAAAATTTTGCATTTTCATATTACATCTGCATCTGAAAAACTAAAAAGCATAAAATACAATAATTTTTCATTTTCATATTACATTTGCATTTGAAAAACTAAAAAGCATAAAATACAATTTAAAAATTCTGAAAAAATTCAAAAAAATTATCACTACCTGGACTCATTCGCCACCCAGGGCAACTTAGTCCAGTTGCACATTTTGTACTACATTTTTTGTCATTTCTAGTTCTTTTTTTGCATTTCTATTTTATGTTATTACATTTATGTTATAGTTTCCAGATTTGTTGTTTTATTCCATTTCTTGCACTTTGTTTTCATTCATTTGCATCATGGCTATGTGTTTTAATAAGCTCTGGATGTCATTAAAATCCTTAGTTGACATGTTAAGTTGTTCCTTTAGAATTGATCCTAATGACATTTAA